>CM045906.1:13301060-13736060 GCA_025169955.1 Salix arbutifolia
ATTGAAATTGATAATAAGTTTTGGTTTTAATTTCAGTCCTTATTCTTTTAATTTTGAAATTAATTTTAAATCCCTTAAAAATTTTAGTATAGAAGTTTGGATTTTTGCAATTTTGTCCTTCGATGGAAATTAATCATATATTTTGTGTAATTGCGGTCCTTATACTTTGAATTTTTTTTTTTTTTTATTTTATTTTTTTATATATTTCTGAAATAGTTTCTATTTTTTTCATGTTTATATGTATATGCTCTTATTTTTGTTTTTAATTTTTATTATTTTCTATTTTGTTGAGTTTGTATGTTTTTTTTAATTTGTCCTTAATGATCATTTGAAAATTGATATTTCTTATTTTTTTCCCTTCTTTTTTTTGTTCTCCTTATTTATTTTTCAAGTCAAATAATTTTTATAAGCTAATACTATTTATTTTTGTTTTGTCATTTATTTTATTTTATGTTTTTATGAAAAATTGACTTTTATGGCTTTTTTATGTATTATATTTCAAATCTAATATCACATAAATAAAAAATATATGAAGTTGCACGTAGACAAAACGGGTAGAAAAATTGGGTCAAATTATCTATAGTGAAAAAATATATGAATGACTTGTCTTTTTTTATGAGGCTATACATATGAGAGAAATAATCAACCTACAAATCTTTAGATTATTTAGTTTTCTTATATATTCATTTTATGATGGATAAGACATTTAAAATAGTGATAACAATTATTTTTAAGGTTTTTTCTTAAAAATATATGAGGCTAATTATATATTTTTGATATTTGTTTAATATTTACACCTAATATATATATATATAAAGAACTATTTTAACAAAAATTTAAATTAGTTTAATCTCAGTATTCTGAAATACTTTTAATATAATAGTATGAAGAATAAATCTTAAAAAATAAAAATATAATTGAATTTCTTTTTATGACAATAATGATGGTGGTAGCGATGGTATTGTCAATAATAATTAGAATATTAACTTTTTACAAGAATGGTTATAATGATAACTATAGTAATTGTTACAATTTAACAATCATGATAATAAAAATAAGAATACTAATCAAAATAATTCATCAGTCGATGTTGTTTTTGTCAAAAATTGACTTTTACACCTTTTTTATGGATGATATTTCATATCTAATATCATGCACACAAAAAAAAAAACTACAAAAACATACGTATACAAACTGAGTGGAAAAATTTGCCAAATTATCTACAATAAAAAAATATACAAGTAACTTGTCCTATGCTTCGCCACAACTAGAACTAAATTTTTTTACATATAAAAAAATGTTAATAATTCGAGATTTTTTTATAAAGCTATACTTATGAGAGAAATAATCAATCTACAAACCTATTGATTATTAGTTTTTTTTATATATTCATTTTATTATGGATAAGTGATTATTTTTAAGGTTTTTTTTTATCTTAAAAACAATTATATATCTTGGTATTTGTTTAATATTAACTCTTGAATATATATGTATATAATGAACTAAGTTTTGTTTTTTAAAATCTCAAATTAATTTAATCTAAGAGTTCTAAAATAGTTTTAATATAATAATATGAAGAATAAATCTTAAAATATTAAAAAATAATTTAATTTCTTGTTGAATAAAAATCACTTTAATATAAAAATATATCAAGTCACACATGGACAAAACAAATGCAAAAAAGAAGAAGATAATAAATCACTAACAACAGAAGATTCACTATACAAGCATAAGAGAGAGTTTCACTTTCATTTTCGCGCCACCACACTTGAACCTACTCTATTTTTTAACGCAAGCTACATTTAATATAAAAATAAATTACAATAAAAAATAAAAATCAAAACTAAGAGTACAAATACATAAATATAAATAAAAGATTAAGAGTTATCCCAAAAAGACTGAAAAATAAAGGAATCGAAACTCAATAAAAAAAATAAAAGAATAAAAACTGAAATAAAAAATAAAAAATTACATATGTTGAAACCAGGTAAAATAAATTTGTTCGACGGAGTGCAAGCCAGTGGCTCGTCTTTTTATAAACCTGGATTTTATAGTTTTTTTATATGATAATAAACATATTTTTCGTAGAGAAGATTTTTTTTGTTCGGTTTGGTTTTTATTTATAAAAACAATGAAATCTAAATTATGAAAAAAAAGCCAAAACTGAATCAAAATTAGTGAAAATCAATTGGTTCAGTTTTTTTATGTAAAAAATCAAAAAATAGTTTGTTTTTTTTTAGAATTTTTTTCTACTTTAACCAAGTTTTATTCTAATCGGTTTAATCAATTTTTATTATTATTAGTGATTTGTTTTTTTCGTTCTCTCAATTTAATTAGGTTCGCGATTTTTCGCTCACCCCTGCATTTTCGCTCCATTTTGCTTTAGATGCATGTTTTGGTCAAATGAGTTTACGGCTGGGCTTGGGCCGTCGATCTAGTATAAATCTAACAATGATAATACCACATTAATTGTCAAATATATCCGGTAATGATTTTAAAAAATCATCCAATGAACATACCAGCAATATATACATCTCAAAAGTATTATTGTTCTTTTTTTAATTTGGTTTTTATTTTTATTCTGCCTTCATATGTTTTTTTAAACTTATGGCTTATATCGATGAATTCAAAACTTAAAGTATGATAAAATGATAAATTTATCTTTCAAATTTATTGGTATTTTTTTTGTCATTTAATAATAAATCTGTAATATTTAATATAATATTTTTTAGTTATTAATTAAAATATTTTAAATAATTAAAATTCTTATACAATGAAAATATAAAATTTTATATAATTTATAAATTATGTGATATAAGATATAATTTTTAAAATGAAAGGATGATGCACCATCTATTGCAATAAATTATGGTCACTTTCGAGGACCAAAAATCAAAGTTTAATTTTTCGAATCTTAAAAACCTAATTTTCATCTAAAAACAAATAGCTATAACCTTAAAAGCCCTTTTCTTAATGACATAACACACTTTATTTATAGTCTAAAAACTAAAAATCAAATCAAACCAAAAAATTTTGATTTTTTTTATTTAGAATTATTAAATAATTAAATCATTATCATTAAACTCTATTATCATGACGACTATAATGACATCAAAATTGATTTTTTTTTTATATGTGATCGATCAAGAGTTTTCTCTCTCATTTCCTGTAATGATGATCATCTCTATTCTCTCTTAATTATTAAAGACTAAGATGTATGTACCTAATTGGTTTTTTTAATGGTTCGGTTTGTCTTGATTAGTTTTTTTTGTTCTTCTGGTTTAATTGATTTTTTAGTTTTTTGCTCACTCATCTATTTAATGGTAAGAACATAGAAAATAACCACTTTTTTATTAATTTTGATCCCTGCTATTTAATTATTTTTAAATTAAATACAATAATTGTATTCTGTAATAGTAACTTTATATAAAATATAAATAATTCTTTTCATAAAACACACGTATAAAAGCATGTAAAAGGAAACAAACTCCATTGCATGAGAACACTCTGACGTAACATACGAGGACTAAAAAACAAGGAAAAGTTATGACACGCTAATGGATTGCATGAGGTGAAACGTGTCCCTCCGATTTCCGGTTGTATATTATATTTTAAAAGTATTTTTAAAATAATTTTTTAAAAAATAATTTTATTATTTATTTTAAATTAATTTTTAAAAATAGATTATTTTTATTTATTGATGTTAAAAATAATTTTAAAAATAAAAATATTATTTTTATATTTTTTAAATAAAAAATAATTTTAAAATCAATTGACAATTTTATCCGACACTTTTCCTTGGGATCAGACCAGCAATGGCTTGCCTTGAGTACACCATGACGTGTAAGATAACTCCCGGGTTTGTTGTACCTGCTAGGCCAATGTCTCAGCAGACTTACCTAACTTCATCTCTGCCGATAGGCTAACGTCAATTGAAGCTTATTTCTCTGGTCACCCACACAGCTCAAAAGTCAGATCATAACTCAAAAGTCAGATCATAATCTGTCCAAACGTGACATGTTGTTTCATCCGCCCTTTGATATTTAGGGATGTTTGGTAAATTACAAGTTATTTTTTAAATGTATTTTTTAAATATATATATATATTAAAATAATATTTTTTATTTTTTAAAAAATATTTTTTAATATTAACACATCAAAATAAATGAATAAAAATTAATTTAATGTTTTTTCAATTGAAACAAAATACCAAATAGATACTTATTCAGTTAAGAATCGTTCAACCAGAAATTCTAAAATCTAGAATCAACTTTCACCCATGGCTCTTGATCTGGTGATGTGTTTACAGCACAACAACACCTTTACTCACTATGGTATCTAATTTTGTTAAGTGATTCTACAACTTATTTTTTCATGGCATAATGAAAAATAATTTTCAACCTATTTTTCAGATATTATCAACTTAAAAATAATCATCTTCTGAAAAGAAACAAGGCTTTAGTGGATTATAAATCTATTCTTTATAGTTCATTAACATTAATTACAAAACCACAATACTCTAGTTAATTAGTTTTGTTAAGTTACAGGTATCAAATCATAATTACAAAACACTTGCAAATTTGGAGACTGCATGATCCCTAGTTAAATAACACAATATAGTTGAGATTATTTTTTAAAGTATTCATATATAAAAATAATTTTTTTCAAAAATATTTTTAATATCAACACATCAAAATAATCTAAAAACATCAAAAAAATTAATTTAAAATTTAAAAAAATTATTTTTTTTAAAAAAACACTTTTAAAATACAGTGTCAAACACTTCTTAAGAGACTCGGTTGGTCATTGACCTGTACAAAGATTTGAGAAATGAGTCGGGTGGGTTAATATATGATTAGCAATGAAGTCAATCCAATTTTTAATGCAAAACGATATTGTATTATTTTTTAATTAAACTATTTTATTTTAAAAAAAAGACATTATTTTGAAACAAGATTTTCTTTAAAAAAATCTCAATTGCCATGATTTTTAGATTAAAAAAGTAATTACACCATTTTTTAATGTTTTTTATATGAAACCATGCAGATTAAATCACTTTTTTTTTCTAGGTCAATAATATCGCTGGTGCAAAAGAAACTTAACGGAGTCTAATATTGGCTCACAGATTAGTCAACTGGGTGGAGACCACCTGTGCATCAACCATTCAATTAAGTGCCCGTTTAGCATTGTGGTGCCACTGGTGTTTGCAAATTTGCTTATTGAATTAAGTGTTTGGTTAATCTGATAAGTAGAATTTGAACATGGGGTCTATATCCATTTTTTTGCCAAATGCAGGTGCAAGAAAAGCAGCATTTTGCTGCTTTTCTTGCTGCGATTCGGGGGTTGGTGGATGGGTATATATATATATATATATATATATATATATATATTACAAAACATATAATAGGCGTCGGGTTTTGCACTGTGTACCCTCTCACATTGCACTGTGGATTGCGACAGTGCACGCCCGAAATTGGCCTTCGTCCGCGCGGCAAGAGGAGGGGTTTGACCGGGGCTAATTTCGGTTTTTCCTTTGAATTTTTTTTTTAAAATAATCAGTTATGAACAGTGTATTGACTATTTCGTCCCCGATAATAAGACAAAATATGGCATCGGGCTGAGGGGCACCGGCGTAATTGCACGCGGCCGGACCGGCCCGGTCCGGTTCGGTCCGCCGTAACTTTTTATTTTTTTAATATTTTCTGAAATGGCTAAATACGATTTTAGCCCCTAATACGACAAAACAACTGAATTGGGTGCAGGGGTGGAACGGTAATTGACCCTATTTTTCGAATTTTTTAATCGGCGTCTGTCAGGGCGTGTGGCGCACGCGCCAGACGACTGTCCGCCTCACGCCCTATTGAGGTGGCGCGTGCGGCCTCCTCAAGTGGCCGGAAATTGTCTCCCGCCGGCCAGAACGATGCGACGCCGCGTGGTCTTCCCCCGCGGTGGTGCGTGTAACCACCAGATGTCCGTGGACGCGGCGGAGGCCGGTTAAAGCCGCCGGCCACGTTTCTCTCTCTCCTGCACGTCAATGTGCAGGAGAGTCCCCCATGTTGTGTTACTTTGCACTTCGGTCCCTGTACTTTTAATTTCGTTTCTGGTCCTCATTTCTTTGATATAAGTTTTGATTTTGTTCGATTGGGTCCTCCGATTTTAATTAATTGAATGTGAAAGTGTCACTTCGGTCCTTACACTTTCAATTTCCGGGTTGGCTGTATATAACTCAATCACTTCGGTACAAAAGTTCTGATTTTTGCAATTGTGTCCTATGATTTCAATTGACAATAAATGTAACTTGCATTTCAGCCCTTTGACTTTTAATGTTTTAATTTAAGCCCTTTATATTTGATTTTTATTTCAGCCCTTACACTTTTATGTTTTTTTAATCCCTACTTTTGTCCATGTATATATAAGTGTATTTAACACAACAACAACAACAACAACAACAAGAACAATAATAATAATAATAATAATAATAATAATAATAATCATGATTTAATTATTTTTCATTCTTACTCTTTTTTTATTTTTTTCCCCTCCCAATAATTTGATAATTTTTTTTCCAGTAATAGCAATGATAATTTTTTTTTGTTTTCATCTTTTGTTAAAGTTGCTGGGATATTTTTAGTCTTTCATTTATTTTTGTTTATTTCATTATTAACATAATAATAATAATTATAATAAGAATAATAATAATAGTGATTATTATGAATATTATAATAATAGTGATGATGTATTCTATTATTATAATAATAGTGATTATTTATTCTGTCATAATAATAATAATAATCATAATAATTTTTAATTGGTTTTTCTTGCTTGCTGTTTTGTTCATGCTTTTTATTTTTTTCCCTCGGTATAATTTAATAATTTTTGTTGTTTTTATTCTGGCGGCAATAATAATTTTAGATATTAAGACTCCGATGTTGCTATTGTGATAATATTTTAAATTAATATTGCTTCCTTTTCCCTTTTTTGTTTTTTGCTCTTTCTATTAATTGATTTTTATAATTTTATTATCTGCACAATAATGATTTCATTGATTTGTTTTTTTTTCTTATTCAAATATTTTGCTCTTTTTTCTAATGTTAGTGCGCGCTCTTTTGTGATCGTTTATGACGCAATACCTATATTCTAAAAAATGTAATCTATGCTTACGTGACAAACTCAACTCAAAATTTTAAACGTTTGATCTTTTAATCTATAATTTTAATTTACTTATATCATATAAATTTATCGTTGTAGATTTAATTATGTTAAATTATATACAAAAAAATACCCGCGGCAACGCGCGGGCAATTAGCTAGTATATATATATATGGGGAGCCTTGATGGGTGGGTATATATATATATATGGGGGCTTGCTGGGTGGGTATATATATATAAAATATTAAAATAATCTAAAAATTAAATAATATTTATATAATATATGTTTATTAATATAAAAAATATATATTTAATATTAAAATAATCTAAAAATTAATTAAAATATAAATAATTTGAACCTCAGACTCAACCACAGTTTTAACCAAACATTTCACTACTTATTTTGAACCGCAATAAAAACACTTTTTTTAAACTTTTTTTTTTAATCTCAATCATAAAAACAAAAGCAATGCCAAACTAAATCTAAAACAATAGATCGACAATAATTAAGTTGGTGAAGATGGGTAGGTCCCTTGGGAAACCGGAAAACTCAATAAATCCTGTATGGGATGGGGTTGCGTGTGTGAACCACCTTCCACGATTTGCTAGTGAGGTAGGAAGACACGCCACTGATCCAGAGTTCTTCGAGCCGACGGCTTTGATATAATGGTATCCTAATTAAATTGCTTGTGGCCGGCATTGATAGTATTGATGAGATTATTATAGAAATTGATTGTTACTTGGAAATATATTATAATAATTTTTTATTATTTGTTAAAAATTATTTTTAATATTAACATATAAAAATGATTTAAAAACATATCTTTTTTAATTTAAACTATAAATAATAAATTTTTATTTTTTAAAAACCAGGTTAAATATACATTAATATCATACTCCTGGAAACAGTGAGGTGGGAATACTCTACCATGCACAATGAGGTTAAAGTCAATGTTCGGAGTCGGGGGGTTTTATTTAATCTGTAAGTGATTAAAAAAATAGAAACAAAAAGTAAAATCTTGGTGGAGCTGTTGAGTCGGTCAACTTGTTTTTATAAGTCTTGCGGTTGATCCCACTCGCCCTCAAACTAAAACTCGTGTTTACACGATTGCGAGCAGTACAGCTTCTCATACCATAAACAAACCCATCCGACGCGCTTTAAAATGCAGTGAAAACACGGCCCTTGTAAATATTGATTTGCACACGGCCCCCCAATCTCCCGTGTTATTAAATTATCATTCCTCTCCCGATGATACGCCCTTTTAGCGACAGTAACACGTCTATATAATTATTCCTCTCCCATTTAATGCAAGTAAATTCGCCTTTTCCAATCCAAACAGAATAAAGTCTTTACTTTATTTATTAGCAAACACACATGACATTGGCAAACCATCGATACAAGAGCCCATAAGCAAAACTCTTATCTTTTTTTCCATCGTGTGGTGAAATGGCGTCGAAAGAGGAGGGGAAGACGGTGTTTGATGTGGAGGCAGCGAATGTGTTAAGCAAGGAGCTGAAAGACGCTTTTGCTTCTGGCAAAACAAGAAGTTACGAATGGAGAATATCTCAGTTGAAGAGTATTGTTAAGATGTGCGATGAACACGAGGAAGACATAGTTGATGCTCTCCGTCAAGATCTCTCCAAGCCTCAACTTGAGTCCATCGTTTACGAGGTCTGAAAAATTCCAGGCATAACCTTTTTTTTTTATAGAAAACTCTGTCCAGTTATTGTTTCTCTCTCTCGGTAATACACATGATATTCTCAAACGTGATGTTATGCCGTTTTTTATTTATTTTTATGCGTGAGCAACTGTTTTTTAAATGGAACGATTCTTGACGCAGAATCAGTAACTGTTTGTCCATCTAATCTATCACTGAATTTCAGCTAGAATTTAGGGAGGAACCAGTAATTGACGACTCTTTAGTATTTGTTTATTTTTTTACTGTAGTTACAGGACACTGAAATCACAACTACCGCCTTGTGGTTTTTGATTTTTGATTTGACAAGTAATCTGTTATGATGTGGATTCGCTACTGCACTCTAGCTTTTAATGATGGATATTCTTAGGTTTGATTTAATCCCATCGCCTTCATGTCTTCCTTTTTACGAACATTAATGTTTGTCCTGCCAAAAGTTGGGGCAGGAGTGGTCCTTCGTTTACGAGAGAAGCATTAATGACATGCCACTTTTTTCTTTTTAATGTTCTCTGTATCAAATACGATACGCATGTGATATGTGGCATTGAAGGAAACTTACAGGACTCAGACATTTATAGATAGATAGGATGTTTATTGCACTGCTATACTTTAGGAATATGACTGATACCTAGGATTGCAGATGTTCTTGATGGAAGGAAGAAGTTTTTTAAATAAAGAAACAAAGAAATTTTTTTGAATAAATATGATGTTGATTTCTAAATAAACCCGAGTCAATTGCCTAACCAGATGTTTAGTATTTGACACTGATTGTGGAGTTGGTACTGTAGATTGTTTAACCTGCGGAAACCCTGTTTAGTTCAGTTCTGTTTGGCCGAGAACAGTTGCAATCAGATTGTAAGTGGAGTTTGGGATGGGATTTTAACACAACTAGGTTTGAATTTATCAATGAAGAAACAAGTAACAGGACAGTATTTCCTAGAAAACCATTTTCTTGGTAATAGTAACTTTTTCCAAAAGAAATCCAACATCATATCACCATGACTCCAAAGCACGACCAACTGTATTTATTATGGATTTAACTGTTTTACCAGGGAATTGTTACAATTTCATATTAATCTGCGACAGATTAATTGCTAATTACGGACATCATCTTTTAGTCTTGTAAGATGAACTTTAGTGATAGGATGTGAGGTGTGTATGCATGTGCAAGCATTTGCTTCTTTGTGCATCTGAAAGAGAAAAAGGAGTCTGCTGCGTTTTATATAAATTCAAAAAATCTAGCTACCTAAATATTCTAATGAAATATCTTATATTATACGAGTTCTATGTCAGATTTCATGTCAGTTTCCTCATTGATGATTTGTTATGCAGTTAACTATGGTAAAAAACTCGTGTACATTCGCTATTAAGGAACTGAAACATTGGATGATGCCAGAAAAGGTAGCTGCTCTGAATATTGCTCCACAATTTGTAGTTTGTTTACAGTTTTGATCTTTTTAGTAATTGAGTTGATTGCAATCAATATATCTTTTCATTGCAGGCAAAAACTTCTTTGACAACTTTTCCTTCATCAGCTGAAATAATGTCAGAACCACTGGGTGCTGTGTTGATTATTTCAGCATGGAATTACCCTTTCTGTAAGTTCATAGGAAAGTCCTGTATTTCTTTGCATTTATTATTCATGCTATAACAACCAGTCTTATTTCTCTCTTTCTAGTGTTGTCTATGGATCCACTCGTTGCAGCTATTGCAGCCGGCAATGCTATGGTTTTAAAACCATCAGAACTCGCACCAGCTTCATCCTCACTCCTTGCAAAGCTACTTCCAAAGTATTTGGATTGCTTTTCGATAAAGGTTGTTGAGGGGGCTGTTTCTGAAACTTGTGCATTACTGGAGCAAAAGTGGGACAAAATATTTTATACAGGTTCTTTTTCATTCCTCGGTTTGTATATGCATGTGATGTCTGGTTGTTAAACTGTTCTGTAGACAGAAATATATGGCGGTAAATAAACACAAAAGAAATCGTGTACTTACTACTTTCTTACAATTCTCTGAAGTGATATAAGCAACATCTTGCTAGATGTTGAACAAGTCACAAATGCTTTTCCAGAGGTATTTGGAAAGGTTTCAACCCAGCAGCTTAGTTAAAGTCTTAGAGGTCCTTTCTGCATTTCTGTGATTGACTTGGTTGGAAAAGCTTAATTTTATTAAAATGAAAACAAAGGGAGCAACCATAAGCATATGGAGCATACGCAGTAATATGACATGATGTAGGGAGAAGGCCAGGCAGAATAGATCAGGAAAATCCATCCCGCTTTGTACTTATCTCAAACAAAATCATGTGTAAGAGGTGATTGGTTTTTGTCTGTTTGACATGGTTGTCATAGAACATTCTATAATTTTTGGTGGTCCTTAATGTCTCATGTCAATCATCATCATACCACTTCAGTTGCTGGTTGTAATCTATGAGAAAGTGAAAATTCTTTTCCTGACAAGATTGGTAGTATGGTCTTACTATCATCTGAGGGCTGTATCTTCTGTATTCCTCTAAAAGAAGTAATTTTGGCTCCTGGATTGTTGTACTTAAACCTTGTAAATTGAAATTTGGTTGAAGGGCATTGTAGAATCCAGATTTTCTATACATTAGCTCCTTTACAGGAGGCAGTTGGAATTTGGGAGTACGTGGGACTTAGTGGTCAGTACTCTTCTGAAGAGTGAAAGCTTCTCGTGGTCGTGGAGTTAAATGGAATATACAGAGATTGCAATGTTTTCTGCTGGAGCTGCTATTATAATGGTAGATCATGTAATACATCTTTTGCCAAGGGATGGCATGTATCTCCTTAGATTCGAGAGTGATAAAATGCATTACTTTGGGATGTTGCTGACGTGGAGTGATGCTACTATTGTCTCAGGACAGTGCTGCTCAGATAATTCTGCTCTGCCAGTTTTTTCAATACGATATTCAAAACGTGCTCTTTTGAACTACTTCTATATTAAGTGTTTGTCTCATTTAAGGGCATGATTTTATGTCTCTTAAGTAATTAGTCTAAAAAGAGGAAAAAATAAGAAACAATTCAACTGTTGCCCATTTGACAGAACTTTCAGTTATTCTTTTGAAGTAAAAGAGGAAACTAAAATGATGCTTTAAGCACAAACTAAATGGTGTTTTCTTCAATACAAACTTGAACCCTCAAACATGCCCTCCTTGATTTTACAGGCAATGGAAGAGTAGGACGAATTGTGATGGCTGCTGCAGCAAAATACCTGACACCGGTTGTTTTGGAGCTTGGAGGAAAATCTCCAGTTGTTGTCGATTCAGATATCGATATACAGGTATAAAGCTCCTCGCATCCCTTTACGTGTGCGTGTTATGGGTGTCATTTTCTCCATGTTCATTGCTACATGTTGTTGGTTAAGGCAACATAAGTTTCTTCTTACTGTCATTTCTTGACACATATCTACCTGCTTGTCCAAGGTTGCAACCAGACGGATAATTGTAGGCAAGTGGGGGTGTAATAATGGACAAGCATGCATCTCCCCAGATTACATTATAACAACAAAAGATTTTGCTGAGAAGCTGGTAATGCTGATTTCTAGCATGCATTTCTTTTTCCTTACTTTTCCATTTAATTTTTCAGCCATTCAAAAATTCCTTCTGTGATACAGCTGGACTGTCTGAAAAAAGAACTGGAGGCATTTTATGGAAAGAATCCATTGGAATCAAAAGACTTATCTCGAATTGTTAATTCCGACCATTATGCTCGTTTGACAAATCTACTGGATGAGGAAAAGGTTTCTGGAAAGATTGTTTATGGAGGTGAAAGAAATGAAGCCAACCTGTGAGTATCTTCTTGCCATTTTCCTGGTTCATTAATTTAGTTTATCATCTTGGTGCTATTTGCTTTTCATTGACAAATCTTTTCTTCAATGTCAGGAGAATTGCTCCCACCATATTATTGGGCGTCCCGCAAAACTCTCTAATAATGAAAGAAGAAATATTTGGTCCATTGCTTCCCATTCTCACTGTAAGCATCAAGAGATCTTCGGCTTATAGCTGTATTATTATTGTACGAGCAGTATATGAAGCAGGACATAAAACTGCTTCTACAACATTAAAGGAGGATCTTCTCTTTACATTGGCGTAGAAGTAATAGCTCTGATATTATACATGCAGAGTAATTATTATATTACAAATAGCAAAAAACATCATGGTTTTCTATATATGCTCTGTGTGTGTGCTGGTTGATCAAAATGACTAATATTTTTTGAAGAGTAGAAAGTTCACTAGGCTGTCACAGAATTCTTGCTGTAAAATCCGGGGTGCCTATTCTGATTTCTTTTGTTCTTTTTGTTCAAACAGGTCAGCAAAATCGAGGATAGCTTTGATATAATAAATTCAGGAACAAAGCCACTTGCTGCTTATTTATTTACCAATAACAAGAAGCTGAAGCAGCAGTTTTTGATGTCTGTTTCTGCAGGGGGCGTGGTCATCAATGACACTGCTTTGCATGTAATTATTCTCCTCTGAACTTCACAAGAGCCTTGTGCATAAAATATCTTGCTCGTGAAATTTGTGGATTTAATTTCATTAACTGAATAGCCATCAAATATCCGCTCCTAATATGTTCTTGACGGTGCAGCTTACGGTTCATAGTTTACCATTTGGGGGTGTGGGCGAGAGTGGAATGGGTTCCTACCATGGCAAATTTTCCTTCGATGCTTTTACCCACAAGAAGGCAGTTGTGTATCGAAGTTTTGTAGGTGATGCATCTGTGAGATATCCGCCATACACACGGGGAAAGCTAATGTTGATGAGGGCTTTAATCACTGGAAATGTTTGGACAATACTTCGCGCCCTGCTTGGATGGTCTTGAGTCTACGAATATAATTTGACCGTCTTCAGTGTAAGCTCAATCACTGTATTTGTTTTTTTACTTAATTTAAGCCGGATCATTGATTGATTACAAGAATGGAAGAGGAATGCAATGTCAGTTATACCCTTTGGTGAATATAATATGTGTTAGCTATTGTGATATAATGGGTCTGTGGCTTAATAAAAATGAGCATTCAACATCAAATCTCGTCTGTAAACAGAAAGTGCAAGAAAAATGTTTTTGTTTTTTTAGTGCGAGGCTCTGGAATTAGCTTGAAACAATGGGGGTGAAATTGAAGAGATGGGATTGGAACAGATACGTTCAGGCCTATATTGGCTAACACATGTATTATTAAGCACGTAGTTTTATGGATTTTTAATATGTAGCAGCTAATACATGAAGAAATGCGATTTTGAGACCTGATCTAACTGCAAATCATTATTATCAAGGAGAATAACAATAAAAATTCAGAAGAAAAAACCGAAGCAATACACGATGAACTTTGGACCTAAGAACAAACCCTGTACTTGAAACGATGGCATCTCTTGTTATCTCGATCTTTAGGCTTCCACTTCTTGACAGAGGAGAAGATGTATTATTACGAAAGCAGCCATCCGTGCTTTTATGTTTGAAGAATCCTCTTGAACTCGAAGGATTGTCCCCTAGCATACTTAAGCGAACTTGCCCGCATGATTTGCTTGACTTTTTTTTTATATAGAAAATGAATTGATTTTATGCATTTTGTAATTGATTATTTTAATATTTAATTAGTAAAATTATAATTGATAAACTCTGTTAGAAACAGGGTTTTTTCCCGCCTAAAAGTGATTGAATGTTGCTACTGCTAAATTTTTTTTGATAAAATCTGTTAAAAATATTTATTTTTTTCTATGTAGGAAACTAATTGTTTCTGTTCGTGTTGTAATTGATTATTTCAATTCTTTGAGTTGATTATTTAACTCAAATGTGTATTATTTAAAAAAAATTAGGACCATTAACAATTTTATTACATGTTCAAAAATTTGGTGTCGACTGTGGCGAAACACAGAGTATTTTTTATTTTATTATTGTAGATAATTTGACATATTTTTTCTACTTGTCTTGTCAATGTGTGGTTTCATATATATTTTTTAACGTAATATGAGAGCTGAGATATTATAGATAAAAAAAAAACATAAGTTAATTTTCACAAAAAAAAAACGTTGACCAATGAATTTTTGTTATAATTCTTATAGTTGTCGCTATAAATATTATATACATAATTAATATTCTAAATATTATTGGGCATAGTATTGACGACACCATAATTATTGTTACAAAAATAAATTATTATTTTTTAAAGATTTATTCCTCATATTAATATATCAAAAGTATTTTAGAACATTAATAGTAGTAATGAACAGTGTGGGGGGGAAAAAACATGGTGTGCGTAAGATGACCCGGACACCCTGGTTATAAAAAAAAAATGTCTGAGTAGAAAAAAATGTAAAAAAAAAGTGGGCCCGGAGATATTTGTGGTGCGCGTAAGCTGTCCCGGACACCCCGGTTAAAAAGAAAAAAAAGGAACCCTGGTTATAAAAAAAAATGCAAGGGGAAAACACATTTTCAAACAGTAATGAACAACGAAAATCATTGTTTTAAAGTGCAATCTCCTTTAGCTATATACTAATAATATAATATCGAAGCATCAATTTTTATTCTTTTATTCTTTTAATTTTTTAATTTTTAAAAATTAGGTTATTGAAATTAGTCTTTCATATCCAAGCATCAATTTTTATTCTTTTAATTTTTTTAAATTTATTTCTAATTTTAAAAAAAATTAGGTTATTGAAATTAGTAATAATAATAATAACAACGTAAAAAAGATAATTAAAACAAACAACAAAAGGAAAATCTCATTATCATTAGAAATGAAACCATTTCCAACGTTTTATTTTCATTTCTATCTTCTGACTAAATACTATAAAATGAAAATAAAGGTTTCGTTCAAATTCTATTATTTTCATTTATTGTTACCAAGTACTCCATCCATAATTCTTTAAATTATTGCTAGCTATAAATTGTAAAGTAACGAAAGAAGTCTGCTCCCCACCTGGCATCTTTGGCTCTCTTAGCAATCGCAATCCAACGGCCCAAAACGCAAATCACAAATCACATCTGATAACATTTGTTGTCGACAGTTCTTCATCCCGATCTTTTTTTCCATCGCTTCTCCAATGAAACAGCGTTTGTTTTCTTCACTGAATTTTTTTAAAACTATTTTTTTGCGGGTGTACTTTACAATATAATTTTACACCGCAGTTAAAAACTTTTTTTTATTTACGGATGTACTTTACAATGTAAATTTACACCGTAGTTAAAACTTTTTTTTTATCTATGGATGTATTTTACAACGTAAATTTACACCCTAATAGATAAAACAAAAATGGTTCTAATTGTTTTTCATATTTTGGCTAAATTTCAACGGATAATCGTAAACCGGTTACGATATCCAATTTTCATTTTTCAAACATGAGAAAGATGCAACATAATTTTACGAAAAATACGATGGGAAAAACCTTGGAATTTGGACGTATGAAAAAAAAACATTTTTTTTGTTTATAATAATAATATTAATAGAAAAGAAAACAAATAAAAATATTTTTTCATACCAATTTGTATTTTTGTATTTTTTTTTTCATTTTTTTCTTTTATTTTTTTATTTTCGGGTTGGGCTGTCAGCCTGCCTCGCATGGACTAGGCTTCCAGTCTTTGCGGGGTGGGAGCCCAATTAATTTTGGGCTGGGCCTCCAGTCCAGGTGGGCTAGCAACCCACCTCTCCTAGGCATTTGGGCCTAGCACAAAGTCGGGCCTGCCTTACTCAGGCCCGACTCGCGTGAACAGTGAGACGCAAATTACATCCCACTGCATGCAGCAAGCCGAAGAAGATGATGAATAATGATTTTTTCTACTGTGATGAAAAGTATACTTGTTAGTACCGTTAGGTAGAGGAGGTCGATGTGGTTGTTCTAGTGGTGGTGACATCAGTAACGATGGTTTGTGGTGGCCGGAGGAAGCGTCGGAAGGCGTCAGGCTTACGTTAAAGTTACTGCCACTGTCTCTATTGCCTCACCGGAGAGTGTGACTAGGTTGCTGGTGTGGAGGGGAAGCTTCCCGTGATGATGAGGGTGATGTTGGGTGGTCGATCAACCACTTTTGGTGGAGAGAGAGAGCTCGACTGAGCTGGCTTTAGAGAGAGAGAGGGGCTGTTGAACCGGGAGAGTGAGAGAGAACAGGTTGTTGAGGGAGATGGGGGATGATGGTGTTATTTTTGTGCTTGTTTTGCTTGGCTTAGCTTCTTTTTGATATTTTTGCGCCAATTTTGAGTTTTTTCGAGTGAAGTGACTTCGTGTATGCATGGAAAATGCCACTACAATGTCGTCTTCTTTTGCTTTTTCTTCATCTTCTTATTTATCAACCCCAAATATTCCCGAGCCTGGCGTAATCTTGAAATCTTGAGCTTAAACAAGCTTAGTTGTCATCTTGAAAGGCTGCTATTTATCTATTTTAGAATTAACTTTTTGATTGTAGGCGTGCACGCAGTGTGAAATTCAAAAGTGAAAAGCAATATATCACGCACCCTAGTCCACAGTGACTTTGGGTGTGCGTGAACAGTAAATGAACAGTGAACGACCGATCTACCTTAGGTTTCTTTATAATAATTAGCATTCTATCTAAAATTGTGGATTCCATTCATCGTCTTCTCCTTTTCCATATCGTAACCAAGTTCCTGGAAATTCCACCTACATGAGGATATGTAATATTCGTGACGGATGTAAATTTTGTTAATTGAGGGAAGATATTAAAAACATTTGAGTGAAACCAAGTTAACATAATTAGCTAGCCACATGATACATGGGATCAATATAGAAAAATAGATCTTCAAATAAGGGGTGCTAACAAAAGTTAAATAAAAACATTATGAATAAAAATGCAAGTTGACCAGGGTGAACATGACTAACTTGCTCTTAAAATAATGAAATAGAAAGAGAAGCCAAAAAATAATTTAATGCATAATGATGAAATTAAACTAAAAAATAAAGTCATAAGATAAATTGAGGAAAGAAATTGAGTCAACTCGGGTTAACTTGAAATACCCATTACTCGTGACATGAGATCAAAATGAAAAAATAATTAAACTTGCAAAAGAAGAACCTTTAAAAAAAACTAAAGTTAAATAAAAAATCATCAAGTAATAAATGCAAACTAACCCAAGTTAACTTGATTAACCTGTACTCAGGATAATCTAGTAGAAAAAATTAAAAAATCACATAACTCAAAGACCAATAATTTAATGTCAAAGTATGAAATTGTAAAGAAAATCAATTTCATAAAAAAAACACAAGAGATATTTTTTGAGGTAATCATGAGTAACTTGACTAACATATTACAAGGGATATGAGATTATGATAATTCATTAAAAAAAAAGACAAACCAATAAAAGGATAAGAACACAACAATTAAAAAAATGAGGACAAAAATAAATAAGAAAACAAATGCAATAAAATTAAAAGGGATGAAATTGTAAAACATAATAATCAAGAAAAGTATAAATTACAACAAATAAAGTAATTAAAAGTAGAAGGACCAAATTGGATAAAAATTAAATGAAATAAAATATTCAGGAATGAGATTGAGAAAAATATGAATTTCAAACAGCATCAAAGGCAAAATAAATAGTAATTAAAATAAGGATAACGAAGACCGACAAGATTACAAATCATATGACACAGTTGATTTTTTGAAGTTCATGCATGTTTTTTTAGGAAATGAGTGAAAAAAAAAGAAGAAAGAAAAAATCTTCACCACAACCTATCTGGACCTTTTTCGCTAGCACACGTCACATTGGTGGAAAGAGGATGACATGTCGTTCCCAACACTACAGTGAAAGCAAGAATTTGGCCACAACATAGTCCCTCACAAGCTGCTTGAATGGTGTGGAGGCTATGATGCCTTGACATACACGTTGAGCAAATTAATAATTTTTTTATAATATTTAAAACACAAAATTACCTAGTTGCCCGTGATAAAACCTAAAAATAACAACAAAAGCAATAAAAAAAACATTCTCACAAATAACCTTTATTTTTTCAAATCGCAAAGTTCATTCCATCATTTTACTATTTGTTTTTAAAAGAGAAAAAGGATGGTGTAAATCCTATGTGCATAAATATTTTTGTCTCTTTCAAGGACATGATTGTAACTCTATTGTTTATTTTTTAAAGTTTCTCACCCAAAGATTATTATATCATAACAAAGAAAACATGTCCAAACCATTTTATCCCCAATCAATTTTGCAACGATGAATGTATCACATGCAAAAGATATTTTTATCCCATTTGCAAGCTTAATAAATTGTTTAGCAAGAGCAAGATCATAGTTACAAAGTTACAATTCACAGTTCTATGTGTTTAGGTTAAAATGATATACTCATTTTTTTTATATATAATTAACTAAATTAAAGTTTCTCAAGAAATAAAGATTTAGCTAAGTTGACCTTACCTACTAATTAATTCCAAGCAAAGGATCTACCATGCTCAACTTGATCATAGACAATGATGCAACTGAAAATAAAATTATTATTATTATTTTGAAGCAACCTTTTCTTTTTCACTTGCCAAGTGAAAGAAAAGTGAGGGACCTATTTAAAATCTAACATTAATTAACAATATATAATAATGTTAGAAATACTTCATTTTTGTTTCTTTACTAAAATTGTTTATTAAGTGACATGACATTATGTAATTGGTGTTGAGTTTTTTTTTAATAAACTAGTTCCTATATTTGATTTTTATTTACAATCTTGTCTTTATTTGTTTATTTTATTTTATAAAAAGTTACAATTCAATTATCTCATGATAATTTTTTTTATAATAAAGTGCTTTAAATTATATAATGATTCATTTTTTAGTCTTTTTATATATACTATTTTTAATGTTAATAATGAATTATAATGATATATTATATTATAATTTTTAAAATTATATAAATAAGTATAAACATATAATAATTCATGATTGATTAACTAACACTAAGCCGCGTGACAAAAATATTGCAGCAAGTTTACCACTAATCATTTTATAAATCACCATGGATTGAATTGTTTTGATTTTTTAAAGTTATAATTTAATTCTTGAATTATTTTTTTACATAATTGAGCAATTTTGAGCTTAAATTTGCACAAATTTGCATTTTGTTTGGAAGAAAGGGTTGGATTGATAGTCATAGGACAAAATTGAAAAGAAAAAATGAGTAACACAAATGGTGACTTTAAACTCCATATAAAAAAATTATTTTAGTCCCCCATATTTTTTGGTTTATAGGTAATTAGTTCCTTTTAATTCTTAGAAATTTAATTTTGACAATAATGCAATTTTGAAAAAAAATAATTTGATTCTCAAACTTTATTTTGCACAATCAAGCCCCTTCAACCAAATTAAAGCCCAATTGCATGCTTTTGTGTAAGGAAAAGAAAAGGGACTAAAAGGAAAGTAACACGTAACAGAAGTTGCCAATTGATTTTTTTTTGTCAGACATTCATTGGAATTCTTCATCCATCTTAACTATTAACTGACTAGTCCCTTGTATTTTATAAAATTCAATCTTGGTACCATTTATTTTTCTAATTTTTAAGTCTTTTTGGTTAGAGGATAGATTCTAACTTAGATAGGAAAAATATATGTTGGTGAAGAATCTAGCCATCAAAACAATTGTTTTTTTTTTGTGTTAAATGGTTTCATATGATAAAATAGTTAAGATTATGTTTGTTTTTTTTTTTTTATCTTGAAAACACCTAAAAATATCATATTTGATCTCAAGATTTTTATTTTGTTTCAAGTGGATTTCGAGTTTTTGGGTGATTGTTTTGTGTTTTTCATGGTTTTATATAACTTTAACAAGGCCTCTAGTGTGCTTCCTATATGTTTTTGGCCAAAAGTGGGTTAAAATAAGTTTTGGGGTAAAAAAAATAAAGGACATTATTTTTTCAGCCACCACAATGATCAAATTTTAGAAATGAACAAACTATGCGTCATCTACTAATGTAGGTGAAACATCATTTTTCTTTCTAATGCATGGGGAAGACAATATTTGCTCCATTAAACTTAAAAAAATATAGGTCCAGACGTTTGAGCATGGCCTTGCAGGCCCATGCACGAGTTGTTGCTTGATTGGGCTAGACACTAGGTCTAACTTTATTTATTAAAAACAACATTGATTTTTTTAAAACAATGCATTAGTTGGTATTTTTGTTTTCAAATAATTTTGGGGGTTATGTTCTAATTACTTTGTGATGTTTTTTTAATGATATTGTGTGTGTTTAGTTTTTAAAGAAGCATTTATGATTGATTCATTTGAGATTTTGTCTTAATTTTATTATTATTTTTTGATTTTGTTCTATATATGATTTTTCACATGTGCAATCTTACATTATTTTGGTTTTACTCAATAAATTTACGCGTGTCAATTTTTGTTATAATTTTTTTGTTTTTCTATTACAAATTTATTATGATAGAGATATTCGTTAAATATAACAAGGTAAATTACCCGTGTTGAGATGTTAAATATTTCAATCTTCATTTGTTGCTTAATCTTACCGCATCTCAATATTAGATATATATTCATATATTTTATTTTGCGATTATATATATATATATTTATCATATATTTAAATAAAAAAGAGTTATGAAAAAAACAATCCTACTAGAATTTATAACTTGGTTCACAAGTTTGACATGATAGCGAGGGTACCTGATTCAGATGTTTGATGAGATCACCAACTAGCTAAATATGCTTTTTTTTTTCTTTTTGGTCTGTAAATTATTTTTAATAGTTTTTTTTAAAGTTTTATTATTCAATATTGAATTGGTTGAAAAATAATCTCCATGATTTTCCTCTTTTTTTTAGAGTTATCACTATCTCAAATAAGTTTTTATTTTTAGGTTGATATTCATTTTATGACCATATATTTTTATCATGTCATTAAAAAATATTTTATAAAAATAAATTATCAAACTCAATATATTCCATGATATAATTTGCTTGAGAATTAAGATCAATCTAATATGTTTTTATATATCAATTATTAACAATATATTTTGATCCATGAAATTAATTAATTTAATTCAAGCTACGTACCATGTGATTTAATTTAAACAAGTAATCATATTTCAAAATTTTAATAATATGATCAATTTTTTTTTCGCAGTCTTAATATATTTTTGACATTAATTTTTTTCCCCGACAAGTAACAAGCGCGTGCTTCTAAACAAGTAAATTCAGTAAAGCCTGTCCGTGAGAGTACAGTTGAGAAACAAGATTCGATGATAAAAAAGAAGAAGAGTGTTGGCGGGTAAGAAATTGGTTCCCGCCACTAATGCGACAAGCCTGATCCACAAACTCCTAACCGGAGGCTTGGAGCCAAAAGCCCCCCTGAATCCCCCTGACATGACCTCACACAGACCACGCTTCGGCTCACCACCTTCGCTCCTCCAAAGTAAATTAAAATATTACCGCTCTCACTTGTAACAAAAAAAATAAAACAAAATCAAAGCGCCTAACCCCCCTAAAAAAAAAGAGAGAAAAAAGAGAAAACCCACTGGTATACACAAATAAAAATAAATCTTGTAGTAATTATTGAAAAGTGGGTGTTTGTCTCTCTCTCTCTCTCTCTCTCTATCCAGTATCCACACTTTGGGTTTCAGGTACAGAAAAACACTGTTAATTTCACCCTGATTTATTTTTCCGTCATCTTTAATTGCGACTGCTCATTATCGTTCTTGACGTCCTAATTTGTTCCTATTTACTCTAATTACCAGTCCTCGTAGCAATCCCTTGTTCTCGATCATTTTTCTTGATGCTTAGTTGACGAGGTATTGCCTGTACCAAGATAATTTTTAGGGTTTTTTTACCCCTCTCTCGTATTTACTCTCTACTTTCTTGCTGTAATTGTATCTTAAAATGATGTTTTGTCATGGAAAAACCAATTTTCTTTTATCTCCATCCGTGCTTTGCTTTTTTTTTTTTATTGTTCATCTCAGGAAAAATATGTTATCTTCCAGAATAGTTGGGAATTGGAGGGAGGCATTGTTATAGCTGATGCCTTTTGCTTCCTAGTAGAAGTTGTGTATTGAATTTCTGCTATTAATATTGGATAAATGCGTATACGTGCACATAATATTCTTTCAAAACGCTCCATGTTTTGGGGCGAAACTGTATTTTTTCTTATCTTCGCTGATACATTGTCTGATTTTTGCTGTTCGTATGCTTATGCTGTGTTATGGACACATAATTATTTGGATACTTTCGATTACTTAAATATTCGATGAGATTTTTATTTTACTCGTGAAATAATTGATTTTTTTTTTTAATCTGTGATAATTATCGTTGCTCATTAGCAGAGTAGGCTAATGATAAAATGACTCCACCAGCTACGCGAGGTAAAAATAAAAGGAATAGACCGGGTGATAATGCTAATATCACTTCTGAAATATTAAGGTACAGCATTTTATTACTTATGGAGATAGTCTGTTATGCGTATTATTTTGATTTTGATTTTGATTTTTATTGTTTCTTTGCGTAGGAAAATTCATGCAAATGGTAAAGTAAGTGATGGTGATGTGAACCAGCTGTACATGACATGGAAGCCAGTTTGTCAAGGCTGCCGTGTGAATACTAAAGACAACCCTAACTGCTTTTGTGGATTGATTCCACCACCCAATGGAAGTCGTAAATTTGGCTTATGGCAGAAAATGTCTGATATTCTTCATGCACTTGGTTCAGACCCATTCAAAGATCTTCGTAGTACTGATGAAACTCCTTCTGGTCTAACAAATCTGGGAGCAACATGCTATGCTAACAGTGTACTTCAGTGTCTGCACATGAATGCCTCGTTTCGAGAAGGTGTTTTCTCTGTTGAGCCAGATGTGTTGATCGAACAGCCTGTGTTATATCAGCTTGTCCGGCTTTTTGCACAGTTGCATGCTAGTAAATTAGCTTGTATTGATCCAGCTCCATTTATAACGACCCTGGAGCTAGATAATGCAGTTCAGCAGGATGGCCATGAGTTCTTGACCTTGCTTCTTTCACTGCTTGAACGTTGTCTGAGCCACTCTAAAGTTTCCAAGGCAAAAACAATTGTTCAAGATCTTTTTCGAGGAAGTGTATCACAAGTAACAACGTGAGACAAAGGCCAATTTTGATTGTGTTTTCTTTTTATTATTGGATTTTTGTTTGGTTATCTGGTGTTCTGATGATTATCCTTCTATGTTTGTGTTAGCTGTATATTATCTTCTTTTGATTTCCCTTTTTGTTAGAGTGGTCATTTTTGAGTTATAACACTTTTAAGTGTCTGCTATGCCTAATAGTCATTGATATGGATTTTACTTTTCTTTTTGTGTTTGTTTGTTCTGTATGCAGGTGCTCAAATTGTGGAAGAGATTCTGAAGCATCTTCCAAAACTGAAGACTTCTACGAGCTGCAGATGAATGTCAAAGGCTTGAAAAGCTTAGATGAGAGTTTGGATCAGTACCTTAGTGTGGAACAGCTTCATGGAGAGAATCAATACAACTGTGAATTGTGTAAAAGCAGAGTCGATGCTACTCACCGCATCAGGCTACGAACTCTACCTGATGTCCTTAATTTTCAGCTTAAGCGTTATGAGTTCCTTCCAAAGGTACTTTGTGATGTCTTTTCAAGAGCATTATTTTTCACTGTCTTACCATTATGAAATCTTATAACTATAAGTGCATTTATCTCTCTTCCCATCTCTGAATTTCAGTTGTTATATACTTCAATTTTCACCTTGGTTGTGTCATGATTGGGCAATAGCCTTTTCTTAAATGATGCATTGCAATAGACAAATGAGAACTTAAGCTCCATTCTTATAGTGAAGATAATTACTTGCACGTGATGAGATTTGAAGTAGCTTTATTGAAATACTATGCATGGGTTTCTTGATGGAAAAAGGTTAATGCATGGCTTGTGGTGAATTCAGAGAACAATTACTACTGATGGATTTTGTGACAACAGCGTGAAGTGGGAGTTTGATCACAGGCACATAAACAGTGACTACTCTAAAATCTATTGTGATATCCAATTTTTCAGTTGCTTAATGGAACCTGTTGCTCTTTTTTTTTTCTTTTTCTTTTTCATGAATGACATTCCTTTTTGCACGGTCATAATTTTTAATTTTAATTTTTTAGCTTGAGGTGGCCCCCCCCCCCCATGATTCTTGGTTCTTTTCATGCTATATTGTTCAAGGGAACCAATCACAAGAAAGTAAAGTAGCTCTTTGGCATAGACAATCATGTATTTTTAAGCATTTTGTGCATTGATTTTTGTCAACAGACTACTACAAGGAAGAAAATCACATCTGCCTTTGGTTTCCCTGGAGAACTGGATATGGGGTGTAGGCTGTCTGAACCTTCTCAGCTGGAATGGATATATGACTTGTCAGCTGTGTTGATTCACAAGGGAACTGCTGTAAATAGTGGACATTACATTGCTCATATCAAGGATGAGAATACAGGGCAGTGGTGGGAATTTGATGATGAGCATGTCTCAAACCTAGGTCTTCGCCCATTTGGAGAAGGCTTTTCAAGTTCTACTGCTAAAGGTGTTCATAATGACAAAGTCTCACCATCTTGTGCTGGATTAACGCATGCTGATACCAGCAGAAGTGTGGATGCTGTTCAGCCACAATCTTTAGAATCTAACATTCATAGTTGTAAAGAGAGTTTTTCATCTACTGATGCATACAGGCTGATGTATAATCTTAGGCGTACTAGAAAGAATGATGGTAAAAGAGATCATTTTGCCAACAATATTCAATTAGAAGGTCACAAGGTTTTACACAATGGCTTTCCTCCAGCATCTCAACTCTTTGAGGATATAAATGAGATGAATGCATCATATATTGCTGCTTGTGAGGAGTACAAATTAAAGAAGGAAAAAGAGGTGCATCATATCACAGAACGGAGAGAAGAGGTGCGGTCAGTTCTTTCAGAAGCTCCTGTTAGATTGCTTCAAGAACCATTTTATTGGGTTTCTACAGACTGGCTTCGCCAGTGGGCTGACAACATCACTCCAGGGTAAGTGCATATTTGTGGTTCTAAATTATGCATGCATAATTGCTGCTTCTGGGAAAAAGTATTGACTAGGCGTTACCTAAGATTGTTGTGATTCATATTTGCTAATTGTCATAGAGACTCCAAAATGTGATCATCCTAATTGTTATATTTCAGTTTGTTTATTTACCTTTTTACGGTTTGCATATCAATTGTCAACCGCTTTGCAACTGTCCTTTTAATGCTTCCTATGATTTATTCCATATTGTCCTGCAGTGGTATAGACAACAAGCCTATCCAATGCTTACATGGAAAGGTTCCAGTGTCTAAAGTTGGGTCCATGAAGCGGTTGTCTGCTAAAGCTTGGGGAATCTTGTTTTCTAAGGTATCTTGTTTGTAGTAAAACACTGAATGCATTCATATCCTTTCCCTAGCTAATCTAATTTTCTACTTTTGTGCATGCATACATGTGTATCTGTTACTTCCCTCTGTATTGCTTATAACTTTATTTTTTAAGTATAAAGGAAAGGCTTCCCAGTACTTCTAGTTCACTAGCCCACTTACTTCTTTTCATCTCCACACACATGCAAGCACAATTTATCTGTGTTCTTGTTTGTCTAATTCAAGCTTCATCTAGCTTTTCCTATGTATCATTTATTACTAGGTTGTCCCATCATTACTGATGCTCTTCTGTTAAATGCCTGGCAACTGCAGTATGATGGAGGGCCAGCTCTGACCAATAGTGACTGCTGCATGGCTTGCCTTATTGATGGTGCTAAATCTTTGGTCTTTGCTGATAGCTATAGGGATCAAAGAACATTAATGAGAGATCTTGCAAATGATGTAATTGCTGGGAAATGCTTGGATGGAGCATATTTTGTGTCTAAGACATGGTATGCTTGAAACCTTTTTGTTCTTTTTGCCTCTTCTATTTAATTTATTACTGCTTTTGTTAATGATTATTAGGCATGGCTTACCAAAGGGCTTTTTTAATTTAAAAAATAACTGATACTGGCAACAGCATGTTAATTTTAATCATCTTATTTTTTCTCCTGTGCAAGAACAAAATTAACTCCTGTGCTTGTATTGCCAAAAACTACTGCATTTCTTCACCATCTCTTTTGAACTCGACTTAGTCTGCTTGGATCGGTGTGTTTCTCGAAGGTATTCAGTAATTCTGTTTTTTTTCATGATTTTAGGCTGCAACAGTGGGTGAGAAGAAAAAATATTGATGCTCCAAGTGAAGCTGATGCAGGACCAACAGCTTCAATTGTGTGCCGACATGGGCAACTAAGGCCTGAACAAACTGGTGCCAAGCGATTGCTGGTTCCTGAGAAACTTTGGCACTTTTTGTATGAGGACGCCATTGCTGTAAAGTCTGATGATCCCTTGGGATGCACAACTTTTCCTTCAGATTCTGCACAGTGTTCTGAATGCAGTGATGAACTTTCTGAAGTTGCCTGCTTCGAGGATTCTATAAGGTTATTTACATGTCTTATTAATAGCATGAATCAATCCAATTTCTCTTTTCTTGAATTGTGCCATGGTGCAGGGAGATGAAGCTCAAACAGCGCCAAAATCATGAGAAGCTTGCTACTGGAAAGAGTATTCCCCTGTCTTTGAACTGCACGTATTACTTGATACCTTCTTCATGGCTCACAAAATGGAGAAACTACATAAATTCAAGTGGAAAGAATATTTCTACATCAGTGGAACCTGAAGTCCTTGATCCTGTTATTGATGCACTGAAATGTGAATGGGTAACTTGCAATGCCCTGGATATTTCCTTGTCACTTTTCAAACAAGTTCTTTCTTTTGTAAGAGCCAATATGGTTGAAGTTACTTTATAACACGAGGAGTGAACAAAGGGTGGTTATACTCCTGGAATTAGAATCAGTTTGTACATCAGCCTACTCTTTTTCCTAGCCTATATTTTCAAATGTAAGGAGACTTATTTGTTGTTCAACTCCTGCCCCCCTCCCCCCTCTTCCTTTACAGCATTCACGACTCCTAGAAAGGCCTCCAGACCTGGTGAACAAACGTGGTGGGCTTGTACAGAAGATTTCTACTGTAAGGATTATAAGTACATAACTCACTATTTGTGTATGTGTGCCAGTAATTTCAAGAAACATGCTCGTGCAAAACTTAATTGTATTGATTAAAATGGGGCTGAAAATGTACAACTTGCTGTATTTTAAGAAAGTGTATTAGGAAGCCACTTTACACTTCATTTCAATCCTCCTTAAAAACCTAGAAAAGACAAGTAAAATAGAAAGATGCTATTAGTTCGAGTGCACTAATTTCAGATTTTTTTCTCTCTCCTTTCCCTTGTTTTTTTGGGTTCTAGACAGATGCTTTAACAATAATTACAGAGAATGACTGGAACAGCTTCTGTGAAGAGTGGGGCGGCAACAAGGAGAAAGGCATAATGGCAACAATTGAGTCCAGTGATGTTGCAGAAAATAATTTGGGCGGGTCCCAGGAAGATGTGTTTATATCGAAAGACCATCCAAGTTCTCAAGACGAAGTAAACAATGACCCAGAGATCAGACAGCCTTTGATTAGGACTTCTCCAGAGGTAATAAAAATCCTACCTAATTCATGTTTTGAACTGTGTAAACCACGGTTCTACTCTAGCTAATAAAAGCCCTCCACTTCTGTCTCTTATTCTTTTTTATTCTTTGGAGGCTTCTGCATAGTCATACACTCTTTCCCCTACATGACCCGGTTCCAATTTCAGAGCCACAGCCTCCTTATCAGGAGGGGCTATGGCCACTGGGATTTGGCTTCCCTTGTCTCTTATGCTGATATGGAGTTTGGTTATTCTGCTAGATTTGTGAGGATTGCATTGGTGAAAGAAAAAGTCGTGAGTTGGCTAAGAAGCTGAATTACTTCAATGAGGACATAAGTGTATCTCTTGTACGCGGTAAAGAAGCTCCAAGATCGATTATAGAAGCTTCTTCAGCCACTCCTGAGATGGATCGACGCGCCTCCAAGCGATCTCGAAAGACCAGTTATGGGACATCAGTAAATCTGAAAGTTTCTGGTTCCACATCATTATACCAGTTAAAAATGATGATATGGGAATCGCTTGGGGTAAGCTACAGTGAACATTTAACTTGATGAATATCTAGAATTTGATCATCGATGCATATTGGATTCCATGTGCCTATACTGTTCCTCCTGTTTGAATCTCATCTGTACATGCATCAGTATCAGAGATCTAAGCAGGGAGAATTGAAAATTTTCAAAATTATATTTTCGCTTACATGGAATTCATAAATGTATTCAGTAAAGTTATATTCTTTCTATAACTGACAAATGATGGGCTGTAACTATTTTTTAATGCAGAAGAGATCTTTTGGCTTTGGGTAAATTTTGAAATATTAGAAGTCAGATATTTGTTGAAAGAATTGTATAGGTTGCATAAAATGAAATGATTGCTATCACAGAATTCTGGATAATTATGGTACCCAAATCATTTTGCAAGTCCTCACAATTTGTGATATCAGACTTGTATATGGATTCTCATTTGCTATTATTAGTTTTCCTAGACAAATATGTCCCATCTTTTGTCTCTCCAAGATAAATATTTTTATTTCCTTTGGCCTAACTTCTTTTAAGTCATGGCTCTAGAAACTTGTGGATATGATGTCCATGCCTATGGGCATCAGTTAACTGAGTAAATACCTGCAGGTGGTTAAGGAGAACCAGATACTTCACAAAGGTTCAATGATAATTGATCAGGAAAGTGCTACGCTTGCAGACTTGAATATATTTCCTGGTGATAAGTTATGGGTTCAAGATTCTGAAATCCATGAGCATAGAGATATTGCTGGTAATATGAGTCACTATGCTGCTTTACTATAAAATTAATGGTTATTTTATTTGAATAACAGTCGCCTCCTATAAGCGAAGCTTATTTCCTGATGCAACTTGTATGCTTGAGAAGTAATGCTACTTATCATATAATGATAGACATGATGATAACAGGATGAAGTTCAAAATAGTTTACTGATTACGTGGCCTTTAATGGAAGGTTGTGTTTCAATTATCAATGTGATTTTGATATAACATGATTGACCAAAGTTTTTGATGGAATAACAACCATGTTTAAAATACCTGTTTATGTATGATTTTGGCTGGCTTAATTTTATCAGTGTCGTTACCCCAAGATATTCTAAATCAGATATATTTTTTTCTTGGTGTCAATATTCTACAGATGAGATTACTGACCAGAAAGCAAACTCAAAGCATCCTGAAAAAGGGTTTCAGGGGACACTTTTGACTACAACGACTTCATCCCAAGTTGCTTAAGATGCATGCTTTGAATTGCTGTATCAATGACACATCTAAATTCTTTAGATAAATACTCTGGAAGGAAGACCTGTATTTTGGAGGTGAGTCATCATTCACTGACATATATGCACCCCCACACAATATATTCTTCCTGCAACCCTGGCTTCTGATAGCTGGCTATCTTTATTTTCTTCGCTGTGTAGGACCAGTGGCTGGCCTTGGTTGGTTTTGGCTCCCAGCATTTTGGCTTTGAAAGACTGGTTCAGTACATAATTTTAAAACGCTCCGGACACTGTGATGTTTGTACCCAGAGATGAACTGACCCTGTTTTATACTGTTGGCTGATGTCTGGAAAGGCAATGAACTTGTCGACCGACCTTTTTTTATTTTATTTTTATCATTTCCCTCTTGGGAAGACGAGTGGCTGAACTTGGTGGATTTTGGCAATTGCAGATCCAATGAAAATGTTGTACCTTTTTGTACCTAGAGATGAAAGAAACCGTACGGCGCTGTTGGTCAACACTTGAAAGTAAATGGAACCATTGTTGTTGTTGTTTTGTAGATTTGCTGTGCGAAATGTCTGAAAGCTTTCTCCTTTAAATGCTGGATATCAGCTATGTTATGGATGTCAATGTTCTGTGGTTAGAAAACGCCTGGTAATCGTGCTGTCATGCTTGCTCATCTAATGTTGGGCACTAGCCATACATTCGATGCACTGAAATACTGCATGGCATGTGAGTCGATAACAGCCCAGCCTTTATGCGAGTGCTTCATGAATCATTGAGCACCAAAGCCATAAGGTAACATGTGGAAACTTCTGGTAACTAGGGTTTTGTCTTGGGGGTTGTTAATTACTCTTTTTTCGTCTCCTGATCCTGGAACCGGTTTATGGTGTTTACATGAGATGCCCGGTGAACCAGAACCAGGTTCGAACCCGGTTGGGCACATTTATGAATGGGTTGACGGAGTCGTCTAATAATACATCTGAAAGAATGATCAGATTCAAGTACAAAGAGTGGCGTGGGAAAATTGAGCGAGCTAGAGTCGTCCCAAAAATCACCACCACCACTTTGAATTCGAGGACGGCGGTGAATCGGTTACCGACTTGCTGGATATTAAATGCATCTTGCAAGAAGGCTGACCTGCTATTTTATATTCGAAGATCAATAAAAGCGGCTGCATACATGGCATAGCTACAGTTTTGGGGGGAAAATGTCCCCGACATTTTCTCTAGAAAATAAAAGGTTGCCTTCCGTCAAATACTTTTTCTGCATTTATTGGGTACGCTACATATTTGAAATGGCAGGCATAGTGGTGGTGATACATGGATTGATGTCGTTCAAAGAAAAGCTCTTTAGATCCACCGTCTTCGCGAGTTCTGGTTCCCTTTGAACCACCGATCCCAGCTAGCGTTTACCGGACCTTGAGTCCTATTATGACAAATAAATCAATTATTTCACACCAGCAAAATTATCATTGATGATGGATGGATGGATCATACACAGAGGGCAGTAGCAAGTAATACTAACGGCGAAATTCTTACGATGGAAGTAGTGGGTCAGGAATTGATTCAACCTTTGATAGGAGTCTGCAGAATAAGATAAAAAGCCAGTGGACGAAACTCAAAAAGAGGATAAGGAAGGCAGAGGGGGTTTGAAAAGGGAAATATGGATTCATCACTAATTGTTCCTTACTCTTCGCAAACGATTGATGATTCACCGAATGTATCAAGTTGGTCCAGCTCCTCCTACATGGTTTCATAACACTACAAAATGTTACTGCAATACATGCTCGGAGTTTCATTTACTGCCTGTACAGAACATATGAGATGAGAGCTAACCTGTATGAAATTGATTTGATTTTGAAGTAGGGTTATTGCAGCTACCATTCGATGCTTACTCAGGAATTTGTTGGGCCCTGTTCTTGGAATAGAACATGATGTTTCTGCTGCTACAGACTCATCCCCTTTTGGTTCTTCAAGCGATGACACTGGATGTTGCCCTTCCATTTCTATTGAATCTGGCTCCATGGTTGCCGAGACCAGAAAGTGTTAATGGCAGGCAAACACGGAAAGAAAGGAGATGCGAAAAGAGGAGAGAAGCGGAATAAGTAGTTGGCAGACGAGTGGACCAGGTCTATAGAAAAGAACTTTGGAGGATAGAGTGTCTGTCCACTGGTGTAGAATATATATTATGAATTTTTGGAAATATACTTTCAAAAATACTTTTTTAAAATATATTAAAATAATATTTTTTTATTTTTAAAAATTATTATTGATATCAAAATAATTTAAAAATACTAAAATTATTTAATTTAAAATAAAATAACTTTTTTTTAAATACAATAAGAAACACCCCTTACCAGCCAGCAGTTGAGTCAAAAAGTTGAATGGAAATCGTGCGACGCAGACACTGAACACGGCCCACCAGCACAGAACGTAGGACAGCAAGTGTCAAAACTAGACCCAAACCCACTTTTATCCATTGAGGTAACACTTTTACCTATGACTTCCTTTTTTTCTGTCCTTTTTCATCACCAGATGTTGGCTGAGGTGGCCTATAGATTTTGAAAATATTACAACTAAATTAATCTAAAGTAAAATATAAAAATAACTTTTTTTTAAAAAAAAAAACTCTTTTGAAATGAAAAGTCATGGGCCATGTCCTTATGGACCTGTTCAGCGTCCGTGTAGGCCTTCAAACATTACAAAATGTCCCGAAGTTTTAGGGCTCCAACTACTAGTTCTAATCTTTCGAAAACACTATTCGCAGCGATTCAGAGGTTGGGTGGGATGGTGATGTAGGTGGGTTTAGCAGGCAGAAATGGCGAAGCAAATGATGTATTGCTGGCTGTCAATCCCATTATCAACAGCCAAACAACGCTTCAATATCAAAACAGCCCCCTTATCCTCCAGACCAGTTCTTGCTTCTGCTAGAGCCGAAAGAAGTATTTCCACTGCTAGTAAGAAAAAGAAGAAAAACGAGAGAAGCAAATCCGTAGAGGAACTTGTTGTGGTGAAAAATGATAAGGAAAAGAGAAGAACTCGCTCGGAGAAAGAATATGAGGAACTCCATTCTTTCCATCAGACTGAAAGTCACGTCCCTGTAATGCTAGGTGAAGTGGTTGATGTTTTCTCTTCCTTAACTCTTCGCTCTTTCATCGATTGCACTCTTGGCGCCGCTGGTCATTCCTCTGCTGTCAGTACTTTTTTCCCTTTCCTAAACTCTTAATATTGTTTGTTGATAATAAATTAATAGTTGTGTATTTTTTTCTTCTTAATTATTATTATTATTTCATTTGACAGATTATAAAGGGACATCCTGAATTAGAATGTTACGTAGGAATGGATGTGGATCCAGTTGCACATGCCAAGGCACGTGCTCATATTGATGCTCTCTTGCATTCAACTCATTCTAGTTTGAAACCACACCTGCTTTTCAAGAATTTTAAGTATATAAAATCTGTGATTGGTGAGATTGATGGTGATTACAATCTCTTGAGCTCTGGAGTTGATGGCATCTTAATGGACCTTGGAATGTCATCCATGCAGGTTTATTTAACTCACCCCATTTCTTACTCTCTTTTTTTACCACTTAACAACATTTTATTTACTCCTTTGTTGACAATTGCTTGCTAATTTTAACCTATAGGTGAACAATTCTCAAAGAGGGTTCAGTGTTCTTGCTAATGGACCTCTTGATATGCGCATGGATCCTCGGGTATTAGCTCTCATTAACCTGTCCTTTAAGGACATATTATCATGTTTATTGTCAACAACAATGCCTTGTTTATTTAAATAATAGATTATCTATTGTTTTACTGGTATGATTTGTCTGAAGGGTATCTAAATTTATTTAAACTGAAGGTGGCAAATATTAACTGGTATCATCCTCTTTAAAAATGAACACGGAAAGACAAGAATCAATAGGAGACATATGAAATGGTGCAAAGTTCAAGTATGACCGACCACATTCATAGTTTGCTTCAAATTATCTTTCTTGAGCCAATCTAGTTTGGATCAAGACTTAGAGTTGAGTTGATTATTTATGGTTGAGGGAAATCTTTGGGAAGTAGGCCAAAACTGAATTGATGAGAAAATCTCATGACGTGTTATCTAACTTTATTTTCTTGCAGTCCTCTGGTGTTCAATGTTTTCCTCCCAAGTATCACAGTGGATGTAACTAAGTACTCTGTTATATTTGTTTTTCATCAACATGTCAACGTTCCATCTTATAGGCTCTTTCTTGCTGTTTATTTTATGTTTTTATCATCCTGGCCAAAGCCCAGTTGAGATTTACAATTATTTTGTTTGAATTATAAGATCAATTTGAAGCTTTTACATGTGACACAGACACAGCTAGATGCAATGTGACTAGGACATGCCTTTTAAATCATGGCTCATTTCCCCTTGTGTAGGGATAAACTTGCTGGCCGCATTTCATGGATGAAATTGTGAACCTTTTCAATCATTATTTTTTAATTTATGCTGCTAACAGGGGAGGGTTTCATTTCTCATTTAAACACTAAAATGTCTTCTCCAAGTGATTTTCAATCAAATTTAGTGTGGAATGCCTTTATGGCTCAATGGCACCCATACTCCCCTCCCTGAAAGAATTTTTGGTATTGAGCCTTGGTTGAGGAACAGAAACTCCTGTGGTATATCTGTTTTTGAGATCTCTGCATCACTTTTAAATAGAAGATTTTGAAGATGCTGATTTTACCTCTCAAAATTATAAAATTTATGTTCATCTAACTGACTGGAACAGGCATGTGACAGGCAAGTGTGAAAGCAAAAGACATATTAAATTACTGGCCAGATGATGAAGTGGGTCGAATCCTGCGCGAGTATGGAGAAGAAAGCAACTGGCGCTGGCTTCAGAAAAAGATTGTTCAGGCTCGTCAACAAGGTGGTTTGCATTCTACTGGTGAGCTAAGAGATCTTATTCAGGGTGCAACTCGTGGAACAAAAGGTGAGCCTTTACTCAATACAGTCCATCAGTGTATTGTTTCGCTTTGCCTTTTCAATTCCTTCTAAAATTAATGTATCCTTTGCCAGCATTGTTCAACAAGTTACATGCCTAAATCTTTGCTGATGCTTGGTGTTATTCCACCCACTGACTTGGATTGTCTCCACAGAAAAAAAGAGGGGTGTGCGTGCGCGTGTGTGTGTGGGGTGGGGTGTGGGGGGGTTATTTAATGGATTGTTGAAACTTGACGCATGATGTAGTTTTTGATTAAATTGTTATTACATTGCTACAGGAGGGAGGCAAGGGTGGATAAAGACAGCAACACGGGTGTTTCAAGCTCTGAGGATAGCTGTCAATGATGAACTCAATACCCTGGAGAAGTCTCTTCACGCCTGTTTTGAGTGCCTTGTCCCTGGAGGAAGGCTTGCTGTCATCTCTTTCCACAGTTTGGAGGACAGAATTGTAAAACAAACATTTCTAAAAATTATTGAAGGCAACGAGGGAGATGGAGATGTGGTTGAAGAAGAGGCTGGTAAAAGAGATTTAAGAAAGATGAGAAATGACGTTAATGAAAAAGAAACATGGATTCGACAGATGGTACAAGGCCAGAGGGGAACAGTCCTTACCAAGAGACCAATAACACCATCTGAAGAGGAGGAAAGACTAAATCGCAGGTGTAGGAGTGCCAAACTCCGTGTGATAGAGAAAATTCGTTGAGATATGCATTACAGTTGCTGGCTTGCAGCCCCATATCATTTAGGGAAATCAATGTATAATTTTATATGATATGTGCCTGATTGCTGTGCCTTCAATATTCATTATTTTTATAGATTAGTCAGTTCATAGCATGGTATTTTGTTTTGCATTTTGTAGATATGAACAGCAATAATACATGTATTCATCCTCCAGGTCTACAAATTTTTTTAATCATAAACGAAAATAAATTCCAAATTTCTTTCACCCATCTGTGATCTGAATGATAATTTAGCTCTTTATCCCTCGTAGGGCCAATTGGGCTTTTGTTGAACTCTATCAATCTTAATTAAAGTTTAAAGAACCTTTTTTTTTAGATTTAAATTAATTGAACATGAAAATAAAATAAAATAACAGTTAAATAAGTTGGAAAGTTAACAGGCTCGACTTTAACCAACTGTTAACTGCCAAAACATGTATTGATAATGTTAACTAGAAACTATTGTTTGAGTGGGTCTGACAGTGACAGTGGTCCAGAACTGAACAACCAATAACACCCAGTATTCTCTCCTCCCTTGCAAGAGGGGCACTGGATTTTCCTCTCGGAAGTCGAACTAGAGATAAACAGGTGAATACAAGTAAAACTCTGCTGAGTTTTTATACCATTTTTCTTTTTTGCCTATTTTTGGAGCTACAATCCTTCACTTTCACGGTCCATTTGGCTATGCACCGTTTGCTGAGAAGTTACAGAGAAACATGCAGTATTATTTCCTAATTTTCTAGTGTACAAGCTAAATTTTGGTTTGCTATGATGGGTTTTGACTTTTTGGGTAAATGGGTCATTCAAGGGAAGCAGCGGGCGAGGAATCGAGGATGATGGTACCGAGTGGTAACAAATGGAAAGCAACAGGGAAAGAAGGCTTGACAACATTCACATCTTTTGCTTTCCCATACCCCACCAATTCCAGGTTTTATCTAGTGTTTTTGTAACTCACTTTTAGTTTAGTAACGATAATTTTCTATGGAATTTGAATTTTATTATGTAGATTTCTCTTCTTTGCATCTGTTTTTGTCTTATAATGTGAAGTTTATTCAGGAAAAGAAAAGAAACTGTCAATGTACGTAGATCCAATATGACAGTGTATAACTCAAAGAAAGCAAATTTAACTGCTGCAAGAAAGGAAAGGATGAAGTTGCCGATTACTGATAGCGGTTATCGTTTCAGTGAATTTCTAAGTCACCCGTTTGGAATTCAAGCTGTTTTGAACACGGGTAGTTTGCAAAGTTTTCAATCACTTGATGCCAACACATATAGGTGCATTTTGCCGAAAGTTGAACTTCTTAACTTTGAAGCAGCACCTGTGCTAGACTTACGAGTTACCCCAGCAGACGAAGATTGCACTGTTGAGATGATTTCTTGCAAGGTAGAACCAACCACGCACTTTATGTTATGAAAGAAAAAGATACAAAGAGGGATTCTTATTTATGAACTATGCTATTGTTTTAGCATATCCTTACCTTGATTGTACCAAAGGACGTATAAGATAATGAATAGCAGAATAAGCAACTGAATTTGGAGGAGAATCTCCTTTTCCACCGTAGATGTATTACTTCCATCCAATTTTCTTTAAATTAAATAAATTTGCAGATCTCTTCCATATGTATGGCCATCTCGATGGAGTCTAATTTGATGTATGTTGGTTGCTGATTTACTATGCAGTTCCAAGGCTCAGAGCTTGTGGAACGCCAAAATGACCATTTTTCAGGTACATGAAGATCTTTTAAGTTCTGCAAGACAATAGTTTACGAGAAAATAGTTTTTTAAAACATTAATAACAGCAAGTATATCAGGTCATGTTCAAATTTAGAATATCAAACACTTTCAGGTTACTCATGTAGGGATGCGTTGTTGAAATCCTTTTAGGTATAATAATTACCATCACAGCTTTTATACAATTTGCTAAATGTGCAGGTGTCATGTAATTATATTACACATAATGGAGCTACCTTTTATCGAAAAGATAAGGCCTTATTAAGAATTCAAGTTTATTTGACCAGATTGTTTTGTAGACTCAGTACTGTTACTCTGCTAGTACAGAAGTTTATCATGTATGTTATGAGACTTTTGCATATTCTTGCAATCAATATGTTTCAACATCTTGACATATCTTTTGAACCTTGCTATCTTCAGCTTTCATGGTGAACTACATGACATGGAACACAAATATCTCTGAACCATTTTTGGAGGTAGATGTGAAGTTGAATCTCATGCTTGAGGTAACATTCACTTTTAGATCATCATAATGGCCAAGTATTTGTATGGTTCATTGTCATAGGCATTGAAAGCTGACTTCTTTCAATTGGTTTCCTGACAACTAAATTTTAGACCCTGGGCTCCTGCAATGGTTAGAGTCCCTCGCCCAAATGTAACTGCTTGGTCAGTTAACAGATGACACTTCTTGTGAAAATGGTGAAGACTATTTTTAGTGATTCAGCATGACCATAGTCTGGCAACCGCTCTCTGGCTGACTGTTAAAGATAGACCACTTCAATAATAGTCACTGGGCATTGAAGTAACTGTGACCTGTAACGTCATCATGTAACTGCTTGTTAGCTATTGTCCATTTTTAACCTGTAAATGGAGTAATTTAACCTTAGGTTTTCTAAATATATGTCATACAGACTTTCATGTCAATATTTAATGTTTCCTCTTCACACTTACATCAGTCGAAGACTTGCTCTGCTCTCTTTTACCGCTCATCAATCGTCAATCTGACACTGAAGTTTGATTCAAACTTCTTGCTTCGTGGCAATATTGGTTGTCATTTCTGTTTCCTGAAGTTGAGTCTCGTGGAATTTCAAATTGAGTTGTTTGTTCAAGTTCTTAGATATTGTGATTAAATATTCTCTTACAAAAATAAAATAAAATATATGGCTAAATTTCGGAGTCTTGTTTGAAAAATATCATGAGCTTGTAATTCAATCTTATCCCAGAAGCTCAGGTTTTCTGTTTAATGGACTTAATGTTATGACTAGCTTGCCTTTCCTTACCACTCATAACTGAGCTATTCCTGTTTTTTGTTTATTACATGTCTTATCTGCTTCAGTGAGTAATTTGTTGCATTTTGCTCTCGTCTTTTCTTTATATGGATGTTGAGCATTTAATATCATACTCTTAAGGGTCTTCATTCTTTGAATACAGATTTACACGCAGCCCTTTACTTTGCTGCCAACATCTGCTGTTGAGAGTGCCGGAAATTTGTAAGTGATCTTACAATGAAATTCATAATTACAGTATATGCACTTGTGGGATTTACTGTCTTAATGAATAATTCATTTAACATATTGGTATATTTGCTGCTTGGTACATGATCCTGGAATTAGGAAGCCCTTGTAAGTATATTGGCCTTATTTTTACCAGTGAAACTGGAACTTGGATGAAGAAAAGTACCACTCCCTCAATGTGGCTTCACAATAAATGGTACCCTGCTTTGATTATACTAAAATAATTTTTAATCAGCCAAGGATTGGCTTTTTAACATCCATTGAGTGAGCTTCCTCAATGCCATTGTTTAATCAGTGCCCTACAACATGCTATTAGCACCAAAGTGAGTAGATTGGAGCCATTGCATCAGGCTATTCCTAGTATGAGGGTTGAAAACGGAAACATATAACATTTAAGTTCATCCAAATGATGGAAGACATCTGTTTCCCGTAAAAGAAATTATAGCTTTCATCAACTACATCCTGATACTACAATAAATAAATGCATCCTGAGAGTCGCAACTTGTTTGCAATTTCAAGAAGACATCAAGAGTTGCAAGAAGTTTGTTCCTGCTAAATATCTAATAATGTTTCATATTAGTGCTGATTAATTGGCAAATGTCACCATGTAATTTTAAAAAAGCCAGTAATTCTATCCTATTTTGCTAGAGGCACTAGTACTTCTGTAATTTTGGGAAAAGAACTATTGTATAATCGAGAACCCATTCAAACAGTTGAACTTTGCTGACGTACAGAGTAATGCAAGCTCTTCTGGATAGGCTTGTACCATTACTTCTGGAGCAACTGCTGCTAGACTATAACAAGTGGACAAGTCAACACCGTGCAATTATTCCATGAATATGAATCTTGCTTGTGGTTTTCACGGCCAGGTAATTCTTTTGCACTTGCGGTTGTTTTTCATTAATCTTATTCTCATAAAAATTGATGACAATTGTTGATTCGAGTCGAAGTAAGCCAATTGTCCAAACAATATAGAACATCTCGTTTGTGTTCTGGAAGATTAAATTTAAGAGTCAAAGATATTACATTTTTGTCAGTCCAAGTCACTTCTGCATTCATGCACTCAATGTTTCCATGACATCTCGGCGTTCCTTCTGTATCTAAGAGTCCAGCAAATTGGTTTTCCTGTCTCCCTGCGGATGAGGTTCGGCTCGATTGATTTTGTAATCCGTGTGGGTCTCAAGAAGTTATCTATACAATTATAGATCGCTAAAGATGTTTTAAAATGCTTGTTTTGCAAGCTTTTGCAGTGCTATATGATCAATGGTGACAGAGGTAGACCTAGTGATCAAGACTTAAAAAGCAAATGAGAAATAGATATCAACATTCATATCTTATATTATTATGAGCTCGGGGGAACAACCAACCTAGTCCTTGGATGTTCCTCAAAACAGGTTCTCATGAAGAGAAAAATAAGGATGTCCGTGAAAGGATCAGGAAATTAAAAATGTTATGTCATGGGAGGTTTATTGTTGAAGCTTAGTTGATTCAAACAGTCAAACGGTTTCGCTATCGAAATCTTTTGATAACATACATATCTTACTGCATAATATATATACATGAGCAACCCTAACAATTTCAGGAAGCCATAAGCCTGGAAGAGGAAAGGCTGAAACTAAGGCTAATTTCTAGCTAACTGCATGCTAATTATACAATGCATATCTTATGTATAAATGTATTAATAACAAAATCATTTAGCATTTATCTCCTTGATCTTTGCCTTTAATATACACTCAATTGAAAAAACTCTATCAAATAGGATCATTTACCTATTTAGTAATAATTGAGTGAACAACAACTAGGCTTAATTTATTTGATATTATAGGTAATAAAGTTGCTTAGTTCTCATGATTGGGAAATGTTGTGATTTTATTGACTTTATTGATTTCAATAGTAAATCGGTCTCTAGAGTAATTGAGAGTTAAACTTTATAATTTATTTCGATGTACTTTTAATAGAGTTGTCCTCGTCTCATGATCTAAGTAATGTGTTTAGCATATTAGCATAGATTGAGTCATGTTTTTTTTATTCTTTTTTAATATCTTTCTTTTTTTCCAATTTCATCATTCAATAATTTATTGATTGAGAATTGGCTTCATAGTTTATTTCTATTTATTTTATACGCAATTATCATAATTTCTTGATCTGGGTGATAAATTTAGCAATTTAATCTAAGTTGACTCAGGTTGATCCAATATGTTGTTACCTCGATATTTAAAAAAAATTATTGTCTTGATTTTTTATGAGTCAAAATGTGCTTTAACTTACCGTCTTGATTGCATTTGGATCAACCTACAATTTTTTTTTAATAAAAGAGATTAACACTTGATTTTTTTTTAAAATTAAAAAACCATAACATAACACGAAACAACAATCTAATTATAAGTTTATAACCAAATTAAAATGTCAAACCCAATATCAAAACTAAATCCTTAATCTCTAGGCAAGAAACCTAACTACTACTATATGAAAGCAATGCTTATTTTTAAGTTCCCATATTACTTTTGAAAAAAAAATTGTTTTAAATAATTTTTAGATATTTTTACTGTGTTGATATTATGAATAAATATATAAAAAAATTATTTTTATATTTTAAAAAACAATATATAAAGTACGAAAGAGTAAATACCATATGCAAGACAGAGTGGTGATTTATGACAATGAGAAACAATAGATCGGATGGTTCCCTGCAAATTGCAATAGACGTCGAAAGTTCTGAACCATTCTCTCTTAACATCTTCTTTTTATTCACATCATCTTGGACCTTCCTCACCAGAATAATCCCCCCCCCCCCCCCCCCCCCCCCCCCCCCCCTCTCGTGTTTTCTTAGCAGCGTGGATCGTGAATATAATGGAGGTTTTTCTCGGCCCAGTGCAGCCCGGCATGGTATCCATGAGGAGCGTTGTCCTGCGAACTGCACTTTTTAGAAGACCAGCAAGCTGACCGAATGATTTCCACCAAAAAATACAAAACACAAATAACTTCATGTCATTAGCCATGATGGATGCAAGTGATGCCAACCTATCCAGAAATGCATATATTACGATGGCGTGCCCATTTTGGTGCAGATGAAGAGTGACGCTTAGCTGCCTCTGAAGACTTAATCTAGAAATTTTACATGTTCTTGGCTATAATAGCTATTTTATTAATGATGGATTAAGGTGAAGTCTGGTTCAAATAGCTGTAAACATCCTGACAGGGTGTGGCCAAATAACAATGCAACAAGATCACAATTCATAAGTGAATGGAGATTTCTAGCCCTGGATTAATGATTTTGCCAAATGGTATGTTGCCAAGAGCAGCAGACTGTCAAAATCCTATGCTTAAATCTTCAATAAATATAGGTAATGAAATCAATTGTATACCATAGTTTTGCAAATATAGATATGACTCGAAGGTCAGAAGCAACGATGGTAACAAGCATTCCATGAGCTAAATTGGCACACCACCAATAACAACATGCCAGATGGTTGGTTCCTTTTATTCTCTCACCCATAAGAGCATAAAACACGAAAAGAGGCATGAAAGCACTAGAAAGATGCTTGTGGACATTCCGCTGTAAGCAAATTCTTGGAGGAAACTGACAAAGGATGATGCAAGTGGTACCTCCTGTTCAAATTGCAGATAGCTCCTCGCATATTGCAACACTTACCTTGTCAAAAACTCACACGGATTAATTATTAGAAATAAATAGTGTTTTATTGAATTTTATAAGATCCGTGTGTTTTAACCATCCAGAAATTGGCCCCATGTTTTCTGTTATCTTTTCTCGCTCTTTCTTGTAAAATAAATTTCCCCGCCCTCTCGCTTGTTCTTGAGAAAATGTATGGATGATTCAATTAGTTGGACGCCGCTTTCACTATACGGACATTGCCAGGTTTTCTTTTTCCTGAAATGGCATCATGATACAGTACCGGTGTTAGAAATGTAATTGCGGTTATTTTGTTATTTTTAAAAAAAAAAAATTAACATCAATACATTAAAATAATCTAAAAATAACAAAGAAACTTAATATTAATTAAGCACATAATTGAATTTCTTTTAAAAGGATTTGAACTCCTTTTTAGTTTTAGTTATTTTTTTTATAATTTTGATATTCTAATATCAAAAATTCATTTTTAAAAATAAAAAATATATGTTATTTTAATATATTGATAAGCAAAAACATCTATCATACTTTCAAACCAGCATTGGAAGTGTGTTTAAGATCAAAGTGTGGTGAAGTGTAATTAAGTTTTTTTTAATCGTGAACCAACAAGAAAAGAAAAAAAAAAAACAGTATTTTTAATTTTTAGTAAGGTATTGTTTGTGCTTTAAAAAGATTATACCTATAAAAAATAAATTCAGCCCACCTTGTCACACCGCATCGCCGTCCCATATACGGCAACACAGACAACAGCAGCACCCTATCCAGAGAGCCCAAATCGAATCTCATGGTTTCCACAATTCATTCGTTAGAAGGGGAGGGGAATAAAAAATGAAAGGGTTAATCTTTCCAAAAATTCACATATCTTCCACTGAAAAGCTTGATTTAATTATTTTCTCCACGCTATTTTTTCTATTGTGCGTTTTAATTGCTGGTGCCTATGAAGTGGCCTGTACAACAACTATTAAACGACTTTGATATTTTCCCTACGCCATGGGAACTACTACCCTTCTCTCACCTCTGCAGATAAAATAAACAGTTTACACTTACATGCAACGCAGCGTGTGATCTTTGTTGCTGCAAAACTGATCTTCAAATTATGAAACTACTACTTACAAGCAAATCACCCTTCTTCTGCATCCTGTCGTGGTGAAAATGACATTTATGATTCTTCTCCCCTCAACTTCTGAGCAGCTCAATGTAGTCGCTTGTACAAATAACCCTATTTCCCTGTATGTGCTATCATTCCGATGTCCTGTTGGTCCAGACAATCTCAATTTCAAGCGTTCTAGACGAACCATCCTTGTTGCTATCATGATTGAGGCTGAATAACCCGCTGTATACTCCCTCTGACACAACTTTATCAATTTGGATCGTCACTCTTCCCAGAGTGTTCTGGAAAAATAAATTATCTCCCAATCAGAAATTTTATGTGTCAAAACATAGCATGTGCTGTTGACAATCGGCAAATCAAGAAACAGATCAGAGATTCATGTGTAATGAATGGTTTTCCTATAATCAAATGTTTATGCATCTCTTCCAAGATGAGCATATCTAATTCGACGAGGAGCAATGAGTTGATGACTGTTCCAACCTCAAGCTAAAAATTCTGCTTTCAGAAAAATGCACTGGAATGCATATAGTTGAAAAACCAGTTGCGTTACCAAAAGTAATTCTAAAAAAAAAAAAAATACCTTGCCAAAAGTATTTTTGCTCTTGCAAATGATGTGAAGTTTTTGGCCCTTCGGTGGTACATCAAAAGCCCATGTGAATCCTTCTTTCCATTCAGGAGATATACTGTGGCTCACAACCTGACAAGAATAGATCATTTCAACATGAGATTTAGCACTACCTGACAATTAGAAATAAGCGTGTAGTCACCAGTTTGCTTAGGATCCGATGTTGCATTTTTGGCACAATATTAAAATTATGGTTAATATACATTATATTTTTTTGAAAGGATGAATAATCTTAGTAGACGCATTAGGTGCTGACTTCCTCAGTTTTTGAAAAGGAGAAACTACAAACTGTTAGGGGAACACCTCATCTGGTTGAAAAAAAATATGGGCATGCTATATAATATAACACTGAAAGACTAGGTTTTGTTTATTCCTTTAGAAAAACAATGGTATTCCAAAAGCTCACTCATCCTACCAGACTTGTAGGCAATCATGTTTACCCCGAGAAATGCAACAAATTCCACACCACGAATTCTCTCAAGTAAACACCAATCTATGTCAACTGCAAACTGAATGGTTTGTCTATGAACATGTTACTATAGAAAAACTCTCACCTTGGTCTGGCGAGGAGGACCATTGCCTATTGTCAAGCGACAAAAAGCATTTGTGGTTCCCATTGCCTGCTTTAAGTTATTCCCGCGATTAATTGTAACAGTCAAACATCCTGGCAAACAGTGCAACAGGAGGTCTGCTCTTTCATGAAAACTTGGTGGGCACGTTTTCATCAACATTTGTAGAATAGGTATAGCTTCAGCTGCAATCATGGCCTGGGACCTTACAATATCTATTGGCATGGTTGACCAAGACTGTTTTAACAAACATAAGGTGTCCAACACAGATTCCTGAGCTGCCTCACTACCAGATTTGAGTGCATTTACCAAGTGGGGAATGCACAGGGTGGCTGCTTCAGAAACATGGAGCTTAGGAAAGTTGGCGAATATGACATTCAAGGTTCTCAAGAACTGTACATTGATAGTTGCTGTGGACCACAATTCTCTTTCAAGAGCAGCTGCAAAACAAAGTTACAGTTGGTTCCATAATTAGAAGGAGAGCAAGGAAAATCATAATTGTCCAAATAATAAACCAGTGGAGACAAGAACTCATATAAGAAAATTTCCTCTAAAATGAAAACATGACATTATAAACTATATGAAATTCTGGTCCTTTACTTCATACACGCCTATAATAGGATGACAGTACACATGATACACCTTCAACCCATAAAAAAAAAAGTGGTCAGATATGTAACAAAATGGAAATAAAATTACCTGTCAAAGATCTGATGAGCTCATTCGATACATATTCTTGGAGAGTGTGATTAGAAAATAGCAATTCGATCAGCATGGATGCCTGCCCAGCCACATCAGCACTAGGAGACAGTAGTAGTTCTTGCACTACTAATATGCCACCTGCTTCTGCAACAGCTCGCCTATTAGTCCTACTGTGCATGACAAAGTTCTGCAATGCACAAACTGCTACTGTTGTCATTGCTTCTGACGGTTGATCTTCAAGCAAGCTTACCAGAGCACGACAAGCTGAAACAGAATCACTGGCCCTTGCAAGTCCTTCCTGCTGGGAGAGGTCCCCAAGAGCTAGAGCTGCAAGAAACCTGCAAGTCTCTGATCTGGTTTGTGGGTCTAACAGATACTGTGATAAAGGTGCTATTGCATACTTAGAAGCCTTCTTCTCTCGTACTCTGATGTGGTTAAACAAAGCTTCTAGTAGTGTTCCAGATAACTCCTCACATTGATGAGATCTTAGCAGATTCAACAAAGAATCTATAACACCAGCTTCAGTCATCTGCTCTGCACTAGAAGCATCAGTCCTTTCATGAACAATTAAACCATTAAGGGCCACTTTAATAGTGCTCTCACAAGTAGAGTGCAACATTTTCACAAGAACAACCATAGGAACTTTGAAGTAGTACTCTGCATTGACATGCAGAACATTTGAGAGAACCAGAGCAGCCGTTTCCCAAAGCTCAACAGGTGGTTGAGGATCATCTTGAATAATAACCTTTGCTAGCTCAAAAATTCCTCCAGCATCAGCAACCACCTTTGGCCAGCTAATGGAGATCTTTTCCAGTGCCTTTATTGCTGTCTGTTGAAGGTTTAATATTCCAATTCCTGCAAGCTGCACAAGTGGAACCACTGCATTTTTTGTCGTTATATCTTGCTGAAAATGTTCTTGTGCAAGGAGATGAGATAGCAGTTCAGTGCCAAGTTGCTGAATGGCTTGAGATGGGGACTCCAGAAATGAAATTAAAGGCTCAATGACCTGGCTGGGAGTAAGTTTCAATGTTGCAAGGCTCTGTGGCTTCTCCAAAATATTTACAAGTGCTTGTAAGGCACTGTGCTGTCCCCACAAACCAAAATCTGGCCGAAGCAGAACCATAAAAAGAGGTTCTACCACTTTTGCAGCATCAGAACTTCTAGCAATTGCACCACTGTTTGTCAAAATGCGGAACAGTTCAGCAATTGCAGAGCATAATGAACTGGGCACAATTGGGAGTAGCACAAGACATTTATCTATAATACCTGCTTTGACCATATCCAATTTGTGTGGGGCCCGATCTTTCCCCAACTTTATTAGAGCAGAGATACTACCCTCAATAAGTCGGAGATTTGTTCCAGAAACCAAGCCAACAAGAAGATCCACTATGTTAACATAGGCTGCTGCAAGCTCCACCTTTAGTTCATCATCCAACAATCTCTCAAAGGCACAAACCACAGATTCCACAACTGCTGTGTTATCAGACTGGATGAGAGATATAAGGGGCTGTATGCATTCAGAGGCAATTGGATTTGATCTGAATTTTGCATTGCTAAACAGAATAAGGCAAAGTTCTGCAGCATTTCTCTTCAGTTCCAAGGACGAAGCAGAAGACAATATTTTGCATAGGCTCTCAAGTGGATTACCTTCAACATCAACAAATAAAGTTCTTTTTGAATTATGTCCTGAGGTCAGCTTGATCAAGGCAACAAGAGCAGCCTCTTGCTCACTCTCTGATGCTGCATTGAGCATGTCAATCAATGGCTGAACAGCCTGCCAAGCTAATTCAGAGTCTCTAATGCTTTCAGCATCAAAAAGTTCATGGAGAGCCCTTGCAGCACTAAATCGAGCATCTCTTGATCCAAGACGCAAAACAGCTATAAGTTGATTCAAAGAACTAAATGATGCTTCATATCGAATAAGATCAGGATTGCTAAACAGGATTCTTAATAGTTCAGATATAGAGGCTTCTGTGGAGTCTTGAGGACTCAATGACAGGTATTTTGTTAAAGCATCGAGAGCTCCTGCTTCAGCCATGATTAATTTATTTGCATCACTTCCTTCTGCAAGACAGCTTAATAGTTGAACAGCAATTGGAGGAGCACCCGGTCTATCTGGAATCGGTCTCAAGAGATCCACCAACAAAGGAATAGATTTGCGTGCAGTGGAACCAAGCCTTACATCTTCTATTTCAAAAAGGTGTTCCAGAATAACTTGATCAGGACTGCGTACCAACAAAAATTCTTCTGATAAAGCAACAAGGTTTGGCATATCCAATTCTATGAAACCGATTAATGTTATTAAGCCGGCAACAGCACCAGAGTTTGCAATAGTAAGGCTTATTCCCCTACTTCCATTGCAAACAAGACTGGCAATTGCCTGTGCAGCAAAATATTTATCAATCACTTCATCAGATTTCATCAAATGAGCAAGAGAAGGTATGATGTGCATTGTTGTAGGAGACAGGACAATATTTGGGTCTTGGAATAAGAAAGCCAGAAACAACGCACTGATCCATATGCCCTCTGTATCCTCAAATTCTGCCTGGAGTGAAGAAAAGTTTTTGAGGCTCAGGCACCATAACTTACGCAAAATGGTCTGGAATTCGTTTTTAATCATCGAATATAAATCACAAAAAACAGCAGAAACTAACATTCTTGTTTATAGAGTTCTAAGAAAAACAACATTACATGCAAACTCCTCATCTGAACAGCACAATCCATTCAAATATTATTTTTTTTCATCCTCACTGATCCCAGGCTCTCTTCTTTTCTTCACTGTTCTTATCTCCTCTACTCATTTCCCCGCTCACTCTAGTTCATTATTCCATGGTAAAAGTGCTTCAGGGGTCATAATGACACATTATAAAAGCCATATATTATCATAAGCAATTCCTCACTTTATTTCATGCACAGTGAATACATATCATCTCCTTTTTTAGGGAAACAAAGAGGAGGGTGCTAAGAATGAAAGCTTACCATTTTTGTGAAATCCAGTTACAGTCTGTATATGTATGCAGATAGATCACATAATCAGTGTAACATCTCAGTCACATAGGCTATAATTTACTTATATATCCATTAGCAAACATCAAATAAGAAAGTAATTCACCACAGAAGAAAGGAAAAAACAAATGATCATGGCACGGCTCCATTGGAAACAGATAGCCCCCCCTATTCAAGAGGCTAAATAAGGGCATACCTGTGGAGAGGAAGTATAACTGAAAAGCTTATCTGAGAGAGCCTCAAGCCCACCAGCTTCCATTACGATGAGCTTGCTTTTTGCATAGAAGGAAGAAATTATTGATAGCAACCACAAGGCAACAGTGCCGCCTAAAACAATGACTGGATCAAGGACATCAAATTCATCTCCTTCCTGGAATGCTGATCTTTCAAAAAAACCTCTTGGAGTTCTGACTTGCATTTCTAAAGACGAGTAGCTAGAGTTCTGCTTCATCATATTCACCAGGGCATATATAAGGGGTTTCAAGTATCCTGAAACATCAAGTGCTTCCACTGACTGCTGTATGTGTTCTTTAGCAGCACATATGAGTAATGTAATCCCTCCAATTTTCACTTCTAAACTGGAGGAATTTATTATTCTATTGGCTAGAGAATCAATCGAACTTGCTCTTGCAATCAACAGATCACCCAACACACCTGGCTGATCACCACAGAGCTGAGACAAAATTTCTATTGCCTTATCTTGCAGTAAAGGTGGTCCCTCGGCCAGTAAGCGTGCTAAAGGATCTAAGCTTGAGGGCACTTCTGAGAGGACAGCCCGAGGAAGGTAAGTGAAGTTCACACCATGTTTCATCTTCACCAAGAGTGCAACCACTTGTAAAGCATCTGTGATATCAGTGCCGTCCATACTCATTGAGTTCAAGGAATTAAGTATTGCAAGAACAGAAAAACGGCACTGAGCATTTCCACCGAGCACATCACCTACCGGAAAATGGCTCAACAATTGATGAAGAGCTCTTGATGCATTCTTTTTTCCTTCTGAAGTTCCTTCTCCCAGGACCCTTGTCAAAGCACCGACAACATCTTCTGCCAGGGCTTCGGCAGCAATCTGGGGATCAGAGAGGAGGTTGGCAAGTGCAGCAATTGCTGTTTCAGCAGCATCAATGGAAGTTTTCGCCAACTTAATTAGAGGCTTGACGTCTCCTTCAGAAATATAAGGCATTTTCATAGCGTTTTTAGTGTTAGTTGGGCGGGACAAAGCACCCAATGCTCGAGCTATCTGTGTTGCAACAACTTGAGTATTATTACTGGTCAATAGCTTCATGCAGGGATGCACAATCTCATCTGTTGCAAGACTATCACAGATATCTTGCCTTGTTGTGAATAGATCAGCGAGAACAGAAGCTGCAGCTTCTTGGGTTTCTTCGTCGGAGGAGTTCAGAATCTGGATAAGAGATCTTAGAGCTTGATTAGCTGCAGATCCCCTTTGCACAAGATCTTTCTGTGATGCCATCGTTAGTACATGACCCAAAACTCTTATTGCATGGGCTTTTGAGCCAGAAGAGTCGCCAAGAAGCAGAGCTAATAACTGATTGATAGTGGTAGAATCAGCTGTTTGGACAAGCCTGGTAAGTGCCATAGCTGAGGCTTCTTGACCTTTAGGTCCACCACTCTTTAAAAGCCATAAAAAGGCAGGGACAGCTCCTGCACTTTCAACACAGGCACGGATATCTTCACTATGACAGCAAAGATTCCACAGAATATGTGCTGCATCCTCCCTTGCCTTCTGAGACCCTGCCTCTAACAGCTGCACAAGAGGGGGAATCCCACCAGCAGCAGTGATAGCCCACTTACTGTCATCAACCTGATCAGTTAAGATTGCCAGAAAACGAACTCCAAATTCTTGATGCTGCTCACTGGATAATCCCAACAATGATATCAATAACTGAATCCCTTCTCTCTTATCGATGGCATCCCAGATGCCTACCCCGTCACAACATAGGCTGGTTAAAGAAAGTATTAGATACTCCTGGGGATCCCCAACAGCCATTGTTATGAGCCCAATAAGAACCTTCTTTGCTTCTGCATGATCAAGACATATTGAGAGGTAGATATTGCCATACAGACTTGCCATAGCTTCAAGGACACGTTCCTGAACCAGCTTATTATCCCGAGGCTTCAGCAGCTTTACTAGTATATCCTCTATCTTGGTTGCATCAAAAGTTTCCTCAGCAGTAGCAGCATTTTGCTCAAAGACCATCAAAGCATAGGCAAGTGCTCCGATTATATCAGCAACCGGTGCAGCAAGACGAGGAGACTGTGATAGTTCTCCAAGATATAGTATCAAGGCAGACATCCCACTACAGATATTTGCCAGAGCTTGTGTTGCATGCCCCTGCAGAGCCTGGCCGAACTCCCCTTGCATACACTCTTTAGAAGGAGCAACTATGGCCCCAATGAGAATGGGAACCCCATCAGCATCTACAATAGCTTTCTTGGCCTTCGTTGACTTTGAGGAAAGGGCTTCCAAAGCGTCAGCAGCACTAGCACGAACAGAAATATCATTATTCTGACCCACAAGCTGAAGCAACGCTCGCACAGCTCCAGAATCAATTACTTTCGGTATACTATCACCAAATGCCAACATTAAACGGGCCAATAGAGAAGCTGCATTGGACTGGGCAGCAGCATTGTCAGAAGACAGAAGACCCACAATGATATTCACTCCTCCAGCCTCAAGCATTGCTCTCCAATAATTATCCTTGTCCCCACAAAGATTTCTCAGTGCCCCAGTAACAAACCCTTGAACCACTTTGTCCTGCTTGTTCTTTGGATTGAGCTGTTCCCATAAGGTCGGTGTCACACCTTCTGTAGCAAATATCTTGATACCAACTTGATCATCTGAAACTGAGCCAGAGGAAACTTCATATATAGCCTCTGCTGCTGCCTTCCTAGCCTCAATTGATTCAGACTTCAGAAGTGAGAGTAAAGGTGGTATACACCCACCCAGAAGTACCTTCACTCGTAAATCATCATCTTTGCACAAAGCACTGAGAGTCGCAGCAACATTGACTTTTGCCCCGGAAGTACCACTCCTGAGAATGGATATGAATAGTGGCATGGCTTGGGCATGGGAACCAATGACTGTCCTTGCCTCCTTTCTTGCTTGGGCAAGACGAAGCAGACGAGCTGTTACAAGCTCTTTTTCAGGTGGTGAAGATATCCTGGAATGTAGCTTCTCAATGAAGCGAGCAACTGCAGCCATCGTATCTTCATGGTCATCCATTTCTGTCGTTCCATTTTGTTCCCTGTATATAATCAGCCAATCCATTAGCTCATAATTAATTAGTATTAATTCTCAAGAATTAAACCAGTAAAGATTATGATATATTCTCTGACTTAGATTGCCTTGATATTCATTTCACTAGCCTTAACACAGTTATGGCAGTCTGTTTCTTGAAGCAGGAAGAGAATAAAAAGTTGAAGCCATTGCTAAAATATTCATCGGAATGGGCTAATTTTACTTGAGAGAAGAATACTAACTTGGACTCAGAAGCAGATGAGGATGTAGGTTCTTGCAGTTTAGAGGAGGGAAACTTTGACATTTGCACCAACACTCCACTAGCTTCCTTCTAGGCCACCTGCAATAAAGGAACAAATATCCCAACTAATGAACTTCTGCAATTTCATTTACAATCAGCACACCAAGCACTAAATCCTTGGAACTAAAATCCCCAAAATTATAACAGCGAAACAAATCCAATTCTGAAACAAAGCCAAAAAAATAAACACTGAAAATCCCAATTTGATGCAAATTCCCACAATTCATTTTTTAACTAGAAAACCAAGACCTGCCATTATTTTCCAACTTCAACAAATTTGTGTACCCTCAGCTCTCCAATTACTATAAACCAGTTTACAGATTCTGTGTACAAATACACGTATGACTGACAGTAATTCTTTTCACAAAATGAAAGGGAATTTTTTTAAAAAAAAAACGAGTTAACAAAACCACAATCAAAATGCTTGAAATCAAACACATCACAAGACCTCGCCACGCCAATGCAAATGCCAGAGTTAACTCCCTCACTTCTTACTATCCAAAAACCAGGCTTCTTGCTCCGATCATCACCTTCCAATCCAAAATTTTGAATGACACACTGCAATGGAAGCTCCTCAGGCAGCAGCACAAACCTAATTCACTGTACCAAAATAGCGAATTGGAGGTAAATAATTGATAACGCAATTGGATCTTTTAGCATTAGAGAGAATGACTGATACCACATCTCAATTTTATTCAAAAAAAAGTAGTAGTAACAAAATAAATAATAATAATAATAGAAAAATAAAAATAAAAAAACGGAGATCGGATCAGAAGTGCATGTCAAAGAATCTAGGGCAAGAGAAACGTCATTATCACGCCTCTCATCACAATCCTCATAATTTAATTATTTAGCCTCTCTCTCTCTCTCTCTCTCTCTCTCTCTCTCTCTCTCTCTCTCTCTCTCTATATATATATATATATAATTATTGATTAGTAAGTTTTAATTAACTACAAATTGTATTTTATAGAGAAACAACTAAAAATTGAAGATAGAAAATGTCACCTGAAAAGTGAAAGTGTGAGAAAGAAGTAATTGGCGTCTATGGAAGTTGAGAGAGAGAGGGTCGGGGTGGTCTTTTTCGTATCTTCTCTCAGACTGAGAGTGTGTTTTGCTAATCAGTCTCTTTGTTTTTCCTGATTTTGGGATTTTTTTTGTTGGCTTTTCTTTAAACCTTAACCGTTACTGGCTGGCAGACAGATAAGTTATATATATATTAATTGGTTCTGGTGGGCCTGTCTCTGTTTATTGCTGCAAAAATTTTGTATTATGAGACACGGTGATTCCGTTAGCTGAAAGGGTTAGAGCAGAGAAGTACTTTTTTATTATTATTATTATTATTATTATTATGATCGCTACCTAATTGTTGTCATTTGTCAATATTTTACTTTTAAGTTCAGATTTTAGAGTTAATAATCATGAAATGCTATTATATTTATATGAGTAATTTAAACCAATATATATTTAAAATCATTAAAAAAAACTTAATTTCAATTAATGTACAAATTAATCCAAATGCATTATTAAAGTAGAATTTAAATAAATAATAATAATAATAATAATAATAATAATAATAATAACAAAACTAGCATTAAGCAATGCAATTTAAAAAAAAAAACATAACATTGATCCATAATTGTTTTCTAAATAATTAATATGGGATATTAAATCTGATATATTATACATAGAGAAGTTGCAAAACTCAATTCTTAACAAATACAATATCGAATTAAGAATTATTTTAATTATTATTGTTATTATTATGATTATTAAATTATCACAATGATTATAGCTACCATTATTATCATTACTATAAATAATTAATATTATAATTATTATTGACATTATTATCGCTGTCACCATTATTATTGTTAGTATCGTCGTCGTCATTACCACAATAATGATATTTAAAAACAAATAGTTTTTATATTTATTTTTTAATTCTCGACGTTTAGGTTTTTCAGATTCTTGCACTGTTATTTTTTTTTATCTTTTATGGGAAAATCTTGTTTTGATGACCTAGACCACGGGTTTGCATAATTATTTTGAGTTAGCCTTGTTATTTTTTTAAACTCTTTTTTTAATTGTTTTATTTTAGTTTCATTCTTTAATATTTGATTAATTCTTAATCATACTTTATTATTATTATTATTATTATTATTATTTTTATATTTTTTTATATAGTTATCCTGATCTCAAATCTTGAATTTAAAAGGTTAAACTAATTTGACATAAGTTTTTTTAAGTAATTTCATATAATTTTAGCAATTGTCTATTTTCTCAATTTCCTTACAACTGTTGCTTTTTATTTTTTTGTTTATCAAATACAGTTGATCAAATGATCCAGATCACAAAAAAAGAATTCACTTTTATAACTCAACCACGTTTTTTTAACCGATCAACACAATAATTTGAATTTTAGATTTAAAAACTTTTTTAAAAATAATTACTTTGCTTGGAAAAAACAATTTGGTAACGTAGCATGGGTAAAACTATTAAGGAAAAAGCTAAATGGTGTAGAACAATCACTATAGTTATAGAAACAGTTTCAAATGTGGATTGAAATATTATAATTATTATTGTACACTTCGGTTTATAAAATATAATTATTGGGGGGGGGGCATTTATGTCTTTTTCTTGAACAATTAAATTATGGTTTTACTGCTAGTTTTGGTCAAAAAATTAATAGTTAAGGGTGTTATAGACATTTTATTTTTTGTGAATAGTAAATAGCTCTTTTGCCCTTGGATGAGATAAAATTAAAGTTGCCGACAAAGATATTTTTAGTTTTTCCAATTTTATGAACAGTGAAAAACACTAGCTTGCCCTCGAAAAATACAAAAAATAAAGAGTTGGCCCGGAGGGTTTTTTTGTATTTGTGTTCTTTTTTTTTCGTTATCAAGACAAGTTCTTGGGAGTGTGTTGATAATTTCATATTTTTTTTTAAAAAAAAAGTTGTAGGCATGTGTGCCCAGCGCACCAACAATTCTCTTTCATCCGCGTCATACAGGCGGCATGTGTGACGTCATGCGGTGGCTAAAGTGTCCAACAACCATATCATCGCATGTGTTGTCATGCAATGCACGTGTCGGCTCAAAATGATCGAAGACTTGTCGATGGTCTTTTTTTACTGATTTTCTCTCTCCTGCAACCGAAAATGCATGCAAGTCCTTTTTGTTTATGATTTGTGCATTTCAATCCTTGGTCTTTTGATTTTGTCCTGATTTTTTCTATATAAATTTTGATTTGTTTCAATGTTGTCCTTTAATTGAACTTGATCATATATTTTGTTTTTCACTTCAGCTTTTATTCTTTTAATTTTTGGTTTGGTTTTAATTCTTTTAATTTTTTCGGTATATAATTTTTTTTTAATTTTGTCCTTTAATTGAAATTGATCATATATTTTATTTTTCATTTCAACCCTTATTCTTTTAATTATCTGTTTGATTTTAATTCCTTTAATTTTTTTGGTCCTTCTAAAAGAGTCCTTGTTTTTTATTCATATTTATATGTTTATACTATTAGTTTTGGTTTTAATTTTTATCATTTTCTTTTTTGTTGAAGTTTTAGTTTTATTCAATTTAATCTTGAAATTTTAAATTGTGTTGTTGATCATTTTAAAATTGATATTTTTTTTTTGTTTGTTCTTTTGTTTTGTTCTTTTATTATTTTTATTTGTTTTTCAAACTAAATGATTTTTATGCTAATAATATTCATTTTCGTTTTGTCATTTTTTATATGTCTTTTATTAAAGTTTTCAAGATTTTTTTTACTCATCATGATAATTTAATGATTTTCATTGTTTACGCAATATTAATAATTTTAGTGATTATTTTATTATTATTATTATTTTCTTTCTTGTTCTTTTGTTAAGGTTTTTTGTTTTATTCTTCAAGATGATTTAATATTTTTATTGTTCGGACAATAATATTAATAATAATTTTAATTGTTATAATCATGATAATGATATTGACATTACTAAGAATAATGATGATAACAATAATAATTTATTGTAATGGTTGTAGTGCTTATGATATTTATTAATAATTATGATTGTGATGATGATAATAATAATAATAATAATAATAATAATAATAATAATAGTAACTCATTAAATAATATTAGTAATGATATTAATAATGATGATGATAATAATACTAATAATAATTTAAATGATATTAATAATAATAGCAATGGTAGTAGTTATAATAATTATTGTGATAATGATTGCGGCAATAATAACAATAATGATGGTGACAACGATAGCAAAACCAATAATAATTAGAATATTAATTATTTACAGTAATGGTGATAGTGGTAGCTATAACGATTGTAACAATTTAACAATCATAGTAATAATAATTAAAATAATTTATCATTCGATGTTGTGTTTGTTAATATTTGAGTTTTGCAACTTCTTTATATATAGTGTTTCGGATCTACCACCCGAGTTAATGGTTTGAAATTTTTTTGTTTTATTTTTCAAGATAATTTAATATTTTTATTGTCTAGACAATAATAGTAATAATAATTTTAATTGTTATAATTATGATAATGATAGTGACGCTATAAATGATAATGATAATAACAATAATAATTTATTGTAATGGTTGTAATACTTATGATATTAAGAATTATGATTGTGATGCTAATAATAACAATAACTCATAAAATAACATTAAGAATAACAATAATAACAAAAACAAAATAATTATAATAATGATATTAATACTAATGATAATTTTAATTATATTACTAACAATAATGATGTTAGTAGTCATAATAATTATTGTGATAATGATTGCGGCGATAATAACAATAATGATGATGATAAAAGTAGCAATGCTAATAATAATTATAAATTAATTATTTACAGGAATGGTAATAGTAGTAGCTATAATGATTGTAACAATCATAGTAATAACAATAAAAATAATAATTAAAATAATTTATCATTCGATGTTGTATTTGGTAATAATTGAATTTTGCAACTTTTTTATGTATAGTATTTCAAATCTAATATCCTGGGTTAATGGTTTGAAAAAACAATTAGGCTCAATGTTATCTTTTATTTTTTCTCTTATTTTTTAAAATGTTTTGCTTAACATTGTTTTTTTTTAAAAAAATATCATGCAATTTTCTTTCAAACCTATGAAACAAATAAATTCATATCAATTTAAAATTTATATATTTTATTATAAACTTGCACTTTACAGAAAATCTACATTTATTATTTTATCCACTGTGGAAAAATTCTGAAGCGCAAGGCAATTCACATGATACCCTAACAAAAATATTTTATATTAAAAAGTAATGAAAAGACGATGAACCATAATAAAAATTAAAAAAATTAAAATAATTACTTTGCCTGGAAATGTTTTTCCTAAAGCAACAGCTCGGGTAAAAATATTTAGTGATACCTAGAATAAAACATAGGAATCTTTAATATAAAATAAAATAAATATTTTGTTTGTTTGTTTGTTTGTCCAGTGATGAAACACATTCAACCACCTCAACATACAGCCTACGGTGATGATCCCATTAATATTATTTTGTCGTGGCCACGAAACTGCTTCGTTATCACTATCACGTTTTATTTTTCATTTTTTCCTCCTAAAAAGAAGAGAGATAATAATATAATGTGTGGGTTCCACGGTCCGGTCAACCTATTAATTCTTGACGAGGGGCACACACATGCTACTGCATAAAAAAAAAGGTGTTACACGATAAAAAAAAATTAAAATTAAAAAATTTGCTCTCAGTCTCAAGTTTTGAGATTCATAATTATTAATATTAATTATTAATATGATAATTATTGAAAATTTATATAATTATTAATTTTAGAACATAAAAGATTAGTCAAAGTATATATAAACTAACCTAAATATCTATGTTAATAAAAAAACACTCACATGTTTCTAAGAAAGTGTTAGGGCATGTTACGGAGAGTGAATTTTGTTTTTAATATTTTTTTATTTTTTAAAAATTAGTTTTGATGTTGAAAATATTTAAAAAATAATAATTTGAAAATTTTAATAAATTGAAAAAATTTAAATTTTTTCAATTTTTTAAAAAAAAATACACATATACTAAATCAAATATAATTGTGAGAGCTGCCACAGCCAAGCATGTTTTGTGAAGCTAGCTAGGAGATGTTCGGAGAAGGCAGATCGGTCGGTCTATTTTATTTAATTATGAAACCATATATCATCAGCCCAATATTTTATAGTATCCTGATATTAATAAAATACATGTGGATCTAGAAACTCTAGATAGGTGTGTGGATATTATTATTTGACAGCTAATCAGTCAAGAAATTCACGAGCTAGGATTAAGTGACCGGAGATCGAGATTTATTTTCATCGGAAGTGTTGCTCACATTTCAAAAATATTTTTGAAAAAAATATGAATTTTTTATTTTTTTAAATTAAAAGAATTTGATATTTTTATATTAATAATATTAAAAATATTTATTTTTTTTAAAATATATTATTTTAATATATTTTAAAATAAAAAATATTTTAAAATAAAAAATATTTTAAAAAATAACTCTAACCACACTTTTAATCCATGATTAAGATCACTCGAGTAAAATGAAAGATATCTTGTCTGTCAAAAGAAGAGAGAGATTTGAAATCAAATTGTAAATATATTCCATTTAATTTTCTTAGAAATTATTTTCCAACGAAATTATTTTAATATGGAACATTAACTTTTTAAGATTCAATTTGAGTCTTTGACATCTATAGTCTTTTTTCCTTCGAGAAAGGCAATCAAAAGATGTAGAACGGTATCAAAGTATTAATTATAATTATATAATTTTTATATTGGAATTTAATTTTCAATTCATTTGTCTCAAACTCCCAGTAGCTTATAACAAGAGGCTAATAGAGATTACTCTAATTGGTGTTTAAATTCTCATTATTATTATTATTATTATAAACAATAAAAATCCTAGTGATATTATTATGCATCTATTCATACATTATTGTTCTTTGTAATAGTATAATTACAAATTTATCCTTGCAAAAAAAAGACAATAAACAAAGTTTTGGGATAAAATTGTTTTTTCATCCTGGCACGATTGTCTTTAACATAATATATGAGGGTTTTTTTCATTCCACTTTCCTTTGCAAAATAAAATCACTATTTTGGCCTTGTAATGCAAAACTCTTATGCTTTTTGTCTTGTTTTTTTTTTATCCTTTTAATTTTTTCAGAATACTTAAATAAATTTGGTGTTTTTTAAGACAAAAAAAGTATATTCTCTAATAAGGGTATCTTGTTCATTTGTTGTTGATTTTGAGGTTTCTTAGGAATATTATTGTAATGAGCATATATCAAATATTATTTTAAAAAGAAAAACACGTTATTACATATACACTTGCTAGTGTATGGGTGCTCCCATCCTATTCAAGAGGCATGTGTGAGGGCGATCGACTATCAAAACCAATCATTCAATGTAGTGTATAAAGACTTCAATGCTCTTTACATAGTAATGTGACATATGTATCAAAATCAATGTTGATTTGTTGCCAAATACCATTTTTTTACTCCATCTTCTCTCTCTCCACCTTGAAACTTGTGTCACCCATGCAAAATCTTAGAGCAACTCCTTTAATTTCCTTTTCTTTTATATATGGTCCTTATCAATTTGATTATTATTTTTATTTTAGAATAAACTATAAACTACAAGTGTTTTTAAATTTTATATTTCTTTTATTTTTTAATCTATGAATAATTCATCAAATTAAATTTTATTTTCAATTTCACCCCCTTAATTTTTTTAATATATAGATGATCGATGAAATTGCAAATATTTTTTAATTTAGCCTATACCATTTTTAAATATATAGATGATCTATGAAATTGCAAAATGTTCTTTTGTTTCACCCCTAATATTTATTAATCTATGAAATTATATATAGTTTTCAATTTTACCCTTACCATTTTTTAATCTATAAATAATCTATTAAATTACAAATGTTTTTTAATTTCTTCCCCTTTGACTTTTTATCTTTCATACCCGGTTCTCATTATTTGATTTGTTATTTATTTTGTCTGGGGTTATTTTTTAATTATTTGTTTTCTTACAAATTTCAACCTCATTGGGTTTTTTCTATCATATTTTATCTCCATTGTTTTTTCTGTAATTTTTTTATTAATATTGTTTTTTTTACTATTTCATCCTTTAAAATTAAATTTGTATTGACTTTACTTCTTCATAGGCTGCATGTTTTAGAGATTACATTACGTTTAAAAGTTTTACTCGAGTTTTCTTGTTTTTTCTATTTTTTAAAAGTTGATGTTCTCTTTTAAAAAAAACTAAGAGAAAAGAGGAAACTATTTTTTTTTTAATGTAATTTAGTAAAATCATATACTTGTTTACAAATTAGAAATAATAAATTCCATTTACCTAAAACTTCATTTTGTTTTGCCCTCTAATGTGCGAGAAGTGAGAACATATTTCTAGAATCCGACACTAGAAAGATAAAGTGTCCGTTTGACATTGCGATCCCACCGGCTTTTGACCGAAATTTGAATTTTTTTTTCATTTTAAAAGAATGCGGTTTGATGTTTTTAGATCATTTTGATGTGCTGATTTCAAAAATAATTTTTAAAAAATAAAAAAACATCATTTTGATGTATTTCGGCACGATAAACACTTTGAAAAGCTACCGCAATCGCACTCCCAAACAGACTTAAAATCTCTACTAATACCAATCAAAATAATTGAAATTAACATCAATTTGTTTCTTTTGATGTTTTAGAAAAACAATTGGAATGGATGACATATGGTACCCCTAATAAATAAATAATGCATCGTCTTATTTGTTTTAATTTTTTTTAGAATGGATGACATATGCCAAAATAATAATAATGAAGACCTAGCCTTACCAGGCCTAATAAAATAAGCCAAGTGGGTTATTAAAGCAAATAAGATCATACATCGTCTCATTTGCTCTCTAGCCTCAATAATGTGTGATTTTTTTTTTCTATATATATATATATTTTATTTTTATTTAGAGAGCCTATTTTAAATAATATTTATTTTTTTGTTATGCATTTAGTTTTTAAATTTCTTTTATTTAATTTTTTTATATAGATGAACTTTATTTTAAAATATAAAAACATTTATTTTCCGATAATATTTTTAATATATTCAACCTTGCATGATTTTTTTTATTAACACATAAATTTTTAATTTTGTTTCATTATATGTTCTTATGATTATTTTTATTTTTAATTATAAAAAAACATATAAAAATCCTGTGTGTGTGTGTTTATATATATATATGTTTATTTAAAAGAAAATACCTGGCCCGCTGCTATCCACATATCAGGAATCTTTAGAGCTAATACAAGGTGTAAAATCAGAAACAATAGTCGCATGAGACGAACATTCCATGCTTTTATCACTGCAGCTATCCCCAGATCTCCATTGCGTCATCACATCATTGACACTACGATGTAATAAAATGCCTTGTCATAATGACCCTCGATTTCCGTTTTCCCATGAAAGATACCATGTTTTTTTTTTTAAACTAGCTCATAGTTTTTTATTTTATTTTATTTTATTGTCAGGACACGCCATCCCATATGAAAAAAAAGGGTTCTACTTCTACCTCACCCTGGACTCTTAGGTACGGGTAATTTTCAAGATGTTATTAGCATTTTGAAATCGATCCAGCATCTTATTTATCAGCTAGGCCATAAGTGGAGGGCACTGCAAAATAACACTATAATTAATTATTGGGCTTATACAAATATTATTAAAGAGGTGTTTTAGATTGCGTTTAAAAAATATTTTTATGTTTATTTTTTATTTTAAATTAAATTTTTTTGATGTTTTTAAATCATTTTGATATGTTGATGTCATTTTTTTTAAAAAAAATAAAAAAATATTATTTTTGATGTATTTCTAAATAAAAAATACTTTAAAAAACAACCTCAACTATACTGCTAAACGTGTATTCAATATATATCTAAAAGTAGAGGGATTTACTATGCAAATGCTATGTGGATCTCCTCACATCAAAATACATAGTAAATGAGTGACTTTGGGCAAAATACTTATTATAATCTAAATACTATATAAATTATAGATATTAAATCATTTTAATTTTAAGATTTTAGGATGGTTTTTAAGGTTTTTTTTGAATCTATGAGTGAGTTTATCAAGTTTTTTTTATAATATTTTCTAGGTGTTTTTACGTAAATAACGACTTAAAAATTTAGTTCTTACAACTAAAAATTACCAACCCTGTTTTTCAAGCTATAGACGAAATAAATGAGGCGTCGTCTATTTCTTAAAAAACAATCAGGATCAACGACATGTGACCACCCAAAAAAAGGGCCTAGCTTTGCAAGACCTAACAAAATAGGCCTAGTGGGTTTGCCTGCCTTCCATGCTCAACTACACCTGATTTTATTTTATTTTTAAATATATTTTTCTATTTTTCAAAATTTTTATGCTTTTCTGAATTATTTTTAAATTAATAACTCTTTCATATTTTTTAAATGATAATTAATTTTTTTGTTATGTATTTAGTTTTTTATTTATCCATATTGTTTTTTTTTATCTTTTATATACATTGATTTTATTTTTAAATATAAAAATATTTATTTTTAAATAATATTTTTAATACGTGCAATATTGATTTTTTCAGTTAAAACTTTTATAGCTATAAAACATGTAAAAAGATCCTTTATATATATATATATATATATATATATATATATATATGTTTGCAGCAACAATAGTCGCATGAGACGAACATTCCACGCTTTTCTCGCTACAGCTGTCCCCAGATCCTCCATTGTAGTGACATGCCTTGTCATAATGACCCTTGAGTTCTGATTGCACATGAACGATAACATAATTTATTGGAAGTTAATTTAATAATTAATGGTAAGATTAATGAATCTCAAGCAAATATGAGAGAGAAATCAAATATTTTATCCTCTTTAATTTCTGGAATTCTCTCAAGGAAAAAATGAAAAACGGTTTAAAATATCTACCGGGAAAAGAAAGAGGATTTTTTTAATATAAATTATCTTCTGATATAGACTCCCCTAGCTGCCCATGTGCAGATGTGGGAGCAACCTCAGGTTCCACGCTTCGGCGCAGTAAAAAAAGTCAAGAAATCATCAACTGCCTGTTAGGTAAAAAGTCCTGAATTCAACTAACAATGTGCCGATAGCTAGTTCTTGAATTGCTGACACACACAGACACTCAGAGACACGTCAGACCTCGATCGTTTTTCCAAGGTTTAAGTGAAATCATTGTCAACAACAGTCATCCATGTTCCATGGTGCAAATGTATTTCTACACGCGCAACCAGGGCAAACGTTTTTCACGCGAGTGGTAATTCTTAAGGAAATAAAGAAAAATTGGACACATGATATACAAATTAATAATAGTTATTATAAAACTCCAAGAAAAGAAAAGTCTGCTATCACAAAGTATAAATCCAACAGTAGCAAGGTCGTTCCCTGAGTCTACCACATCTATACAGAGTAGCGGCGACTGGACTACACGCCCCCCCATAAACATCCAAATCCATCACTGGTCGTCTTATAGCCCCTACTTTCATTAAAAAAGAAGATTCGTATCCACGTACGCTCTCGCACACGCACACTCATAGACTTTTGGTCTCGTGTTACCGTGCGATTGCCCTCCAACACAATCACAATCACTTGCCATTATGACGACCTCAAAACGACTTCTGCAAATACATGAACATGTCCTGAAGCGGCGACATCTGATAATTCCCCTCATATTGAGACGAAACGGGATATCCATAGTGGCATCCAAGTAATTATAAGGATTACTCTGCACCTCGCACGTGAATTCTGGCGACACCACATGCTCTGAGCAACTCGAATTTATGTGTAGCCTCGGCACAGAATCTGACGTGTCGAAATACACGTAATCATTCACAGTTCCAGTTGACGAGGAAGGAGCTGGTGGCGGCGGCAGAATAACCACCGACTTCTTTTCATCCCCCTCGACAATCTCCGTCGAATTCGCTTTCTTGACGCTAAGATGCTGTCCTTGCCTCTCAATTGTGCCTTTCTTGTTGTGTATGCGATAGAGTACCCAATCATCCAGCTGCAAACAATCAGGACCGTTAGTTTGGCCGAAAGATCATCAGAGTCAGAGCACGCAAAGAGAAACTAAATCCAGTCTTATCTAACTAAGAGATAAGGAGGAATATCTTCCTTAACCCGAAAGATATCATTAAAATGATGACTTCAACTTGCAAGTGTGATAGCAACAATCACGGTTAACGTCATTAAAATAAAAATAAAAAATCAAGCTGCTAGAATCTGAGGGCCAGGCAAATTTAACACTACAATTCTTGCAATTTTTAGAGACCATTAATCACGCCCACATGATTTTATTATGTGACTGGGTTGATGATTAGTACAGTCCAAATATCATCATGAAAGGCCAAAGCTGTCATTTCATCCTCGACGTTGATATTTGGAACCATCTCATGCATGTAAATGTCGAATCTATCCCTATGGATGGTTGAGGTGACGAGCATACCCTCAAGCTGTTCTTCTTGCGAACGGAGCGGTCCACCTCGGCCAGGCAATACTCGTGCATAATCCAGTTGGTTTTCTCTCCCTTGGGAGCTTTTCCGGCATAAAATACCAAAGCCTTCTTGATTCCAACTGTCTTTGGCTGCCCAATCGGCTTGTCGGCTCCCGTGGCTTTCCAGTAGCCCCTCCTTGCAGCACTATTCACTCTCGATCGTTAGGGTATTTCATGTCCCTCGGCATAAAAAAGTACCATTCCTTCTCTACATACAAGGCCATGCCTGTGATTTGACATAACAAATAGCAACAAAAATGAAAAAAACTTGTGATTAACTGATAAAATAGCAAAATTAAAACAAGAGCGGCTCGTTACCATGGAGATCCCACGGGTCGAACTTGTAGAGATCGACTTCAGCAATAATAGGGACAACAATGGACTTCGATGTGCATTTACGGCAGAGATAATGCAGCACGAGCTCCTCATTCGTTGGATGGAACCTGAAATTTTCTCCTAAATTTAAAAAAACCCTTCTTGCAAAAATATAAGATTTTGTTTTGTTTTTGTGTATACAACCAAGTTCTAAAATTTGCCTAACATATTGTCATAATCAATTCACGATTATTCATTAGGATTTGGCTAAAATATTAACATTTCATTTTTTCTTATTTCTTTTATATTCTAATGTTTGGATTTAATTGTAAATATTAATATTTGAGGCTATAAGACTATATTACAGATTACACTTTAGGTATTAAAGATACAAATAAAAATAGAAATTCTAAAATTATACCCTAGAATTACTAGCTATTGGCCCAGTGAGGTACAAACTCTCTCACAAAGAGAGATTTACCTCAAACCTTAGAGAAAACCAACAAATAGAAATTTAACTTAAAAAGACAATTAAATAACAGTGAAGCTTATTAGGGTGATGCATATTTTCCTTGCACAACAAGTCTCCTTACAAGAACATTTATTTTGTAATGAAAATCACACAATACCCCAATCATTCCTTATAAACCTCTTTACCACCTTCATGTAAGGTGATCATTAGGCAGTTCGTAAACCTTTCAGGATCAAGTAGAAAGCTTATTCTTCATGTAATGACCAAAAACTTGCATTTAGGGTGAAAGTTCCCTAATAATCCAACCTCGATATGCATGTATATACATTTGGATCCATTCATTTTAAATAACATACATACATTACATCAAGTTGAAATATAGGTCTCCAAAGAGCTCCAACCTGCAAAGTTTACAACACATAACCTCAACAAAGAGATATGGAAAACAAAAAGCGTGTTTATCGTAATGCTTACTTTTAAGAAGAGTTGGATTCTTTGATGGCTAAAATAACTCGTCTCACTGGCTTACTGTAGTTGACACTTATAAATACCTCCGAGAAGGGTTCTTCCAATCAACCCATCAATTTTGTGTAAGTACAAACAACATCTCAAAATCCTTAGTACAATCCATCATTTATGCATTCAACAATACTGATATTGAGACCCGTTATTATAGATGTATTTATAAATGAGTCCCACAAGAGAAAGCCATCTAATGACATTGATTAAGATAAAATGGTGGCTCTAAAATCACATATAAGGGTTGTTGAAATGGTAGACTTGTTTGACCCAATATATATTATGAAAATGTATCTAGTCTCGAACGTCATAATATCAAAAAAAATCGTGTTCCTAAATTTATCAATTACACCGAACTACAATGCTTTCTCACCCATCTCAAATCTTACTGCAATAAAATGACAGAAGTAGTATATGACAAGAAGCTACTGATGCACGATTTCTATGATAGTTTGAGTGAGACACTATTAATTAGCTACATGAGACTAGACAACACCAAGATACACAGATGAAAAGATTTGATACACGAGACTAGACAACACCAACATCCACAAGTGGAAAGATTTGCTACATGTTGTTTTTCAAACAATATAAGGACAACATGAGCATTGGTCACTATGAAGCTGGATTGTCAAATCTAGAGAAAAAAACAAAAAAAAACATAAGGGAATACATCCATAAGTGGAGAGATTTGGTTGTATTGGTACATCTCCTTACTCCTGAACAAATAAATGATGACTTTATTTGCTAATACGCGCAAGTCTTTATACTATAAGCATGTGATGGATAGTTCAACACAACATTTCATTGACACTATGTCAGTAGCTGCACATATATAGAAAGGATTCAGGAGAGATAAAATTTTCATTCTAAACTAGAAAAAAACTTTGAAGTGATAAGGAATGGGGTCAACTATATCGAATATGGATACAGGGTATGGAAACAATTCTAAAACCACCATAACCTTTGATCCAAAATTACCAACATCAGATTCAACCTCTCATTCCTTTCCAGAAAAACTGAGCTCTAAAAACAAGCCAAAAAGGTTTTAGAGAAAAAACAAGTGAAAAAACTACTAAAGAATCTAAGAAGAATTACATTACCATTGCCCTTAAATAAAGTAAATCAAAAGTGATTGAGCATCAAGCAAGTAGCTTTAGAATTTATGGTGTCTCTATAACCACCTTATTTAATTATGTTAGTTACAGTCCAAGGCTTGTTTGGTTGGTACAAGACATACGTCACCTGGGAAAATGGTTGATAGGTTTAAAGCAAATTGGATGCTAACAAGTTTCATCAACATGAATGCATTGGTTTTGGAGTGACTTTCAGGTCTGTTATAAAACCCACCATGATCAGACTGGTTCTCTCCTTGGAAATCACAAGTGATTAGAATATAAGAGAAATTGATGTCCAAAGCACCTTCTTCTATGACATACTAAATGAACATGTTTACATGATTCAACCTTGTAGTTTCCTTCTTCCTTATCTTTGTCATCTTGTTTGTAAATTATGTAAGTCTCTTTATGGTCTTCATCAAGCTCTAAAAGCTTAGTTCTCTCACTTAACTAACAAGCTCTAACATATTGGTTTTGTAGGAAGCAGAATGAACCATTCTCTTTATATTTATCATCATATATATATATATATATATATATATATATATATATAATGACAGAATCTTAACTAACACCCATGTCCATTGTATTACCAATGCTATCAATTTGTTGCATAAATATTTTGTTATCATGGATATGGGTGTGTTGAGCTTCTTCCTAGACATTGAAGATATCCTAGGAGCTTAAGCTATAATGAAACTTTTTTTCAAGATCTGCAATAATCGTAGCATTGTTGGGGGTTTACAATAATTGTTCTTTACATGATATGATCATATGCATAATCCAATGGAAGTGTGCTAGAAAGTAGTCAAAACAAATATTGAGATATTTAAAACACACAATAAATCAACAACAATTTCTCAGCTTTAGACATTTAATGATATAGATCAGGCATCAAATCATGATAACATCAATCCATTGGAGCTTATAACATCATCATGATAACATTTATTGAGATTACATGACATTAAAAAAAAGCATATTAATAAAGTTTTTTTAAAGTGTGAACTAAAAAAAATTAATTTAGTGAATGGTATAAAACTAAAAGAATGAGGATCAAAATAAAAAAAAAACAATTCATAATTGGGATTGGAGGGTGAGTTTGAAAATAAAAATCAATTTAATAAAAGACTAAAAATAAAATAATAAAATAATCATAATTTTATTAATCGATGTACCATTTCAATGGAGTTCATGAACAACCAATGTTGATATTGAATCTTACAACGCATATCAAGTGGCAATAACTAGCCAGTCGTAGAAATATTTTTAGGCGACGATACCTCGGTGCTGCAAATGGGGCAGATCTTGTTGATTTGAAGCCACCTGGTTATGCACTCAGAATGATAGGGATGGTCACAAGAAAGAGATACCAGTGATTCATCTTCTCCAAATTCCACCTGACAAATCACACACCGATCAGTCCCAGTTTTGGTTGCTAAAGATCGGTACTTGCATGGATTCAAGCAAGTAGATATTTCATTTATTGCCAGTCCTCTCTTCTCATGCCCTATGAACTCTCCCAGTGCTATCAGTTCTTCATAGGATAGCTCGTCCAGGTCAATTTCATCGTCTTCCTCGTCCATATCTTCATCGCTGTCACTATCCTGCTCGAATTCCATGTCAGATTCGAATTCGTGGCTTTGGAAGAACTCATAGTCGTTGCCACCCTCATTGCTATCAGTACTTGAAGCTTCATCACTTTCCTCCTCGTTACTATCGCTTTCGATGGTTGTGAGAATCGCGAAAGCCCTCTCCTGTTCCTGCAAAACCATTGCTGTTGCATTATCTGAATGAACTTGTTCGAGATGGGTGTAAGGGCCCCTCCTCGATGCTAGTTTCCCCTCTTCATTCTCCATGGATTGTTTTCTCTCTTTATTTTCCATCTAATGAGACAACAGATCGATATCTCCAAAAATTCTGCAGTCGAGGATAGAAATATAGATTTTCCCATCTATAATCAGGATAAAGATGCATAAGGGAATGGTTTTAGGAATCAATTAGGAGGCTTCTTCAGACAAAAGGGAACTTTCATGCGAAGAAATGGAAAACCAACTCTCATGTGTTAGATATAAATTCCAGATTCCAAGAAGTTCAAAGTTCAGACACTAAAGTTTGTACAATTCTTGCCTCTCACATTTACACAGTCAGGTTTAGAGTTTTCTTTTCAGAAAAGGAAGCTTACGTACGTGCTCGAAGCAATTGAAACCATTTCCCATAAGTTATATGATATCCTATTCCAAAGCTAAAAGTTCAACTGGGTAAGCTTGCTCCATGTCTAGGCAACGTATCCATGGGTTTTAAATTCGTATGAACTTAGCATGGAAACTTGCAATGATTCTTAATTATTGATTAAAGGCTCAAGAGAAATATGTACTCAAGGGTTGACCTTATATATAAACAGTGACCAAATTATATAAAAAATGGCTATTTGAGAGTTATAACATTGATCAAAATTATCTTGCCCAAGGTGGATGAAATGATCACAGCGCCAGCTAGGAGGGCTAAGTGAACGCACTTGGCAGGAATTAACGCTTATCAATGCAAGCAGAAAACGATTGGGCCATAATTGAGTTCAGCAATACCGGAAAAACTGTTTATGGAGCTGCTATACGAGTCATGGGATTCACAATAAGGCCATTTATAATTGTTTGCAGCTTAGTTTCGCCGATTATCTGGTGTGGGATTGACTGAAGAGATGAGAATTACAAGCAATACTTCTTGAAATCTTTTGTTAAAGATTCACCAGCCATGATTTATTGATTGCTATGCCATGTAGCATATGAACACCGACGGCTTAACATAGCATTGCTGTTTCAGGAAAAGAATACCATGCGGTGGTGAAGAATAACCCTGTTAAGTTCTACTCGCACAAGTATATTCAATCAAGCCCCCGTACCTTGAGTTCCTGATATCAGATGTTCACCGCCTTTGTCTTGGATGATTAGCCCTAATTCCCCTAAAACTCGCCCTTTTCCGCACAAACTGCGACGTGCGAGTTACACGAATGTTATGAATGGTGCTGAAATGTTTTCCATGCATAGCATTAGGGTTTTTTCCAGAACCATAATCAAAATCCGAGCTTAAACCTACTCGAATACGGTGACTTCTTGGCCTCAAAGACTTCCTCCAGTGAACTCTCCTGTAATCCCTCGTTCGACGAGATAACGACGAGCCACTTATTTCAATGGTCCTGGGTATATAATCAGAGTCTTCTTCACTGGTATCGAACTGCGATGAGTCCCTTCTGCGGCCACGCCTTACCCTTTTGAGCATCACAAGCTTATCAAACGCGAAGATGCAGCAATACTCCCACATAGAAAACCAAGCAACCGTACATGCCCAGGCCGTTTTGCAGAGGCTATGGCCAACGCACTCGCAAATGCCAGTTTTATAGAGCAGGTAGAAGAACAGGAGCACTGCAAGTTATTAAAATGTGAAACTTTGAAGATCAATCGTCATCTGAATTAATGTTAAATACATTCAAACTCACCAATGTATAACAGAGCTAGTACAACGACCATCTTTAGTAGATTGGCAACACAGAAATTTTCGATGTAACAAAAAAAATCCCATGGTGACGCACAAACTGAACTGCATCATAAAGAGCAAACAGCAGATAGAAGAAATGATAGAGCAGAAATAGGGAAATTCTTTTTAACAAGGTACAGATTTGAAACCAAAATTCTCAACTGGCAGACACATTTGGAAAAATTCCCATTATTCTTGGGTCCTGAAAACTGAGAAACTTTTTACAGGTTCATGTGGACCAAACCAATCATATTATTTGTTAACAGGGATCCATAACAACTAGGATAATAATATCAAGATCTGTAGTACCAACCAATCTAGCCCACATGAACGTGGTTCGAGCAACGAGTTTCATAGAGCCTACTTAAAGAATGGTGCATCCATGGTTTATTCTAAAGTGCAGATGATGTATGCGAAGAATCAGCCAGTAATATTTACGAACCTGCAAGACTTTCCAGCAAGAAAATCGAGTGGAGAACCAAAAAGGTCGCCAATGACTTTAGTAAAACCTGAAAGGAAGGAAGCGATTATGTTACCCATCTGTATATCCGCCTCCACGTGGATCAATAATTCAAGCAACGCCTAGTAGATGATGATCACAGCAGACTTTCGAAAGTTCCTTATTCTTTCTGTTGTTCACTCCTGCAATATTAAAGAAATGAAATAGAAAATCAAAGTTAATTCTCCTGCAGAGCACTAATCTAACATAGATAAGTAACTACAAATTTGTTTTCCTGAATTTTCCTTTTGCTCTTAATTTCGAGATTTTGCTTTCAGATAAACAGTACCATGAAGAGAAATTGATTCCATCCCACATGAAAAAAATTACTACCACCCTTCTGAATTGTTTAACATTAGTAGACTGCGACAGAAAATTTAATTCACGACTTACGTGTTGAATTTCTGATTTTGATTTAGTGAGTTTAGGTTTTGATTTGTGTTTGTGTTATTTTGCAGGTTTTGGGTTTGTTGAATTTAGGAAGAAGAAGATATTTTTCCAGATAATTGAGAGAAGAGAAGAATCTGCAGAAGAAGGTAATTCGTGTATTAAAATTGCATATGAGTTGTTTGAGATAATGCCTCTTATATATGATTGAGGCAGAACTCATGTATTATGCATGTTTACAGTAACTGAACACACACTTTACACATGCTCATTAGTTAGTTGTAAACATAACAGAAAAACTAACTAACTATTACATGCTTTACATCATCAACTAACTATTACATGCTTTGTATTATCACTTGCTGCTGATTCTTCAAAATCTCACTGCCAAGCATCTTCTGCACTTTGTTATAGTTAAGCCAGTTCAGCTACTTAACTTTCAACAGCCTCTCCTAAGTTGCTGACTGGTTTAACCCCAAGATTCATTCTTAATTGATTGAATCTATCCTTAGGTAAAGCTTTAGTGAATATGTCTGCAAGTTGATGTTCCCCCCTGCAAAACTGCATGTTAATCAATCCTTCTTTCAAGGATTCTCTAATGAAATGATACCTCCTGTTTATGTGTCTTGTTTTCTGATGGAAAACAGGATTCTTAGCCATTGATATTGCTGACGTATTGTCACAATACAATGGGGTTGCCTCAGCCTGCATCTCCCCAAAATCCTCAAGCACAAATCTCAACCAAATGGCTTGTGCTGTGGCTTCAGAAGCTGAGACATACTCAGCTTCTGCTGTTGACAAAGCCACCGTGCTTTGTTTTACAGAAGCCCAAGAGAAAACACCACCTCCAAAGCTAAAAGCATAACCTGAGGTGCTCCTGCTATCATCCTCACTACCCCCCCAATCAGCATCACAATAACCAATTAGAGTAGCAGACTTGTCCCTCACATACTCAATCCCATAGTCTAGGGTACCTTGAACATACCTCAATACCCTTCTAGCAATTCCCATATGCTTCTTTGTAGGACAACTCATGAACCTTGATAGTAAGCTTGCTGAATACATCAAGTCTGGTCTTGTTGCCGTCAAATACAACAAACTTCCCACTATCCTTCTATACAACCCTTCATCTGCAGGTTCACTGCCATCCACCTTCTTCAGCTTTTCACCCACAGTTAGAGGAATTGCAACTGGATTGCAATCCTCAAGCCCAAACTTTGTAAGTAAAGACTTAGCATACTTACTTTGGTGTATAAACACTCCTTGATTGGTCTGCAACACACCAATCCCTAGAAAATGATGAAGCAACCCTAGGTCTGACATTTCATACCTCTGCATCATCTCCCTCTTAAACTCAGCCATCAACCTTTCACTGCTTCCAGTATACACTATATCATCAACATATATCGATATAATGATCTGACCCCCTTCATTGTCACTTCTAGTGTACAAGGTTGCTTCACTTGCACTCCTTTTAAACTTGCAACTTGTAAGATAGGCATCAATTTCACTATACCAAGCTCTAGGGGCTTGTTTAAGTCCATATAGAGCCTTGTATAGTTTATACACCTTATGACTAGACCCCTTCACTTCAAACCCCTCGGGTTGTTCCACATATACCTCCTCATCAAGCATTCCATTTAGGAATGCTGATTTAACATCTAGTTGGAATAATTTCCAACCCTTTTGAGCTGCCAAAGCAATGAGAGTCCTTATAGTATCCAACCTTGCTACAGGAGCAAAAGTCTCATTGTAATCCACCCCTGGTTTTTGAGCATAACCCTTGGCTACAAGTCTAGCCTTATGCTTGTGTATGGACCCATCAAGATTGAGTTTTGTCTTGAAAACCCATTTCACACCTATCACAGGTTTATCAGCAGGTCTTTTAATCAGCTCCCAGGTATGGTTCTTCTCTATCATCTCCAATTCAGACTTCATTGCATCCTGCCAGTCCTTACTCTTTGCTGCCTCTGAGTAATTTTCTGGCTCAATTATGCTCATGTGACATCTATTATAAATGTCTTCAAGGCTTCTCATCTTTACTGGTGTTGAAACAGGTGTTGCTTCTCTGCTGATATTCCCAGCTATCTCTGTCACAGAACCATTTTCAGGTAAGTTTAACTGAAAATTTCCATCATAATCCCGTGCAACATCTGCATTATTCTCTTCTGCTTCATTTTCTTCTCTGTTGCATTCAACCCTTAGTTGTTGTGTGACTGATTCCAAATGATTTCTAGCCCAATTCCAGTAGCTATTCTCATCAAAAACAACACTTCTTGACAGCACTATCTTCTTTGATTCCAGGATATACACCCTATATCCTTTCTCACAACTTCCATAACCCATAAACACTCCCTTCTCTGCCTTACTGTCCAATTTCTGTCTTAGTGTTGCTGGAATGTGTGTATAACATACACATCCAAACACTCTTAAGTGCTTGATTCCAGGTTTTCTTCCCGTGAAGCTTTCAAATGGTGTCTTGCCTTCCACAGCTGATGTAATACATCTATTTTGAAGATAAACAGCAGTATTCACTGCCTCTCCCCAAAATTCAGTGGGTACTCCTTTCTCAACTAGCATTGATCTTGCCATTTCTCCTATGGTTCTATTTCTCCTCTCAGCCACCCCATTCTGCTGAGGAGAATAAGCTACCGTGAGCTGCCTCTCCACACCCTGACTTGCACAATAATTCTGGAATTCATAGGAGGTATATTCTCCTCCTCTGTCACTTCTCAATTTTTTCATGGAATAGCCACTTTGTGTTTCAACAAGTAGCTTAAACTTCTTGAATACTTTTAATGTGTCAGATTTATTTCGAAGGAAATATACCCAACACATCCTTGAGTAGTCATCAATAAAGGTAAGAAAATATCTATTTCCACCAACTGATTCTGCTTGCATTGGTCCACAGAGATCAGTATGCACAAGTTCCAGTGGATACTTGGCTCTCCATGCTTCCCCTTGATCAAATTTCTCTCGGTGATGCTTCCCTTTTACACAGCCTTCACATACATTCTTTGATTCTGCTATCACAGGTAAGCCATGCACCATTTCTTCCTGTTTCATCTTTTTCATACTTGCAAAATTTAAATGACCAAGTCTTCTATGCCATGTCCATGAGTCCTCACCAACTGTTGCTTTCATAGCAGCAGGAACCAAAGATTCCAATGAAAGAGGGAAACATCTATTCCCTTGCATTATTACTTTTGCAAGCACATTTTCTAATCTTTCATCATCAAATATCACTGCCTTGTTGCCCCCAAACAGAATGTAGTAGCCATGCTCCAACATTTGACCTACACTAAGTAGATTCTCATCCAACCCCGGGACTAACAGCACCTCATTTATGTATCTTCTGCCCTTTTTGGTTTCAACAACTAATGTGCCTTTTCCAGTGGACTGAACCAAATCTCCTGAACCCATTTTCACTTTGCAAGTGATACTTCTATCAATATCAATTAAATTTGCCTCTTGTGAGGTCATATGATTACTACATGCACTGTCAATGAACCACACATCTTCATTCTTTATGCTGGTTGCATGGCATGCATAAAACATAGTGCTTGTGCACACATCTTCTTCCTTTGCAACATTTGCTAGCTGCCTGTTGCTGTCACAGTCCTTGGAATAATGGCCAAACCTACTGCACTTACCACACTTAGGTTTTCCCTTGTATCTACATATGCCAAAGTGGAATTTTTGACATACCGAACATTGAGGCTTTGTGTTTGCTTGATTACCTCCACTTTTATGATGTGAAATGTAACCACTGTTGCTGCCTCCATTGTAACCACTGCTGCTGCCTCTATTTTTGTTATTCCAGTTGGAATTTTGACTGGAATTGTACTGACTGCTTGAATTTCTTCCTTGTAACCAGCCTGTGTGTCTTTGCTCATGCCCCTGCCTCTTTGAACTAAGTCTCCCTTGCATAAACTTGTTTGCAGCACCTTGATTATAGCCAACTTTGAGACTACTGAAGGCTTTTTCAGTTCTTGCAGCCCTGTCTTGTTCATCATGCAGGTCTTCCCTCTTGTCAAACACTTTGACAGAGGCTATCACCTCTTCAACCTTCAACTCATCAAGATCCCTAGTTTCTTCAATGATTGAAACTATGGATTGGTATCTTCTATTCAAGCTCATAAGAAGCTTCTGCACAATTCTGACTTCTGGAACATCTTCTCCTAGTGATTTTAGGCTGTTTATTGTTTCGAAAAACTTAGAAAGGTAATGTTCTAAGCCTTCTCCTTCTGTCATTCTCATGTATTCAAACTCTGCCCTCACAGCTTGTAATTTCACAGCCCTCACTTTCTTATCTCCTCTATATTCTCTCTTTAGCACATTCCAAGCTCCTTGTGCTGTTTTTTCGTTTCTAATTCTAGGAAATAGCTCATCTGTCAATGCTCCTTGTATGATACTTAATGCCTTAGCATTTTTTATCCTAGCTTCCTTAGAAACAGTAGCTTCTTCAGATTCAACAGTTTTTCCTTTTGAACCAGAAGCCTTTTCAGATTCACCTTCATCTCCTTCTGTCTTGGATTCTGCTGTCATAACAGAGTTTGATTCCATGCCAAACTCAACTACATCCCATAGATCAAATGCTATGAGGATTGTCTCCATCTTTACTGACCAAAAGTCATAATTTTCACCATTAAACTGAGGTGTTCTTAAATCACCACTGCTCACCATTTTTCCTTTCTTCCAGTCACAATTTGTATGAATCAAGGTTTGATTTTCGTCCCTTGTTGATCAAGCTTGCTCTGATACCATGTTGAATTTCTGATTTTGATTTAGTGAGTTTAGGTTTTGATTTGTGTTTGTGTTATTTTGCAGGTTTTGGGTTTGTTGAATTTAGGAAGAAGAAGATATTTTTCCAGATAATTGAGAGAAGAGAAGAATCTGCAGAAGAAGGTAATTCGTGTATTAAAATTGCATATGAGTTGTTTGAGATAATGCCTCTTATATATGATTGAGGCAGAACTCATGTATTATGCATGTTTACAGTAACTGAACACACACTTTACACATGCTCATTAGTTAGTTGTAAACATAACAGAAAAACTAACTAACTATTACATGCTTTACATCATCAACTAACTATTACATGCTTTGTATTATCACTTGCTGCTGATTCTTCAAAATCTCACTGCCAAGCATCTTCTGCACTTTGTTATAGTTAAGCCAGTTCAGCTACTTAACTTTCAACATTACGAACGTTATGAAAAAGAAAACTTAAAAAAAGAGCATAAAAACAGAAGACTTCACCTGTTTAAGCGATGTGAACTGCAATGACGCCGCATCGAAACCCAAAATCTCGTATTCATCCAAAAAAAAAAAAACACAGAGAGACAATTTTCTGTACAGTGAAGATGGTTTCCAGACGAAAGTGGTCACCAGTAAACGAAGAGACATGGAACGTTTATCTGTAACCGTCTTTCAAAACATTTTCTCAAGACCGTTTTCTACTTGTATCCAATCCAAAATATAACCGGATCATTTGACTCTTTGGTTTGGACCGAAAACTACATTCATATATATATATATACACACACTTGATTTTTAAACTCCACAAACACAAAAATAAAAATAAAAGAAAATAATGGTGGGAACACCAGATCCACACCGCAAACTACACGAGTATATGGATGAGGACGACGTAGGATGTCATAGCCTATCACGCTTTGGTTGGGGGACTAGAGGACTAAGCCCATTTGGGTCCATATCATTGTTATTTTATTTTATTTGAAATTATTTATTGATGACTGAGCCCAATAGCGAGATGTTTTGGATTTACTATTTGAAATAGATTAAGTATACAACTTTCCATGCTACAGGTTGACTAAAACAAAAGGGGTGTAGAAACAAGAATAACTAATGTACATCGTGTCATCTTAAAAATAACCTTATTTTTGGAAGCATTATATCTCCACCAAAATAAAATATGTAAATTATAAATAACATCAGATTTGGCAAGTTATTTATATTTTAGCACCTTGTCAAATATTATCATAAACATTAATCAAATACATCTTTATTTTCTTCTCTTCACACGGCCTTTCTCCTTTAAATATTTTTTGAATTTGAATGCCAAAATAGTTGATATATCATCTACCAATATGTCGTCAACACTAATATCTTGTTGAGATCGACTAGTGGTAGATATCTCAATGTTATACAAATCATATACCACATCATCAACTTCAAATAACACTCATACAACCTCACTGAAGTATCTTTCACCTTCTTTGTTAGCTCTTTTGTTTTATCAATATTATACAAGTTCCTAAAATAAAATTTTGTGTATTTCAACTTGAAATATAAATATAAGATAATAGCCACATATAACAAAAATTCAAATTATCAACATTTTCTTGCCCATTCACCTATAAGAAATATCCACTTCAACAAAGTTGAGATTTGTTTATGTGTAAAGAAATCAATTCATTGAATAAAGAATAAACTTTCAAACAATCTTTCTCATTAGAAAGAACATTAAATATATGTTGCTTAGTCCGACAAAATAATTTTCACTCTTCATAAAGTTAAAAGGCAATTTATTGATGATAATCATTTTTGCTAGTGCTTTCCTACACTCATCATAATAATAACATATTTTCTTAATAATGACCATATTTCTCTCTCCCATTTTACCATGTTTTCTTTAGGTCAACTCCTTTTGCATCCACTTAGATAAGTCCACAAGTTACTTGTGCTATTATCAACTATGACATGCATAATGTTTTTCACAATACTTGCACGCAACTTTAGAGGCTTTAGGGTCTTTTTTAAGGTTTTTTCAAAGTGATCCCAAGTTTGTGCAGTTTTTCTATCAACCGCATTTCTTTCCATGGAGAGTAGAGACTTCTCATCTTTAGTGTTAGTAACAAGACTTGAAGGTAGTGAAGGATTTGAATGTATTGCAATTGATATAAAAACTTTATGGTTTACTTGAAGTGAGGTAATAATTACTATATTTGGATCTTTAGGGTTATCCATTTCAACTTAATAACAACAAAAATCAAAATTGATAATATGTTACATAAAGTAACATTGAAAACAAAACTCACATAAAATGTGAGTGTCATTAAACTACTTGTATAATAAATAGATTTAAAGATGAAATAAATATAATGTTGTAACATGCTAACAAATAAAAGCAACAACATGCAAACATAAACAACAACAATGAAAAACTTAATCAAACAAACATAAGCAACAAAATTATCCGTTATTTTTATCATTTGTGTATCCCAACCCCTTTTTGATCATCACAACTAACTATTCTACTAGCTATAACATCACAACTAATTAACACCCTATTATAACATCAAAATCACACTAAATGAGAGCCAATAAACCTCACGGTACAACATTAAACACATATAGAATCATAACCAATTAACCCACATGCTATACATTATAATAAATTTACCATATACTATAATATTAAAATTTAATTTTCTACTCATTTAATCAACCTATAAAAACAACACTAATATAAATAACTAATACAAATCAAGATCTAATTAATACAAACCAAAACCAATAAATAATTAGTAAAGTAATGAACTGAAAATCAATTATCAAAATCAAATGGATTCACAACTCAAGTTTCAATCAATCTCAAATCAATTAAAAAGTTAAAAATATCATATATCATACAACTTTAACTAGACTAACAAAAGAAAACAAACATAAGAATAATAACAATGCATAAAGGTAACATCATCAAACAAAGAGAAACTCAATGTTATTTTACCAAGTCTCATTTCAATGCCTCCAAATTCAAGCAACAAAAAAAAAATACAAGCAGTAAGATTACATAAGTAAAAAACATTTATGTACTATTTTTCAACTTATTATCTGACCACAGTGTTTTAGGAGTAAACAAGTTATAGAGATAAATAGAGTGCAACTATTAGTTAGAAGAACGACACTTTGTAGTTTTACAGTTTTTTTCAATCATGCTTAGTGATTAAATTTATTCCATAAAAGGAACATGATCTAAAAATTATGCATTTATAGGATTGAATTTGAATCTTATTAGCAATTTCATGATGAGAAAAAAAGAAAGGTGTAGCAAAAAAAACAAAAAACAATTCCTAATAATTAGCATAAAACAACATGAATACATTTTTAATATATCTTAAGGTTATCGTTACTATAAAGCACAATTAAAATTTCTAATTGCTATTTGCATCTTCAAAACATTACAGAGTACTAGAAAACAAATTTCTAACAAACTCAACATGTCATCAAGACATCAAATAATCCTAGGTCATATAGTGTAAAAAGATTATTTTAATATTGGAATAGATAAAAACAATAGTAAAAAAGTAAGACTAAGGTCCCGTTTGTTTGCTGGAAAGTGGTTTCCTTTTGGAAAGTGAATTCCTGGGAAAGTGAATTCCTGAAAAGTGAATTCCGATGTTTGGCAGTGTTATGGAAAATGAACTGGAAAACACTTTCCAGTGTTTGTTTGTGTTATGGAAAATGAACTGGAAAATAATTTATTAATAAATTAATTTTTTTTCAAGTTTATTAAAATAATGATGAACAAATCTTACAAATTAAAAAGTTGAACGAGAATGAAATTGAAAAAAAATATAATTTCATAAATTATCTCAAATAAAATAAATAATAATCAAAATAATAGAGATCAAATCTAAAAATTAAAAAAAAATGAAAGGTGAATAAATTAAAATAATAATAATTAACATTTCATAAATTATTTCAAATAAAATAAGTAACAATAAAAAAAATGAGGACCAAATTTGATAGATAAAAAATTTCAATAAAAAAATGATAAGAAAAAAGCAAATAGCAATTATAAAAATAAGGACCAAAATTAATATAAAAATTAAATTTTAAGAGATGGAATTGAAAAATAAATATTCAAAAACAAATTATTTATAGCAATCAAAAGTTTGAGGATCAAATTTGATATAATCAGCAAATAATGACATTTCTAAATTTTTCACAACTTCCGGAAAGTGTTTTCCGCCCAAATTTTCCGGAAAACACTTTCCTGAAAACCAAGCCAAATTTTTCTTTGACTGGAAAGTGTTTTCCGTTGACCAACTTTCCGAAAGTCAAACAAACACAGGAAAGTTTGGAAAATAGTTTCCCGGAAAGTGAATTCCGGGAAACAAACACAGCCTAAAAGGTTAATAGGAAGAGCTTGAGAAATTGTAGTTATAGAAAATAAACTTCGAGAGAACTACAAAATATAGGCATAATCTATAACAGAAAATTATATCATAACACAAAAAAACACAATTCTATAATCTTTTATCATATTTAACCAAAAATCAGTGTTAATTTATAAACCCATTTGACTACAAATCTAGAACATAGATAATAACTCAAATGCATCTTTCTAAACTTGATCATATAATTAAATGAAACTAGGTATACTCCTTGATAGATTTTTAGAAGAAATGTGAGCAAATATTCAAACATAGTTGTTTTAGTTTCAAAGCCTGAATTGGATGCACTGCAACGTGAAAAAACAAAATGTCATAGTTAATGAATGTAAATAATGGCAATAAGGAAAACAGATCATCACTTTAGACAACATGATTTGCCGTAGTTAATTTCTATTTTTTTTTTTAATTTGATATCTCAAATAATATTTTTTTGGGTTAATTTTGTCGGTTTTCTCAAATAATGGATGATTTCAATAAGTCTACTTACCCCCGATCAATCAATCTGTGTATATAATAAAACACTTATACAAAAACATAAATTAAAAATGGTTGTGTAAACCTTAAATAAATCCACAAACTCTGTTGAATTCCTAAAAGTTCATAAAATTCTGAATTGTCCCTCCATCTAGAGACGGGTTTTAATTTTAAATAGGTGAGTACATGGCTTGTTTCAAGAGACATGCACGATGTACATAGGTTTATCTTAGGCTTGGACACGACTTCAAGAACTTTTAGCTCGATACACGATCCACCCAAAATAGCTGCGGGGGATCATTTTGCCAAACAATTTTCAAAGTAAAATAGACACGTTCAATCCAAAACCATAACTTGACAGTAAGGTGAAACTTCGCTAACGCACTTCGAAAATTTATCCAAATTACATATTTTAACCATTCCTGCAAGATAACATCTTCCATTAACAAAGAATACAGAATGTTCCGTTAAAACTCCAAGTCTATGGTTTGGGATGATAGAAAAACTGGTGGCATCATGGGGAATGTAGGAGGGCTTCCATCAATCCATCCTTCCTTTCAGGATTTTCTCTCTAACCTCATCAGGGGTGCTGCAGCATAACCATAAAATTTGTTTTAAGACTCATACCAGTTAAAATGACTCAGTGCCAGAAAGCAATAGCCAATACACCACCTAAAAGATGTGCAAAATGATAAACTATTTGAATAGGCATTGAAACAGAAATGAATGGAAGGCTTACACAATATAGATGTGTCCTCCCCAACCACTCAAGCAGTCCCGATCTACTGATGCTAGCAGTGCTTGGGATACAACTTCAGATAATTCATCAGGTTCCTGGCCAGCAATTATAACAAACAGTTAATAATTACTTTCATGATTGGACAGAAAGAAGAGGCCTTCATTCAGCAATCACAATAGCAATGCCCAACCACATCGCCACTTGCTTAATTGACGTAACCAGCTCTGGAACTTAAAAAATGAGATATATGTTCATTGGATTCGCACACGGGATCTAAACATTAGATCAATAGCTTCTTTGCCAAAGATCCAGCTCAATGTGGAATATAACAATATTGTACATTAGACTAGCAGCCTATCCATTCCCATGTCAAACTATCTACGTTTTCCAATGCAATTAATGACAACTATCCACATTATGTTTGTGAATATTTCTTATAGACTAAAAGGTGCCATGGTGCAAACTTGGCTTGTAAAGAAACTAAACTGGAAACTATGAGACAGCCCAGTGCTTACACTGACCATGAAAAAAGACATTGAACATGAAAAGGTGAATTATGGTTTTTACTTGAACAGGATTATATCTTTAAACTGGCAAGTATAACAATTTGTCACTGCTATTGTTGTGCACAAACAGCAGAATGATATGACCCGTATCTCTATTCACTTTCCACATTCTCTTCAGGTCAACTTTGAACCAAAAGGAATTAATTAACTAACCATGTCGGGCTTGAACAATGCTTCACAGGCACCGTAAAGTGACTCAGAGGCTGAGCCAGCAACAACAAAATCTTTTGCAAGTTCCCTGCATTTGAGAAAGAACAAAAATATTACAACTAAAATAAATGATAGCACCACATCAAGAGGATAAATTTAAGGGTGATTGCTCTTTGGTTTATTTAACAAGGTTACTGCTTATATGTGAAGCACACCACAACTAAAGATGTCAAAAATACAGGCTAGTGCAATGAATGGCATGTAATTAGACAACATCCTTAACCGAGCTTTCAAGACAAGTTACAGGTTTTTTCCAACGTCCTAAAAATATACTAAATTTCACAGGTTCAACAAGAAGCTGGAGAGACAAGCAAATAAGCAAAGATAACATCATTTATTTTTCTAATCTTAAAATAGAGTTTCCAACATGTCAAGAAGATATTATATATAATTCCTTGAAATAAACGGGAGAAATTGAAGAAATGGTCATGATAGTTCTTCATGATTTGCCAGTCCACAAACAAAGGATCAATGATCTACAACCTTCACTATGTACATAGCACTTATAAGTTCCATACAATGGATACTAAAGTTTGAAAAGATAAAAGATATTGGGAAAAAATAACATACTTGGCTCCAATGAAATCCATTGTGCAGATGAATGGCTTGTCATCATTACCCAATCCACCAATGACAGGTTGGCAGAAATATGGACCAAACCTGAGAGAGTAACAATTGCATTTCATTTTCATTTACATATTGATATAACTGCTCTATAAGAAACGTGCGACAAAGAACCTTTGATTTCTAAGATTGAAACAAATTGAAGATCACATTAATCTTTATGCTACTTCCATGGTTGAACAGCACAAAGCATTCATGATATGCAACCAAAGATACTCTTATTAGACCAACAGAACTTCACTCTTGCTAATTAAAACCAAATCCAAACCTTTTCTCATATAGTATAGCGGAAACAAGACTGGCAAAAGTCTCAGGCTTCATGTCCCTTTCTTCTCGCAGCTGGTACAGTTTGTGACGGAAAACAAGCCTCTGGTACCTACACATTATTACACCCACACCCACGAAATCCAAAAATCAGTCCAACCTCCAAATCACTACATAATAATCACACAAACACCTATGATTTGAAGCATTAAGCATACTTATTACTTTTACTCACGGTCAATCCTTTTACTCTGATGCGGTAAATTACAAAGCCTAGCCCAGTCTACAAAAATCTCTTCAATTCAAAAGGCTAAGGAATTTACAAGTAAGTTTTATCATATATCACGGTTTGAATTTTTTTGCAAACTAACATAAGTCAGTAATACATAGAAGAAAAAAAAGAATAAATACTCGATGGGTGAGCGAGATATACAGAGTTTGGGCGTCAGAGCCAAGGCCAGAGAGACCGACGAAGAGCTTATCGTGGATTTTGAAGATTCGCTGGAAATCAGTGGCGACTGTTTGAAGGTTGACTCCAAGCCGGCGATCGCTAGCTATAGCGAAGCAGTTCTTTCCCACCATAGCAACTATGGCACTTCCATTGTACTCGAAGATCTGCCAACCAAACAAAATTAAATCGAAAAATTGTAATCAAATGCAGAAATTAGGGTTTTGCAGAGGGAGAAACAGGTGAGAAAAAACGTACCGACATCGGAAAAAGCAGAGAGATGGAGAGAGTAGATAGCAGGAGAAGAGAATGGAAGAGGGCTTTGAGTGATTGTTTAGCTGCTTCTTCAATATAGAATGCTGGCTTGTGGGAGAGGCAAGGAGTGGTGCTGGAATGGGCTATGATGGGCTGGTCTCGTTAGGCCTAACTAGAAAAAACTCAATCTTCGCATTTCTTATATCTTGGTCTATGACAGCCCAACAATTCAAATTTGTGAGTCACGTGTCATTATTCTTTATTGTGTGTGCCAGTTAAAAACAAGTCGATTTTAAAAACAAGTATTTTTAATTGTAGTTTTAAATTTAATAAAATATATGTTTGGTTAAAAATATTATAAAATAAATTATATTATATAAAACAAACGATAAATTAAGTACTCATGAATGAAAATAGATTATTTTAGCTTCTACAAAATAAAAAAATAAATATGAGTTTCAATGCAAAAACCACAAGCTATTTGGAAAAACAGTTTTTTCTATGTAATTGGGTAAGAAATAGAGGTCATCACAATATCAAATTGTCTTTTAATCACTTTGTTTCTTTAATGATTCCATCTTTCTTCTGTTGGTGATTGATGAAGGAAAATAACATTTCAAAATATCAATATATTTCTAAGAACATATTTTAGAAAAATCCAAACATGAGCTTAGTATAGTACAATACTAGGTTACTTCTCATGTCATGTTACAAGTCAAATAAAAAAATGAACATAAGAAAACAATAACATTTAAGCTAAATTAGTTAACAGGACTTATTATATGATGAATACATATTTATCGATAATTTTAGTGTTGAAGAACCATGTAAGTTATAGTTTGAATGATCATTTGATTTATGATTTTGGAATACATTATAGCCTTGTCTATAGTGAATATCTAGTATATGACATTGATGGAGATAATGAAAAAAAAACAATTAGCTAAGAGGTTTGGTCGGTAATCTTAGGTTGTCACACGAGTTGACTGTCATGCATTATGACAATGAGAGTGTTATTCATCTAACTAAGAAGTGGATGTATCAAGAAAGAACCACATATATTGATATCATGTATCCCTAGAGCAAAGGTTATCTCAAATATAATTCAATTGAGATTGAGATTTTGGAGCAATTTCCATAACATAAACGGCTGCAACATTTCAATGCAAATGTGGTTCTCTTGCTATCGTTTTGCCTTTTCAAGCTCTAATTTCCCTCGATGTGCATTATTTTTAGTTATCTTATCTTGAAAAGTGAAAAATGCATATCGTGATTGCGTTGATCGAATGCTTTTATATTCGAAAGACTTGCAGATAAAAAAATTGATTTTTTTTTATTTTAAATTAAATATTTTGGTATTCTTAGATTATTTTTTTATTTCTGAACCAAAATCATTTTTAAAAACAACTACAACCTTACACCCAAATAGTCAATACGTTGTGTTTCACGTGAACAATGACGAGAAGAAACGCTATATAAGGTCAGTTTAAAAAAGTCATCATATAAATTGCCTTCAAAGTCAATTAGAGCACCCTACCGGACTGAGAAACTGTTTCCTTCAACACTGCACAAACATGGAACCAATCATGTTTTTGCTTACTCGGTGCGATGACTGGATTGCTGCTGGTTCTTCTCTATCTGACCCTCTCATTTTCTTCATACACTTGTTTCATTAATGGCAGTCTTGAACTGTTGTCATTGTGCTCCTGAATGTCTTAGAATGTTCCAGTACATCAACATAATGCCAACGTTAATTCAATCTTTATATCAAGGCAGATCATAGCAACACCACATCAGCACAATCAGATGAAGATCAAGACACATATTCTGCAAATAAAAGATAGCACAATCCCAGCATCACATTTATCATACATTCTGCATTTAGAATAGTTTACCGTTATATTCATCAAAGCCATCATACACATTCTGTATTTAGAATAGTTTACCGTTACACTATATTTGTATAATGTATAAATCATACACTGTGATAATATTACAAGTGTGGGAAAACACTTATTCATCACCTTTGTGTCTAGCTTCTTTACTTTATTTGTGGGAATTAAGGATAGGGGGGGATGTCTTGAACGAAGAGTTGTTGGACTACATCGCGTGACAATATATTGATATACATTTTATATGATTGAATGCTAAACTTACATGACAACAAAAATTTAAATTATAAATATCTTAAATTAGTTTTGCTCAAGCTTCGAAAAATTCTTAATGTAGCAGCAATATAATTTCAAAATAATAAAAAAAATTCTGAGAGAAACTTTATGATCTATGACTATTAGTAATCATATATGAAATACACATTATTTATTGATAGATCAGGGACCCCTCTCATCAATTTGTTAGTTAATTTTCTCCTTGTATCAAGGAGAAAATTAGACAATTAATCCCTAAGATCCATCTCTATAATCATGGTTTGAATAAACAAGAAAATAGATGTATTATGAGAGACATAATGGTAATTTCTAATATACAGTGCAAACATGAACTCAAAGAGCTTGCTCTTGTTTTCAACATTTTTGATATTATTGTATTCCCTTCATTGATTTTCTGAGATCCCATTTCCTTTATATCGTTGATGAAATTGAATTGCCAATAATTTCCGTCGAAACCCTTGTAACTTAATCACATAAACAATCCCTTCCTTTTCTACGTTTGGTTTCTTAGTGCTGGGTGGTGCACCGTTGTTTTCACACTTTCATTCATTCCTTCCATGTAATTTCCGGCGAAAACAAATCAGATTTATGCTTCGTCCTCATCAAATTCCTAATTTATAGAAAAATGGCACTGTTTTTGACGCACCTCTAGGAAATGATCCAGTTGCATTGAACCTTGGCTCGATGGGCGAGGGTGAAGCTTTGCTTAATGGCCAAAGCATAGGCAGCTGATTCGGTGTCTCGTTTCTTGACTCTGATGGGAATCCCTATCAGACGGTGAGCGTCTAATACATGGTGTAAAATTTTCCAATCCTGCGCTCGCATCATTATTTGAGAAGAAAATATCAAAATAATTGTTCATATTTTCACATGACACAATCATATCGCTGTTAGATGTGTAATCAGATTCATCGATCCTTCCTCAAACCTTAATTCAACAGCCTGATAACCCACAGGTGTCTCTAAAGAACATAATTTTCCATCGGTTCGGGCATGGTCCAAATGTTCTGGTCATTTGGGTCGGCCTTAATAGCTAGAACCTCAACCCAAAACTTCACACCAAACTCGATATTAAACTGGTTTGTCCAATCATGCACACCATGTTCTTTTATGCAGCCTTTTCAGGTCCCTGTTAGCAGTCTATGAGCTTTTCATGCACCTAATTTTTCTATGCATCTACAAATCTTGGGGTAAACAACACTTCCCGCGCCAATGACATAGCTCAACACACCATCCATTAACCCATCCATGGAATGCATGATTTATATGTGAAGTTTTTCCCGATTTCATTGTGACCTAATAGTTCTACTAGAATAAGAGAGAAAACCTAAATAAATGACTCAAATAAAATAAAAAGGGATACAATGAAAAAGACTTGGATGATCTTAGGATGTGTTTGGTATTTTGGTTGTTGTTGTGGTTGAGGTTTAAAAATAATAGTTTCATGAAAAACACTTTTAGCTGTGGTTCATAACTGAAATTAAAGTGTTTGATTAAAACTGTAGTTAATTTTGAAGTTTAATATAGAATAAAAAAATAAAAAATAATTCCCTTTAAATAAGAAATTAAAAATATAATATGAAAAATAAAAATAATAAAATCTCTAAACTAAAAAAACAGTTGGGATTTTTTTCTTTAAAAAAATAGAAAAGGTAGATAATATAAAAAGTTTGATGAGAAAATAAAATATATTTAAATAAAATAATATTAAATTATATATAATCAAAAGAGTAATTAATTAAATAAATTTTGAAACAAAAAAATATGTAATTTATTTTATAAAATTAGGAAAATAACTCATAATTTATCTTGTCAAAACCCCTTAATTAACTATTAGAGAGAACCAGCCGAGATTGTTGGATTTGAAAATGCATTAGATAGTACAGATGTCGATGGAAATTGAGGAGAGATTCTGAAATAAACGATAGTCTGGACCAAACTGCTTAAGAAGAAGAAATGGTGAAAAAACAGTTTATGGGACCCACGGGAGTTTACAAATCCTTTCTAAAAGCAGCTAATAGCTGGTTTTCATCCACCAGTGTTTTGATGATTTTAATTTGTGGGACCCATACAATATTTTTGTTTTTTAACTTTAGCCAAACACTAAAGTTGGGAGCTTTTTTTCAACCTCAGTTTATACCACAATACCAAATACCCACTTGGTCTTCCAACTAAAAAGTGACAGGTCAAGTTTTCATTTGCAGCATCTCTATCCATAAACTCAAGTAATCTATTGTGTAAGTCGAGTGTCTCTACCAAATCTCCTAGGATTGAAGAAACTCGATGTTGAAGATGGTAGCTCGGAACAATTTTGATAGTATTTTTAAATATAAGAATGAATCTACTGCAATGTAGTAATCCAAGTATAATATGAATTAGATTGGCCCACCTAAAAACGAAAAATCATTGAAATTCATCATCCATAATAAGATCAACATATTCATTTCGAATTGCATCAACATTTTGATTTGGTGATTGTAAAACTCATGCCATTGGTCATCTAGTTCCTGGGGCCACTGTGGAGAAGGTGGGGATCTCTATCCCTTTCTCTAGGCACGGAAACATGTCCTATTCCTTTGTCAATCAAGAACTTCCATGGTGATCCATGCCCAGGCACCGCAAAATCTTTGCTGGTTGATGTGCACAGAAGAGGGGACACTTGGGTATTTTACATCTATTATAACTTCTGACGTGACTCAATTTTCATTGGTTTATTTAGGTCAAAAAAATAATAACATAATGTTTTCACCATCAAATCAAGGCGCAACGATAATTTATTATAAACTGTTAAATTCAATTTAATTGTATAAACTTTGCTTGTGTTTCTTCTAACAGGGTTGCTTCATGTCCATGAGCAACATGTTTTCTTGTTGGACCAGAGAATTACAGAAAACGATGAGATGATTACTGCTTCCACATTTTGGTACCTCGAAACAGGCAGGTTTTCGTGCCGTATCATAAGATCTGGTCAGAAAACATGTAATTAAAGTCGAAGACTACAATATATATTTGTTGACAATCATCGATTAATATAAAGTTGATCGGTCCATGGTTTAGATTCTTCAACGCAGTTTGTACGGCCCGCTAGTCCCAAAACATTTTCTTGAAATCAGGCAATTTTTTGTTTTGTTATGCTAATTAAATCGTACAAACCAAATCGTGTTGAGCAGATTCTTAATAGAGATGCGATGTTTGTCGAGTCAACAATATTATGGCTTCATTCACATGTCTTGGCAGTCGATACTCCACTTTGCAGATGGAATTATATATAATAATATCTGAAAAGGTGGTACATGTAGTTTTCTCAATGGGTTTGGGAGGGTGTTTTGAATTTTATTTTTTAAAAACAATTATTTTTATTTAAAATTAATTTTTTTTAGTGTTTTCATGTCTTTTATATATTAAAAAATAAATTTATAAGGGAAAAAAATAGTGGCTCAAATCTAAGGATGAACAAGTAATTGAATTCTCATGGTAGAAAGAGAAAATTAGTGTTGATATCAGTTTAGTATTTTTAAAATCAATCCCGACCACACTCTCAAACAAATATTAATCTATCCGGGACTTTACAAGGTTATGAGTTATAAGTTTTAAAACCCTGGACTTAATGCACCGGCTACAAACAAATACGCACTCTCTATAATATATATATTTTTCTATATATTATTCTCCCCTACTACATTTATTAAATTAAATATTTGAGGGTTTTGATGGATTTGAGTTCAAACATCACTGCATAATTCAAGACACAACTATAAAAATCTCAATTTCTTTTAAATGTTTTTGCTCCACTTCATGACAATAACGATCATTGATCTACTAATAGAACAGTCGTAGTAGATGCTCGTGTTAGGAAAATAGGAACTCCAAGTGGACGTGGTCCATGTACTCTCTGTATACATAGAATAAATTAATGGGCCATAAATCAGTTGCTATTTCCTGTTGTTGATGGATAATACGAGTAAAATTAAATTACATTAAACTCCTAATTATTTAGTGGGTGTTTGGGGCGGCAGTTCAACATGCAGTTGCGTTGAACCGCAGCACCAATCGCAGGTATTACCAAACAGGTAGGTTTTTTTTTCTAGTGGGTCCCACCTAAATAACTGAGATTGCACCGCATTTTAAAAAGCATCTTTTTTATGATTTTCGAAACGAACGCAGACATAACGAGCCATGCAATAATCTGGGCATTTTCACACAAATTTCACTGGGGTTTAAATTCTCATCTGCGAATTGGATTGGATCGTCGTAACCTCAAGCTATCTTCATCTGAAATGTAAAGAGGAGCAATAAGAACAAGCCCTTTCTTTCTCTTTTGGAGGCTGGAAAATGCTTCCAAAGAACACGAACAAACAAATAGTGAGGGAAACGACGACTGTTGTCTTGTCTGCTGCTGATTTTGCAGGTAATTCTACGTAGAAAACCAAAAGTCCTGGTTATTCAAGGCCTCACAAGATCTAGGATCCTGTTTCTTCCATCGTGTATAACACTACTCGATCATGTATCGAGAATATGATCATCAACAGAGAGATCGAGTAAACCAGAGGCAGCTGCAGAGTCGCAACAGCTGCAACCTTCCAAGGCTCCTACCGGCCACCACATAGCTCCATTTATGACGCCATCACGACATGAATAACCACCTCGGCCTCCTCTACCCGTCGGTACCGATCATTGAACCTCTCGTCACAGTCGATGAACAGTAAAAATGCACAGTAAAATGCATGCAAAATGAAAATGAAAAGCAAAACGATGCGTTTTGTGTTTTTTTCTTTAAAACCAAACACACCGTTTTGCGTTTAGTCTTAACACTTGGGCTAGGCTGCTCTCGGCCCAGCCCAAGTCCGGCAGAGTTGGGCCTTTTGGCCCAAATTGGTTGGGCCGGCCCATTTATTTGGGTCAGGCCCAGTCCAATTTTTAAAAAATATATATAAATCATATTTTAAAAAAATTAAAAATTGTGTAATTTACTTGAATTATTAATTATATTTTATTATTATGATAATTAAATCTACAATATTTAAAAAATAATATGTGAGTGTCCTTTAAAGTAATTTCACAAGTTGACATCAATATGAAAAACATGGTAACCAAACACTCGAAACTGCTTTTTATTAACCTCAAAATCAACCACAGTTTTAATCAAACACAAATTTCAGTTACGAACCGCAGTTAAAAGTATTTTTCATAAACCTGTTTTTTTTCAACCTCAACCACAACAGCAACAACGTGCCAAAGCACTTGATATCCATGCTCTTATAAAAAGGAAAAGAAAATTAATGGAGAGAGAGAGAGACAGTCCCTGAATTGGCCAGTTGCTATTTCCTGTTTGGTGGATAAACTTAGCAAAAATTCTGAAGCAGTCAACGTTAGTTAATGCACAGACATCGTCGACAGCCCACGTTCATCATCGTCAATTAAAGAGTCCACATCTGGATAGCTCCTTCCTGTTTTCTCTCCATGATTTGAATCTTTCTCTTTCTTTTATATTAATTGCGTTCTCTTATTTGTAATTTTAATATTTAAATGCACTCTTCTTCTTCTTCTTCTAGATTAAGTGTAATTACTATATAGCAACATATATTTATAACATCTCCGAGGAGAATGTATGTAGCGTGGCGGCAGAGAGGTTGTGATCTGCACAGCAAGTCTCGAATTTGAATTATGTATATATCTTTTATAAGAGTCTGGAATAGCCGAAATTTTACTCACTCATTTGGGCTCACAAAGTATGTTTTCCGGGACATCAAATAAAAAAAACATATATTTATAACCCTGGTTTTGATCCAAAACAAATTAACAGTTATAATAAAGAGAGTGGGGGAGTAGGTTACATATTTTAAGGCCACGCCATCTCAAAGGCAGTTGGGATTAGTATATTAGTATAGTTTCGTGAGAGATCGTATATAAAAAAGGTGCATGCAAGCTGGGGACTCGGGTCTGTGACCACCAAGAAGAAGCATCAGGTGCTAATAACTATATACACTCTCCTTCACTGAAGCAGTAATTAGTAGATATTTAGAAGAAGATGGCGCGCATGCTCTTCTGGTTTGCTGCAGTATTGTTGCTCTGGACGACGGCGATGGGCACAGTCCGTGGAGGCAACGTGACATACGATGGAAGATCCTTGATTATCGATGGCCAACACAAGATTCTGTTCTCTGGTTCAATCCACTATCCTCGCAGCACTCCTGATGTACGTCTCTCATCATTCATGTGTTTACGATACATATCTAAGTTTCTTCTTCTTTTTAATTTGTTTTGGCTATATATAGTTGTTTCTGTGATATGGATTTAGATTTCTGATGAATGGAAATCACGGTGATTAATCACTACACATGCATGCAAAATAATCTTTAAAAAGATAAAGAGGAATGAAAATCTCACCTGGGGGTGCTAGGATATGATCTGTTGTCGAGAAAACCACGTCCTCGTGCATGTTTTCTTGGACTGCTACTGCTGTTCATTCGATTCTTCCTTCGAAAATGGCTACAAGCCCAAATGGCATGAGAAATTAGGGGAGCAATGCTGTACTAACCATAACTATTGAAGATACATTTAATTTAAAACAAGATAAATTAAGCTGGGCTATCTGCAGTTCAATGATGAAGATACCTCATGATCCTGTTTGCAGATGTGGTCATCTTTGATTTCGAAAGCCAAGGCTGGAGGCATAGACGTTATACAGACCTATGTGTTTTGGAACCTGCACGAACCACAACAAGGGCAGGTAGCTCTTTGCTCGTGTAATGCCCCTATTAATTTTCGTTCGATCCACTGTAGAGTGATGAGTTATCCTTTTCATTTCATAGAGATAATATAAATTATATTTTGAATTCTTATTTAATAATTTAAGTTTTTAAATGAGATAATTCTTTAACATAGTATCAGAGTTTTGTTAGGATTATGAGTTTAAATCTTATTATCCTTGTTATATTTGATAAAAATCAAATACAAGATAATATGTATTTATACAAATTTCAAATTCAAAAAAAATTTCCTTAAAAAAGATATTAAAAAATAATATAAATTTTTAGATAAAATAATTAGTTAACATTTTCATACTCTATTCGTTGCAGTTTTATTTCAGTGGAAGAGCGGACTTGGTCAGGTTCGTGAAGGAAATCCAAGCACAAGGCCTATATGCTTGCCTTAGAATTGGACCCTTTATTGAGAGCGAATGGACATACGGGTAACACCGACACCCCTACGGCTGTTATTTTCAAACTCAGACGTCATAAACAGCCCTATCAAAAGCAAAAGCTAAAATAATGTGCCAAGTTTTCCTTTCTTCTATAGCATGGAGTGCTAGTTTGGTGTTTATTTGTAGTCTATTTTTAAAATATTTTTTATTTAAAAATATATTAAAATAATATTTTTATTTTTTAATATTGGAACATCAAAAATATATATACATGTCATGTTTTTCATTTTGTTTGTGTTTTAAAAATGTTTTTTAAAAAAATTATTTTTTATTTTAAATTAAAAAAATAGTGTTTTTAAATATTTTATTGTAGTACTGTCAAACATAAAAAAAAAATTTTAAAAAAAAAACTTATCATTTTGATGCATTTATAAACAAAAAGCACGTAAAAGAATGTGCATCATATGAAACACCAAAAACTAAATTGCAGGGGACTACCATTTTGGCTGCATGACATTCCGGGCATCGTCTTCAGATCTGATAACGAGCCTTTCAAGGTATCGACTGCTTATCGCATCAAATCCAAACCCTTTTAATAAACTTGCTGTTTACACAAACACACTCCATAAGTTCCAGCACTGGATTATAATATATTTAATGGTAAACTGCTCAAATTGAACTTGTATTCTCATTTGGCTATTGGCAGTATCACATGGAAAGGTATGTATCCAGAATAGTAAACATGATGAAATCAGAGAAATTATATGCTTCACAAGGAGGGCCTATCATACTATCACAGGTTAAGCACTCCAAAGCAAATAGCAGCATTTTATCATTGCTAAAGCCGTCATCATGGTCTAATATCTGTACGCATATAGGTTGAGAATGAGTACAAGAATGTTGAAGCAGCTTTTCATGAGAAAGGGCCGAGTTATGTTCGTTGGGCGGCAGCGATGGCCGTAAATCTTCAAACTGGAGTGCCCTGGGTGATGTGTAAGCAGGATGATGCTCCTGACCCTGTGGTTAGTTCCCTCGTCTTTCAATGTTTAGCATTTAGTAATTGTTGCTTCAAAGGTAAATACACCATTACTTTTCTGGTCTGGGAGACGTTCAATCTGTTTGCTGGCCTCCTTCCTCAGTGCTGCTTAGGCCTGCCAACCAGGACAGAAAAGGATTAAATAGATTTACAAGCTTCCAAATGCACTGCGTTAAGTCTCTGTAAGAGCAGATTCATAAGATTCAATAAACATACTAGTCATTGATGAACATTGAGTTTAAAAAATGTACTGAAATTTGTGGTAAAAGGCAGAAAATCTTCCTTGAAATTGCTTGTCAAAGACTCTGCTAATTGCTCCACCACCTTCTTAATTTGATTTAAAATTCCACTTCTCATTATGTGCTATAAGCAGTTATTCCATGATTAAAAACTATGACGTGCAATTTGCAGATCAATTCATGCAATGGAATGCAATGTGGAGAAACATTCGCAGGACCAAACTCACCGAATAAGCCATCAATATGGACTGAGGACTGGACAAGTTTGTATGTTCTTAATGAAATGCCTTATTTGTTTTTTTTCCAAAATCAGATTGTACATTGAGCATTAGAATGAATTCTACATGGATTATGTCGAAAGAGGAACGAAATGGCATTGACAAGTAATACTACTTTGTTGCAATAGAGATGTCAGTCTTGCCACAGTTTAAATATAATCTATGTATCCTGCAACACTGTAATCATGATCACATAAACAACAGTCAGTAGTATATTTCTGCTTTCCTTTTAAAGGTTGTGCTCAGTATGTTTGCCAACCCATCTTGCAAATGACATGGCTTGCCAAGACGACAACTAATGCCTTCGTGTTTGTCTGAAGCTATCAGGTATACGGAGAAGAAACATACATGAGATCAGCTGAAGACATAGCATTTCATGTTGCTTTATTCATTGCAAAAACAGGAAGTTATGTAAATTATTACATGGTATGATGATTGCAGCCTAGACTAAACCAACACAATATGGTGTCTCCCCTTTTTTTATTCATGATTCAATGTTTTGAAATAATCTATAGATAGTAGCCCAGAAGACTACCTCGCAATCAAACTTTTTCTTTGATTTAATGTAATCATACAAATATTGTCCAGACCTATTAACTTCTTCCCCAACACTCTTGCAGTATCATGGAGGAACCAATTTTGGAAGAACAGCCTCTGCATTTACAATAACAAGTTACTATGACCAAGCCCCTCTTGATGAGTATGGTACGTCTTGTAGATTTTGCCATGACATTAATTTGTATTTTTCAAAATACAATCTGATCTGTTTTAATGATGGATGCAGGTTTAATTAGGCAGCCAAAATGGGGTCACCTGAAGGAATTACATGCTGCAATAAAGTCATGTTCAAAGCTGCTACTTGATGGAGCACATAAAACTTTTTCTTTGGGCCCACTACAACAAGTAAGAAAGCTAAGAGCATATTCTTTCCTGGAGATTGGTAGCTTGAGTTTGATTTCTTTCGAGAAACATTTGAGTAAATTATTTCTTGATCACTCGACCCTGTAAATTCAGGCATATGTCTTCCAAGGAAATTCAGGACAATGTGCTGCCTTTCTTGTGAACAATGATGGCAAACAAGAAGTGGAAGTCCTCTTTCAAAGCAATTCATATAAGTTGCCTCAAAAGTCTATTAGCATTCTACCAGACTGCAAGACCATGACCTTTAATACAGCAATAGTAAGGCGCCTGTACACTACTCAATTTTTCACAACATCAGGGCATAATATTTTATCCACATGTTCTGATTGTTATAAAGGTTCTCATATTACAGCAATTTCATTGAATGAATTAACCAAATTCAGATCACAACAGAAGTATAAGAAAAATACATCATAGAAATGCATTACACATGCAATGGCTACAGAATTAAGCATCTCAAAATGTGATTCAATTTCTTTTAAACTTGTTCATGGACAGGTAAATGCACAATATACTACAAGATCAATGACACCAAACCAAAAGTTCAACTCGGTTGGGAAATGGGAAGAGTACAAGGAACCTATCCCTGAATTTGACAAAACATCTTTGAGATCAAACGGATTGTTAGAGCACATGAGTACAACAAAAGATTCATCTGACTACCTATGGTACACTTTCAGGTAAAGCACGTTGAAAAGATTTAATGAAAATGAAAAAACCATATGACCTGAGATGCTTACCATTTGCAACAAAAAGTGCAGGTTTCAACAAAATCTCCCCAATGCAGAGTCTGTATTTAATGCCCAATCACATGGACACGTTTTGCATGCATATGTAAATGGAGTACATGCTGGTATGCTTCTAGATCTCTTAATCCTTTTTAGGATGGTAAAAAATAGCCCACAAATACAATTCAGTGGTTTTTTGTTTTCATTAAATTAAGTAAACAAGTCTCCTATATTTTCTATGACTAGCTAGACACATAAATGAGAGAATGCAAAGTTGCTCTACTCTGTTTAAAGATGATGGAAGAAATGTCCAATTGTTGTGCAAGTTTATAAAAATTTGTAAACTTTTATAGCTAGGCATATTAGTTCCTTCGCATAGCTTTAACATCTATGGCACTATTACAAGAGCCCATCTTATTCCATGTTGTAAGCGTTTTTTTTAAATTAAAGGTTACAGGGGCAATTTAAAACAACTACGAATGAAATGCCAGACCTTTTGATTCTACATGCACACTTTTATTTACTTTTCTTAGCTATCCATAATCACTATACACACGAAAATAGGTAGACTAAACAGCCAGAAATAGCTCATGTAATGGATAAACAACATGAAAGATTGACCTAATAAAACACAAGCATCTATCAACAGTTGACTACTTGCAGTTCTTCTAACATGGCTTGCCAATGTATAAAAGTGAAAAACGAAATACATAGTATCTAATAATGCAGGATTATCAATATAAACCTTGGCATTTGGACTTTCATGATGGACAGACAATTTCAATGCCTGGTTTCTATTCCCTCCCCGCAGCCTTCTGGTGCTTATTTATCAAAGTCATCAGTTTTTAACATAATTAAGCTTTTTCTATATAGGCTCTGGCCACGGAAGTCATCAGAATACAAGTTTCAGTCTGCAGACTACAGTTTGTCTAAAAAATGGAACAAATAATGTTGCCCTACTTAGTGCAACAGTTGGATTACCGGTACTTTCAGTCTTGATGCTCTTCTTTTTTTATACAATGACTCAAGAACATGATGGCTACTTGATAGATATTTAAGGAAATACATGTGTTCATGTATGTTTATAATTTGTTATTTCATATCTCGGCAATGACACAGCAAGCAGAAAACTTTTGCTTGACCATGATAAAAACAGATTCAACAAGCATGAAGCAAATTTAGATACACCAATAAAATGTCGATATTTAATTCTACCTTGATATGACACAAGATAATACAGCTCAGCATTCAAGCTGTATTCTTTTCAACTCTGTTTCTGCAAGTAGTTTTTACTTTCAAGATTATGTAACACAAGCAGAAGCTACTTGATTCCAATGTAACTTTAACAGGTCCGCTTATTTGTAAAATAGGATTCAGGAGCATATCTCGAGCGCAAGGTTGCTGGATTACGTAGATTAAGGATTCAAAACAAGGATTTCACAACTTACACATGGGGATACCAGGTATGCCATGAGTGAAGGTTCACAAATCCTATTTCCTCTGAATTTCAATGATAGACCTTGAAAACAATCAGATTGCACTGATCTTATAAACATATTTGACAAAGGTTGGGCTGTTAGGAGAGAGGTTACAAATTTACATGAAGAACAGATCTAACAAAGTTACATGGAGCAAGTTAGGAACCCATCAACCACTCATGTGGTACAAGGTATGGAAATTTATTAACTGACTCTGTTGAATTTCTGTGTTTAATTTTGATACAAAAAAAGAAAATAAGGAGAATACAGTGTAATTATATATTATATTAAGAACCATATCCTTTTAGAACAAGAGTAAAATATGATGAATCATAAAAACTCTTTTGTTTCAGCACATTATGATCAACATAAACACACAATGCTATCTAATTCTAACAGTAGTTCCTCATTATGTTTGCCAGTGCTACAGTATAATACAGACTTCTCTCTCATTTATTATTCGCAGACTCTCTTCGATGCACCTGCAGGAAATGATCCAGTGGCACTAAACCTTGGTTCCATGGGAAAGGGAGAGGCTTGGGTTAATGGCCAAAGCATTGGCCGATATTGGGTATCATTCCATACTTCCCAAGGAAGTCCTTCACAAACATGGTAATATCATTTTTTATGACAAAGAAGAACATACATAAACACCAAATTTATTTTCTGAAAAAATCCTGATAATTTCAAAATAAACATTAAATGACCATTACTTTATGATGTCTTACTTTTTGACACTTTTTTTTATTCCATTGAAAAATAATGTTTCATTTCAAGGCTTTTTAAAAACTACCAGCGCTTTGTCTTTCTAAAGAAATTTTCTTAAGAGGATAACTCAACTTTGATCTATCTTTTCCTAATAGCTGAACTAAAATTTTAGGTACAACATCCCTCGAGCTTTCCTCAAACCAACTGGCAACCTGTTAGTTCTACTAGAAGAAGAAAGTGGATACCCTCTAGGGATTACAGTAGACACCGTTTCAGTTACAAAAGTATGTGGCTATTCATCTGAATCACACTTGTCTGCAGTTCAGCTTAGTTGTCCTCCAAAAAGAAACATTTCTACGATCATTTTTGCAAGCTTTGGAACCCCCTCGGGTAATTGTGAAGGTTATGCTACTGGAAACTGTCACTCGTCTAGTTCTAAAGTCATAGTAGAAAAGGTAGGCTTTTGTGTGATTAAGTTTTCTAGATTTAAATTCCTGATGCTTTGCTTTTGCACAAAGTTATATAAAATCAGAAACAAATGGGAAACTTAAGATATTTTGTCTTAATTTCTTCTTTATCCATGCAAAGCATTGCTGTTACGGGATTGCAAGTTACATTTAATTCATTTTAATATTAACATGAGAATCCTTCTCTGACATTAAAATGGCAGACGGCTTAACGCAAGGTTTGATCCCTCAAAGATTTTTTTTTCAATTTCCATATTGTTGACTACAAGAGACAGGATTGAGTCAAGTGAAATGGGTACTTTATGCTGTATGGTATATGCCCTACTAGAATGAATAGCTACTTGAAGCTGCTCCAAATCTCCCCACCCTCCCAACCTTGAACAATTTTGAAAGGTAGTGGCAATTGAGAGATATATCTAGCCATTGTAGTCCCTTGCTGAAACCTGGCTAGCAGTGAACTATAATTATGCATATATATGACAGGGGTAAGCCATGCATCTTTTCTTGCAAATTGATTAACCCAATCATAACTGTTATCTATTTTCAGGCTTGTACAGGGAAGGGAAGCTGTTCCATCCCTCAATCAAATCAATTTTTTGGTGGCGACCCATGTCCAGGCATTCCTAAAGTTCTGCTGGTTGATGCCAAATGCACATGATTTTAAGTTTCATAGCATTTTGGGAGGTACCGTGAAAAATTTAATTTAACTTTGAAATGATGTATATCGGGGTGAAATGAGTCAACTCAAGGTTTCATCATCATTCCAGAACCCATATATTCTAGTCTAGGTCTAAAACCGTTTTGGTTTATTTTTTGAATTTTACGGGAGGATAGAATGCACTGTGACTGTGAGGGGCGCTACAAGTCTGGGCACTACAAGTCAAAAGTTTGGATGATGGGATTATGGGGAGACTGATGTTGAATAATACACAGTGTGGATAAAGCATATGAAGAACATGTAAAAGTTACTCTTGCTTTTTCTCTATAAAAGTTCCCCTTTCCTTGGCTATACATTAAATTCTTGATTAGGTAGTTTTCTATATGTTAACTTTCAAACTTAATGTCAGTCAACTTATATTGATGATTTAATGTTCTCCACATTGCAATTTATTTGCAAATCTCCTTTCTTTCATATCAAGAAAAAAAAAGTCAAAATAAAGAAAATGAAAATCAATCAATCTATCTGAGCTTGACAAATGTAAATTTACACCAATCATGAATGTAATCGAGGGGATTTCAAGACATAAGAGAAAAAATAGAAGGAGCAGACTTGAAAGCCAGACATATGAATAAAGCATAGAGATTCTGCAAAAATTGAAATATCAGTGATGCTTAGGTAAAAGCTTCAATTACCACGTTGTGCTTTGCTGCCTCTTTTCTTAGAGGATTTCTTTTCATTGACAGTCACTGATGGTAAAAGGGCCTTCTGCGATGGCAATTCAGCAATGAAAAGTAATGTCTGAGCCCATCCAGCATATTTCCCATACTTACTCACAAAAGCATCTGCCACACGGCCGCAGAGCTTAGGTGTCAGGCTAGCACCAGCAAGCTCAGGTACAAGGTGTGTAGTAGCAATCTACTCGAGTCAACCCCAAAACAAGCATTCTCTTATCAAAACTATGGTGAATCAAAGCTAACAAATAAACCAAAACACAGTAGAGCATTGTACCCGCCACACGTGCGTATCGACAGGGATGGCATGGTGTTGATCGAGAGAAAACAGAGCAATACAGGATGCCACTTTTAAACCAATTCCAGGTAATGTACAAAGTGAATCAATCACCATTTGGAGTTGTAGTTTTCGAAGAGATTCAAGCCATTTCACACCTCCTTCCGGTTTCAATTGCAAAGCATTCACCGTTCCAGTGACATATTTAGCTCTGCCAATTAATTTATAGCATTAACATAAAAAATAATCAGCAAGAACACAGTATTTAAGAAACATACATACCTATAACCAAAACCAGCCTCTCTCAGCTGCAGCTCCGTAACCAAAGCCAATCTTTCCAGGGAAGGAAACGCGTGGAATTCAAAACCCTCAACATTCCCCAAATAATCACCTAATGACGACACGAAATCCACCATTTTAGTGATCCTCGAAATGTTATTATTCGAAGAGCATAAAAATTGAATCAAGCACTCAAGTGGATCCTGCCTCAAAACCCTAGCTCCTTTAAAATGCTGTGCCAATTCGGCGAACCGCGAATCGGCGGCGGCGAACTCGTGCCACATTTCGGTCAGAGAGATGTTGGTGTTGAGAAAACTGAGGAGAGCCGATTTGGCAGCGGATTGGGAGGGGGAATGGTGGATTTGGTAATAAACTTCTCCATTTTGATGGTGCTTGAGGGAGATTAAGTGGGGACCGAGAGTGCCTGTGTATTGGAGGGGACCGGTTTGTTTCCAACGGAAGGTTTGGCCTGTGGGGAATGTGAGTGGGAGTGAGAGTTCTGACTGGGTCAGATTGACTGGGGCCCAGTTTGTTGGTTGGAATACTAAGTTTTGGTGTTTTCTGGAGGAGTGGCGGGGTGGTGGTGGTGGTGGTGGTGTTGGAGGTGGTCTTGGCGATGATCTGGTTGTGATGGTGGCGGTGGGTGGCGGCGTGGGTCTGGCTCGCTTCATTGTTGGCGCTGGGAAGGATTTGAGGGAGAGCATGTACTCCCTTTAGTGATGGGAATTTTGCTGCAAGCTATTCGTTCCCTCCCCGTGTAGAGAGTCTCGCGAGTGCTATCTCCTCTTATCTCATGACTGCATCACACTATCCTAGCATAAAAACAAGTATGTTATAATTGTCATGTAACAAAGTAAGCATTTCATTCCGTACATCTTACTTCCAATACATTTCACCAAATCCATTCTGTCCCCCAATTTTTTTTATTTGTTTTAGTTATTTCTGGATAAAAATAGTAAAAGTAGAAAAAAAAGACAAAAATGTATATTTTTTAATATATTTGCATTGTTTTTTAGTATAAAACATGTGTTTAATATATATGCGTCGTTTTTAGTATTTTCAGTGTCATCTCAAAATAATTCAATTTTTAAATGTTTTTGACTTTCAATGCGTCATTTTCAAAATCACTAATTTTTCTCTTTGAGTTGGCATTGATATTACTGTGGAAAAAAAACTAAAAATAATAAAAATATCTTGATAAAAATACTAAAATTGAAAGAAAAAAACAAGTAACAAAACACAAAATATATTTATCTATATATAGGTATGCACACACCAGAGAGAGGGGGTAGGTGACGACTCCATTGGCTCCCTGACATCACGCATCCATGTGCATTATAATGGCGACTCCCTAGGGAAGGTACTTTTTCTTATAGTATTTTGTTAAGCTTTGTGTTTTTATGTGTTTTTTTAAGTTTTATGTGTTTAATTTTTTATATATTTGTCTTATTTTATTGATATTTTAGCATTTTTTTTACATGGTATATATATACACACACACACACATATCATTAGTTTATTTGATATGCATCATTTTGAGTTGCATATGGAAACTTCAGGCCAAATAGAGGATTAACAACTTATATTATCACTTTTAGTCGATGTTTAAATTTGTGTGAACCCCACCTTTTTTTTGAGTTCTTAAACTGATAATTATTAATATATATGTCATCACATTAAATGTTCAACCCCTATATTTTATTTATGCGGATGATCACCAGGACAATGAGAGATCTTTTTTTAGAGACCAAGTAACCAACTTAACCTCTGTCTCATATAAAAATATTATAACCAACATTTAGGGGGCATGCTTATTTTGAGTCAAAACAAACCCATCTTGAAACATCTTAAATTTAGGACTTATAGGTGACACAATAATTATTACTTGAGAAATTTTCATTTAGAGTTTAGGCAAGAATCAAACTTCTTGTTCATCATGCAAACATTATGACCATGTATCACCCCTTGAAAGACAAGTTCATTGTAAAACAAATCCATACATTTATATATGCATGCTAAGGTTGAAATAAAGAATCAAGAGTCACTGCCATATGACAATACTAAAAAGGACCTGTATCAGATGTCATCTATAAAGTTATAACGCATTCATCAATAGAGATAGTGAGAAAATTTGGCCTTTTTCAAATAGTACAACATGTTCATGTATAAATCACTTTCACAAAGTTATACAGTTGAAGAATCAACATTGTCTTTGGGTTTTTTTATTCAAGACATAAATTAGAAAATAATATAAGGGTTTTTTTTAACCAACACTTTAAAGCCATATCTTGAAATATTATTTGATTTAGGTTGATGGCTAAAAAATCAAAGTCTTTACATTGCAAGATTGTGAGGATCTCAAGGCTCAATAACTATTCGCCTAACTATAACAGAAAAACATATTTGTATCATTGTATTAGAATTAAATTGTTTGAATCAATGACTTAGAGATGGAAGTTGTTAGATGAATTGAAGATTACCTTAAGAAGAGTCCTTGTGCTATATGACAAAAACATTTGTGAATGGTGCATTTTAGTGATGTATTTGGAAGAGAAGAATATTTGCATTTAATGTGAAAAAATAATTATCGCATTGTTTTCATTTTCTCTACCAGTCTACGAGAGCAATGATAACAATGATATTGAATACAAAAAAAGAAGCTTATCTTGATCTACATTGATAGAGAGAAAGATCATATGAAAGTATGGATCATAGAGGACTACAACAAAAGACAAATGAAATGAAAAGCATTTAATAAACATGAGGGTTTTCACAATGATAGAGCCTCATGTAAATCCTTTGACCTTTTGTAATGATAACGATGTGGTGATAAGAAAGTATTTTCTTGACTTGATGTTTTTCAACTCCAAGACCAAAAACATTGATATGCTAAGAAAATGTTTACTCCATGAATCACTCAATTCACCTTTTATGATTGAGGAAGGAACACAAATAAAAAATGACATTCCTTTAAAAAATAATTGTCTCATTGCATCATTCCCTAGGTGATATATAAATAAGTGTGAGAATTTCAAGATTTAAGTCTAAAAGTTGGTGAATAAGAGGCATGTTGAGTTTTTCTGAAGGATGGTATCATCGATTGTATTGATAATAAATCATCGTGAGCATAATAAAAATCGATAAGCAATAACAAGACACAAATGATTGTTGGAAAATTGATTAGGGTGTCACATTATCAACAACTTTGTTATGAAATCTTGTTGGTCATCACTTTATTTTAGGATCAAATCATCTTTTCAATAAAACACATGTCTTTTCTTTATTTATTTTTTGTTGTTTTAAAATTAGGAGATGTTTAACATTTTATTTTGACAAAATATTTTGATCAAACTTCAACATGCAAAAATAAAGCTTTTCATTCTTGAAAAAGAAAAGGTGTTTTGATTGCAGAAATAACTTAGTGTTTATTAAAATAACATGACAAAACAATATGGGGTGATCGAATAGTTTTTGAGTTCACATACAAAAATCAACTATGCATCATAAAACAAAACTTTACTAGTATATAAATTAACAAGTAGTGGATTCAATAGCTATAGGCACGTGAATCATAATTCTTACAAGTTCAAATCATTACATTGAACGAGGCTAAAATTTATTGATTCTAACTGAATTTGCTTGAAATGAAAAAAAATATAATCTTTATTTATTTTTGTTATTGTTCAAAATAAAAAATATCACTTGCAATCTTAACGCTTGAGCCTGTAATGTTTTCAAAAAACTAACATATCCTCGACAATCTCTTAATGATCAATAAACCAGTAAAACGTACCAAAATATCTGTATTATCAAGCTTCTTCCTTTTCATTTTTTTCTTTTTTATAATAAAAGAGTACAAATATAATTCAACTATAGCAATTCACAATTCAAATTAGATGGTGTGAATCGATGTTCATTTCAAATAACAATTTCAAAGAAAAAACAATTCATATGGTGATCAATTAAATTTTGGTTGCTCGCACTCCCTTAATGCAAAACTTGGAGTTTTCCTCGGAATTTAGGAAGAATCATGATCACCTTTAAGGCAAATGTATTAATCAGCAATAATTGGTTACGAAACTGACAAACGTTTTACTTCCTCCTACCCTTTCTGTAAATTCAGGGGAAAGCAAGTATGGGAAAAATAATAAAAAAAGACTTCGAGCACGTGCCACTCACTCTCCTTCAGCAGCAAACATGAATCAACTCACGCGCTATTTCGCGCGTTGTGAGATGGACACCTGCACCTCTACTTCTACAGCAATAACATTGTCTCACTTCATTCAGCTGTCGTATAACAGAAAGAAAAATGAAAAAAATAAAAGAGGCCCTTGTAGATTTACGAACGTTCTACTTAGACCCTTACAGTTTAAAACTCTTCAACCTCAACTTTTATAGTTTTTTTTGGTAAAAAATGAGGGTTTTGAATCTTATTTAACATAAAAATATTATAAAAATAGCTACAACCACTTCCATAAAAAGAGCATAGCTTACAATATTAGTTACAACAAAGGCCACAGCTATACCGAGGGCTATAAAGTCTGCAGGGGCAAATTGAAGTTGATACTGTGAGATTAGAAACTATAGATATCTAAGTGTAGTACATGTGAATTTACAGGGACTAAAATATACTTTACACAAAGCAAATAAGGGTGAAAGAGGAGAGAGAGAGATGCCCCAAATTGAAACCTGGCTTTGCAAGAGACCAAACAAAGCAACAGCACGAAGCTCACAATCAGATAGATAGAAGAGAGACAGCATCTCTCTCTCTCTCTCACTACCATTTCCCTCGCTTTGATTCCCATTCGACCAATCAAAGACCCCACAAATCTCCACATTACCCTCAACTCCAACAATGCCAGCTTCTCCTTCTTTCCCTTCTTCAGGTACTCCCTCCACTTTCCCCACAAAACCCCAACTCTCCACAATTCGAACATTTATTACCCTCCCTATCCATCAATCGCGGTATTTATTTTATTTTATTTTATTTAATTGGTCTGATTTTGACAGATGGTAGGGGCAAATGGAAAAGGCGAAAGAGGGGGGATTCTCAAATCACACGAAAACCTCCGAAGCACCACCACCACCAAGAGGAACCAGAAGAACCCGAAGAAGAAGAAGACGCCGTTGAGGCAGACGACAATAATAACAGCGTCATCGAAAGAGAAGATTCTGATGACCCGAACCCAAATCAACAGCCCAGCGGACCCGATCCAAACCCTCAAGAGACCGAGGTTTTAATTGGTGGTGGGGTCCGCTTATGCGATTTCCCCCCTGTCACGAGGCTCGCTGTGAACCGCCCTCATGCCTCCGTGATGGCGATTGTGGCGGCCGAGAGGGCCAGCTTGGCTGGGGAAAGTAGTCATAGAGGGCAATTAGTGGTTAATTTGGAGAATGTATCGTACGGGCAGCTGCAGGCGGTGTCTGCTATGACAGCGGACTGTGATGGGAGTGATTTGGAGAGGAGTGATGGGGGGAATACAGGGTATGTTGTGACGCCGCCGCAGACTATGGATGGAAAGGGTGTCGTGAAGAGGTTTTGGAGTAGAGTTCATTTGGTTCCTATGCATTCAGGTGTGAAACTACCACTCTCTTTTACTCTCTTTTTTTGTCGGATTTTTAAGTTTTTCTCTTGGTTGATGCTAATATTGAAGTGGGAGTTATGTTATTATTATTGAGATGGATGTGGTAGGGTTTTGTGTGAGTAAATGGAAGATTTTTTTTTTTTTTAGCTTTAGCTATGGAAAGTTTGTTCAAGTGGCACTACTGAACTTGAGGTTTTGAAGTATTGTATATTGGAAGAAAAAGAAACAGTAATTGGGGGATTTCATTGCCTGTTTGCTAATTTAAGGATTTGTTTTTCTTGGGGGGTTTGCTGTGTATATAAAATTATATGAAGTGCTTACCTGGGAAAATAGAGGGGCAAATGGTATTTATTGAATCCTGTTCTGATGATATAATTCAACAAGGCAACTCATATTTTTGGGAAACCTTTAATTTTTTTTATTAGTAAACTGCAATATCACTTTCCAGCCCTGCAGTCTTAATAAATGATTCTACTCCAAATTATCATGGGAACCTGCATTTCTGAACCTCGCTAGTTGCCTTACCAACACAAAGCACATAATTTTGAGGTTTGTATGGGTAAAAATCGTTAAGCAATTTCACACCAAGAGACGTGTTGTGGATTTGCTTGCTTGAGATTGTTTATCACATTGTTGCTCTCATTTAGAGCACCTTAACAGAGATAACTTGCCTTAACAAATATTGAATATCTTTTGTCTGAATATTTTTGTGAATGTTTGCTTTTTTTTGTTTTTTCTGTGCAAACTCTTTACAAACTCGCTTTTAGCTGTGCTATATTCAGAGTTTTATTGATTTTGGCATGTTATTGTTGGGATTCTCTGAGATTAGATTGGTTTTCACCGGCATTGGTAAATCGACTGGAGAGACAAGTGGTGCCACATTTTTTCTCTGGAAAATCATCAGACCACACTCCAGAGAAATACAGGGAGTGTAGAAATCACATTCTTGCTAAATACATGGAGAATCCAGAGAAGAGGCTCACAGTTTCTGATTGTCAGGGATTGGAAGTCAGCATTGACAAAGAAGATTTTACTCGAATTTTTAGATTTCTTGATCACTGGGGAATTATAAACTACTGTGCAGCCCCACCAAGTTGTGAATATTGGAATGGTGGGGCTTATTTAATGGAGGATCCAAATGGTGAGGTTCATGTGCCATCAGCTGCTTTAAAGTCTATTGATAGTTTGATCCAATTTGACAAGCCCAAATGTAGGCTAAAGGCAGCTGATGTTTATTCATCATTTTCATGTCATGATGATGATCTCTCTGACTTGGACAACAGAATCCGAGAGTGCTTATCTGAAAATCATTGCAATTATTGTTCTCAGCCTCTCCCCTCTGTGTGCTACCAGTCACAAAAGGAGGTAAATCCTCATATCCTCTGTCCCTGCTTTTGCTTCCTTTCTATATCATTGTGATACTGTTGTGTTGCTCTATCCACATTTCATCTCCCCCTTTGCTCCCTGCGAGCTCATTGTAATGAGACCCTTAGTTTTGAGATCTCAAAAGTCATCCATATACATGTAGGGGAAAAACCTGGAAATGCCTTTTTAAATCGTCAGTCAACCTAAACCTTAATTTAGTTAGCTCTTTTTTTTTTGGATCCACTGGCGGCTGATCACAATCTCATGTAGCAGGTTGATATACTATTATGCTCAGACTGCTTCCATGAGGGGAGATTTGTGACTGGTCATTCAAGCTTAGATTTTATTAAGGTGGATTCGACAAAAGATTATGGTGATATAGACGGTGAAAGTTGGAGTGATCAGGAAACATTGCTGCTACTTGAGGCAATGGAAATTTACAATGAGAATTGGAATGAAATTGCAGAGCATGTTGGCACTAAGTCAAAAGCACAATGCATCCTTCATTTTCTTCGTCTGCCTGTGGAGGATGGCTTGTTGGAAAACATTGCAGTTCCAAGCTTGGCCAAGTCACTCAGTCCATCAAATCGAGATGATAACAGAAGACTACACTCAAGTTCAAATGGTGGTCCATCAGCTATTTCTATTGCTTATGATTTTCTCAATTAAAAAAAATGGTGATGTATTTCTAATGTTCTATGGCTGCATTTCTCTTTGTCCCTGTAGGATCCTGTGTTGATGCCGAAAACAGGCTCCCTTTTGCAAATTCTGGCAATCCAGTTATGGCATTGGTAGGTCACTATCTTTATTTTATGCTGTATTTATTTTTCCTGAAAGCATATTAAGTTTAATCTGCTCAATTTGGCTAGCAATGCCATTCATGCTAAAATGAGCTACTAATTTTTATATATTTTCTCACGTTTGTTGATTTTTCAATAGCAGCACTGAAGGCCTTAAATAATTAACCTTGTTGCATGCTCATTGTGGATTCTGGTGTTTGTTTTGTGTGTTTTTCACATTGATTACTTATCGTGTCGGCGGTTGAGTAAGAAAAGAAAAAAAAATCAAAGCAACAGGGTGGATTGAATCTCTGTAGCTTTTCAGTTTCAGGATATATATGCAGAGAACAGTATCTAGAATTGAGTCCTCTGACACCACCTTTTGTTTTAGACTGATATTTGCATTAATAGTTCTATTAATACTTTTGCAATCAAAGACATAATGGCTTATATAGTAACTACTTGGAATTTGCCATAATCACTCCCAAGTTGTGCTGTAAATAGTGAATCATATATTCTTCTTGCCCCCAGTTTCATGATAAAACTACCATTTGATTTTAGAGTGATACCCATCATGCTTGAGTTCTAATCACTGCACAGAGTGTTTATGACCACACTTCCAGCGTCTATTTAGATGTTTGATACATTGTCTTTTCCAATGATCATATAGTATTGTTCCCCCATATGATACAATCACTAATTTTAGAGCTCCACCATACTTTCGTATGGATTGACGAAAGTAATTTAACCTTTCTTTTCCCTGATTTACTTCTTTACTAATCCTTCTAAGATGATCCTTCTCCATCATATGCCTGCATGGAATATTTTCCCGGATAGTGCTCTACTTCTGTTAGGTTGGTTTCTATTGAATGACTTTCACATTTGAATCCTAGACTATCAGGACTCTAATATCACCCATTTTTATCACTAATTCCTTTCTGTTCTTGATTCTCCTAGAAAATTCATGTGGTCATTTGTTTCCAACCTGTACTTTGACCTCAATTACTTTTGGCCCTAATCTTCCAACCTGGAGATTTCTTTCTCATCTAATAAAAGTCAAGATACAGGAATGATGAGGTATTGGCAGTGCTGTGGAGTGGATCTGGATTTTTACATCCTTATGTTTTGTGGTGTTAGGGCTAGGTAAAAACGGGGATCTTGGGGTTTGGGCTTACAGAACTAGGGTGCACAATTTGTTGATTGGATTGGTTGATTGATGTTTGTGAGAAAACGTTTCATTGGCTTGAATTAACTGGATCGGGTTACAGGTTTTTCTGTCAGCGGTTCTTTTAGAGTGTAAAGGGCTGAACAAATTAATTTGGTGGAATATAGGTTTATTGTTGGTGAATTGTGGTTCAAAATTATTGGTGAATGGTGGAATGACACAGCACAAATAAACTTGTTTCAAAAGCTTTTTTCTTGCTCGGGTATTTTGTGGATCCATCTAACCAGTGGAAAATTTTGTAGGTTGCTTTTCTGGCCTCTGCTGTTGGACCAAGAGTTGCCGCAGCCTGTGCTCATGCATCTTTGGAAGCACTGTCTGCAGATAATAGGTGGGTGGATGCCTGTCTTATAACATGAATAGACTTTCATTTTTATGGTGTTCCTGTATACAAGTGATTTTTCAGGAATTTGGCACATCAGTCCAGATGATAATCTCTTTCTTCAGTTCTTTCTTCCTCTAGTATCAGGAACTGCTGAGTAGCAATACTTTTAACCAGATAAAAGTTCCTTGCTTCTTTTCCACTGGAAAAAATAATACGCAATAGAGGAATTTCTTATGCATGCATTATGCTTGCATGTTATCGATCCTTGTTGAATTTGATTAATTTTTTCCTTTACTTGTGAAGGATGGGTTCAGAGAGACTACATGGTAGAGAAGGTGGTTTTCATGGAGAAGTTGCAAATTCAATTCAACTAGAAGGTGGGCCATAAGCTGCTTCCCTGTTTCACTATCTCCCTCTCCCAAATTTTTTATCTTCCTTCTCCTTCATCAAATTTTAGCAAAATATTTCTGTGCATCATATTTCAGAAGATAGCCAACATGGCTCACGGGGTCAAAATGGGGCAGAGGTTGCTCCTCTGTCTACTGAAAAAGTTAAAGTTGCTGCCAAAGCTGGCCTTGCTGCTGCAGCAACAAAAGCTAAACTGTTTGCCGATCATGAAGAGCGGGAAATTCAGCGGCTATCTGCTAATATAATAAATCATCAGGTAGAACTGTTGCCAACATTACATGCTTCTTTACTTCCATTTTCTATGTTACTTCTTTCTTAGTATTTGTATGTTTATGCCTTGCTTGTGTATACAAGGCTAAGAGGGCACTGTTGAACCTCTTAGGGACAACCTTTATTGCGTCTTTCTTTTCTGGGCTGCATGAATTTTCTCAAGCACGATACTATTCTTTTATCCCTTGTATCAACTGGCATGTTTATAGTGAAACAGGAAAGATGTTGGTATTTTTGTCTGGCTTCACCATGTAATGATATATGATTAACACATTAATAAGTTGTTGATATGGTAACAGTTGAAGAGATTGGAGCTTAAGCTGAAGCAGTTTGCAGAAGTGGAAACCTTTCTAATGCGAGAGTGCGAGCAAGTGGAAAAGACAAGGCAGAGGTTTGCTGCTGAGCGGGTCCGCATGCTATCTACCCGGATAACACCTACAGGAGTCGCTTCACAAATGAACTCAGCAAGTGTTGCTCCTTCGATGGTTAACAATAATGTTGGCAACAGCAGGCAGCAGGTGATGCCTTCCTCTTCGCAACCAAGCATTTCAGGATATGGCAGCAGCAACCCAGCCCATCCACACAACAATCAACAAGTCCATTCTCACATGTCGTATATGCAACGGGGACAGCCACAACCAATGTTTCCATTAGGGACGAGGCTGCCTGCGGCAGCTATACAGCCATCCTCGCCAGCTCCGTCAAATGTCATGTACAATGCCTCCGGAAATGCACAGCCTAACCTCAATCAAATGCTGCGGTCCGTGTCAGGCCCCAGCTCTGGTTTAGGTTGAAACAGAGAAAGTGATGCAACTTTGGGGTTTCATGGGTTATTTACAGTGGTTACTTGCTCTCAATCTGTGCTACAGCTGGGGTCGGAGGATGAAAATGGATGGCGCCAAGAACGTTTTCATCCGTCATGCCTTGTAGTTTTGATCTGAATATAAATTATTCTGTGCAGTTTGTAGGCTTGTAACAGATCTCAGTTGATGTAGCATCCCTGTCGAATTATGAACGCTATCCATTAACTAGGAAATCTTATTTTCAGAACAAATAATCAAGATATAGAATGTGTCGTGAAAATGACATGTGTGACTGATATTTATATGGTTGCTGTTGTCTTTTGCAGATTAGGAAATAACAATCTGTCCCCGCTGGTGGATCAAACTTCGTTTTTGACATAAAAAGGTCTTGGTGTCAGTAATTAGTTACCTAGGACGAGATTGGTATTGCTTTTAAAAGTGTTTTTGAAAAAAAATATTTTTTTTATTTTAAATTAAAAAATTGGTGTTATTAAATTATTTTTATGTGTTGATATCAAAAATTATTTTTAAAAAATAAAAAATATTATTTTGATATATTTCTGAATGAAAAATATTTTTAAAAGTAATTTGAACTACTCTTCTAAGTAGATACTAAAAGAAATATGTTTAATCATGTGGGTAATGACTTAATGTGATCTCATAAATGATTTTTATTTTTTAAAAAAAATTATGATTTACATAAATTTAACCTACTAAATTTATGATTTGAGTTATGAGATTATAATAAATTTATAGAAAGTAAATAAAAATTAATAAAGTTTAATTCTCAATATATGATAAAATTAAAAAAAATATATAGAAAAGATTCAAGTTAATTTGTAAAACTCATGAGATCAAAATAACTCTCTAGAAAAAAAATAAAAATAAATTGTAGAGCTTTAATGCCGATTAATCTATTGTTGAAGAATGTATATGAAAAAGAGAATAAATTAAAGAAAGAATATAAAAATGACTATGTTAACTTACTAAACTTTCAATTTAGGTTATGAAATCATTTCAATCCTATAAAAAAATCAAAACAAATATGAATTTAATTCTTAATCAACTTATTGTTGAAAAATGAATCTAAAAATGAAAATCAATTAAAAAAAGACAAAAATATTAACTCAAGTCAACTTGGGTTAACCTGTCAAATTTATAACCATTATCATTAGAAAACAATCTGTAATAAATTATAAAGTTCAATTCTGAATTAATACAATGCTGAAGAATACAATTGAAAAAAAGATTAATTAAAAAGCACAAGAAAATCCAAGTTGACCCGGGTTCATTCGTGCCTTAGGTCACATACAAATGACCTTATAGAAAGCAAATCAAAACAAATTATAAAACTTAATTCGTAATAAATTCAATATTAAAAGATTAAATTAAGATAAATAAAAAAAACCAAAACACGGTTTCAATAAATAAAGCTTTGTGAGGAGGTCGACAATAAATTCACTTTCTTTTTTATTTTGATAAACTTTCTTCTCTAATTTCTTTTAGGCCAATTCTGTTTCATCTTCTAGAAAAGCTCTAATGAATCATTATACACTTATTTGTCTCCCTCCCTCCCTTACTCTTCTTTTCTTTCTAGTATATTCAATAAATTTAAAAGGCTAAAAAGGTTCAATTATTTATTGTGTATTTAGACTCAAAACAATGTAGATTATAATAGTGTGTTGAAATCAATAAATTGATCTACACAACTTTTTTACATAGTAGAATGACATTTCTATCCTTAAAATAAAAATGATATACCTTTTTACTTGAGGGTATTTTTATCTTTTCAATTTTTTTTGCATAGTAAATTATTGAAATTACCCCTGCAAGCCAAAAAATAGTTGACATGCAAGGTAATTTGTGTATTTTCACTCTGATTTTGCATAATAATCAATTTGATAAAGGAATTGATACTTCTTATATCAAATACAAAATATTATTTAAATAATTAATGGGGAGGTGTGGGAGCTCTAGAAAAATTGAAATGGTGTGTGTGATTAATTTTCATGGTCAAATAGTAACTCTCAATGTGAACTGAATTCTCTTGAAAGAACCCTACATTCCCAGTTGACGCATGTGGTTTTCTCGCCTCTGGTTCGCCATCAACGATTGTTTATTTTTTTTATCTCTCATCCTAGAAAACCGCGCTAACCCTATAAAACAATTCAATGCAACCCTTTAATTAATTTTTTTTTCTTCAAATTTATTTTTTATTAGTATTTATTTTACTTAAAATAATATATAAGACTGTATATTCTTTAATTTCATTTCTTATGGGTTTTTTCATTTATCAGATTAGATCCCTATTATTTTAATTACTATTTTTTTATTTAATAAAGTATTTAAAGTTTTTTAGAATCTCATGCTCCTTGATTTAGTTTTCTTTTAAATTTAATCCTAATTTTTTCATTTCTGTTTTTTTATCTTGAGGTTTTTTTTTTTTGGATTTTTTTATGATTTTTATTCTTTAACATTAAATTTATTGGGGTTTGACCTTTTTAATTGAGCCCATGTCCATAGCTAAATGAATTCAGTGAGTTTGAGAGATTAATTTAGATTTAAGAGCTTCTCTCGGGTTTGCATTTTTTTTTAATAACATTTTTTTTTTAATTTCATCATCTAATAATTGTTTTTGCTTTCTACATGAGTTTTTATTTGCTTTAAGAGTAACACAGATTGCCTTAAGTGCTTTAGGTTGTTTTTAGACCTAATTTGTCTTTAATTTTTTTTATTTTGTAATCAAATTAATTTAATTTATTTTATTCTTCAACATTGAATTTGTTTGGTATTGCCTCAAGATTCTTATTCAATCTTTGTTGGATCCTAATTTTAATTTAATTTATCATTTAACATTAATTGGTTGAGCTTTTTTGTTGAGCCTAATTTTAGATTTTAACATATTACAAGTTTGAAAGATTAATCTAAATTTAAAAGGTTCACTCGAGTTTGTTTATTTTTTTCCTCTTTTCTTAAGATTATTTTTGTTCGAGTTTCATCGTAAAGCAATTGTGTTTCTTTTCACATGGGATTCTCTGTTTTTTTTTTTGAAAAAAAAAACGAATCACCTTGGATTTTTCTTGGTCTTTGTTGAATTGTGTTTTTTCAAGAGAATTTTGTTTTTGAATAAACTAAATCAATTAATTAAATACACATAGCTTTATGATGTTTTTCTTATTTGTTTAATTATATACATGTTACATATAATTAAATATAAAAAAATCGAATGTCCCATAAAATTAAATATTTTAATCTATAGTGCCAACTTTTCGATTCATATAGAAAAATGTAGATATATATATATATATATATATTCAAAGTTAATCTACATTTGATTTCATGTGTCAACTTTTCGATTCATATAGAAAAATGCAGGCATATTACAAAACAACTAAAAGGCGTGACCTTTTGCACTGTAGCTCTCCTCACAGTCCACTGTGGACTCGAGCAGTGCACGGGCGAAATTGGCGCTCGGGCGCGCGGCAAAGGGGGGCTGGAAGCGGGGCTATTTTCGGTTTTTCCTCTGCATTTTTTTTAAATATTCATTTGTGAACAGTGTTTTGACGATTTCGTCCCCGGTAATAAGACAAAATAAGGCTTCCGGCTGAGGGGCACCGGCATAATTGCGCGCGGCCGGACCGGCCCGGCCCGCCGCAACTTTTTATTTTTTTATTATTTTCTTAAATAGCTAAATACGGTTTTAGCCCCTAATAAGACAAAAACACTTAATTGGGAACAGGGGCAACACGATAATTGGCCCTCTTTTTCGAATTTTTTATTCGGCGTCTGTCAGGGCGTGGGCTGCACGCGCCAGGCGGTGTTCCGCCTCACGCCCTGTTGAGGTGGCGCGTGCGGACTACTCCGGTGGCCGGAAATGGTCTCCCGGACGACAGAACGATGCGCCTCCGTGTGGTCTTCCTCCCGCGGTGGCGCGTGTAACCCCCAGATGTCCGTAGACACGGCGGAGGCCGGTTAAAGCCGCCGGCCAAGTTTCTCTCTCTCCTGCACGTCAATGTGCAGGAGAGTCCCCCATGTTGCATTACGTTTCACTTCGGTCCCTGTACTTTTAATTGCGTTTTTGGTCCTCATTTCTGTGATATAAGTTTTGATTTTCTTCGATTGGGTCCTCCGATTTTAATTGATTGAATGTGAAAGTTTCACTTCGGTCCTTCTACTTTCAATTTCAGGGTTGGCTGTATATAACTCAATCAATTTGGTACAAAAGTTCTGATTTTTGCAATTTTGTCCTCTGATTTCAATTGACAATAAATGTAATTTGCATTTCAGCCCTTTGACTTTTTCTTTTTTAATTTAATCCCTTGATATTTAATTTTAGTTTTTATGTTTTTTAATCCCTACTTCTGTCTATGTATATATAAGTGTTTTTAACACAACAACAACAACAACAACAACAACAACAATAATAATAATAATAACAATAACAATAATAATAATAATCATGATTTAATTATTTTTCATTCTTGCTCTTTTGTTATTTTTTTCCCTCCAGATAATTTGATGTGTTTTTTTTCCCGATAATAGCAATGATAATTTTTTTTGTTTTTTATCTTTTGGTAAAGTTTTTGGGATATTTTTAGTCTTTCATTTTTTTATGTTTCTTTCATTATTAACAGAATAATAATAATTATAATAAGAATAATAATAATAGTGATTATTATTAATATTAGAATAATTGTGATTATGTATTCTATGATTATAATAATAGTGATTATTTATTCTTTCATAATAATAATAATAATAATAATAATAATAATAATAATAATAATAGTTTATAATTTGTTTTTCTTGCTTGCTGTTTTGTTCATGCTTTTTGTTTTTTTCACTCGGTATAATTTAATATTTTTTTCTGTTTTTATTATAGCGGCAATAATAATTTTAGATATTAAGACTCCGATGTTACTATTGTGATAATATTTTAAATTAATATTGCTTCCTTTTCCCTTTTTTTATAATTTGCTCTTTCTATTAATTGATTTTTATAATTTTATTATCTGCACAATAATGATTTTAGTAATTTGTTTTTTACTTATTCAATTATTGTGCTTTTTTTTTCTAATGTTTGTACGCGCTCTTTTGTGGTCGTTTATGACGCAATACTTATATTCTAAAAAATGTAATCTATGCTTACGTGACAAACTCAACTAAAAATTTTAAATATTTTATCTTTGAATCTATAATTTTTATGTACTTATATCATATAAATGTATTGTTGTAGATTTAATTATGTTAAATTATATACAAAAAAACTACCCGCTGCAACGCGCGGGCAATTATCTAGTATATATATATATTTTGTCGTAGATTAACTTTTCATCCCGCTCGAGCTCCGGCTACCGGCAGAGCGCGGATAGAGTAGTAGTCGTAGTAGTCTTCTTCCAAGGTCAAGTTAATGAAAATCAAATATAGTACGGGGAGAAAAATCAAAACAAAAAAACTTAAAATGCAGTATCTGATTACGAACGAAAATTACTTCACAATTCAGGGCAAAAGTAATGGCCCTGATCGATTGGAGCTGAAATAAAAGCCAATATTACAACCTGAGCACTCCATAGAACTTGCAAGCGAAGAGTCCTGCTGTTATCAGACCCAAAAGGTGGCATACTGAAGTCTTGGTGTAGGCCTTGAACTTCAACCACACAAGAAAGCTCCATTATCACATCATTTTAGCCTCGATTTGATCGGTGGTGTCCTGTCCAGTAACAGAGAAAACACTCTATTCTGGCAGAGGGATTTCAGCTAAGTCCTCTCTGTATGGCACAAGATCCAGCTCTGGATTCTCGGTAGATTTGGGGAGTCCTTTTTCCATGTTAGTTTGCTGATGTGGGTCATTCTTATTTGGCCCCAAAAAGGTCTCCACAGAGTCTTTTCTGAAGGCTAAATAGGCTATTGATAGGATATAGATTGCCATCAGAGGAAATACTATGATTCCGATGAAAACGTTCCCAACTTTTGGTAGATTGTTGTGAAGTAGCCAGCCCACAAAACCTGTGCTTAGATAATAAATATTGATGCTTATAATTCCCAGACCCAAAATCCATGAGATTACTATAATCTGTGATCGCAATAAGGAAAATGATTAGTATATACAGAGCAGTTGTTGAGTCTTAAATTTATCTTATGAAGAAGAAAACTTACGTAAATTGAGTTCTTGTGTGGTCCCATCTTGGTGGTACTGCTACTGAATTTGAGAAGTGGGATGAGAGCAAATGGCAATTCGAAAGAAAGAATCATCTGCAGAACCTATGGCAATTAGTTACACTTGAATATGGATATAATTTAATACGATGATTAGTTTGACGAAATCAATTTCTCTAACCGATGCAATGATGATTAATCGGCCTGCGCCTGATGATCCACCAATAATCGAGACAACAAGGCTAGGTGCAATGGCAATGCACCTAGTCAACAGGTTCCGAATCCATTTTCTCATCTTAAGTTCCAAGAAACCCTGAAAATTACACCATCCATCCGAAAGTAATTTATTATCTCTTACGAATTATGACTAGTTGAGTTCAAATGGTAAAGTTTTTTTCTCTCTCTCGTTAGAGACCTGCATGATGAATTGTCCTGCATAAGTGCCTGTAATAGTAGAGCTTTGCCCTGAGGCTAACAAAGCAATGGCATAAATCTTGGAGCTTGATTTTCCCAACACATTCTGCAAAAACAAATTAAATAAAATCGTCAATTTATCATTGAGCAGATGCATTATACTAACTCTTTTTTTATGCGATTTCCACCTGAAGAAGGAAGGAGGCGGAGTTAAGGTTGAGATCTCCACACCGATCTTCATTTTCAGATGATAGATTTTGGGCTGAGCAAACAGTCCCAGATACGGAGATGACTGCGAGATTGATTAGAAATGCTACTAACAGTGCGAATCCACTCTCTATCAAAAAATAACGACAGGCATCCTGTAAAATCAAGAAACAAAATAATACAAGTCAATTTACATGAGGAGAATTATGCATAGCAAGTTGAAAAACAAAAACAAAAAATGGGATGTTTGAATTTATTAATTTTCATGTGAGCATGCGTTAGCCGGCCTTAAAAAAATGTTGCTACAAGATAATATAGTTTCGCTATTTGAGCTTACATTGATGCCACGCACAGAATTTGGTATTTTCCTAGACAGAACAAGGGCAGAGTGAAGAAAGAGGTTGTGGCTGTAGAGAAAACAGTCAAACGAGTTGTTTAGTACACAAAATAGATCCATCAATTGAAAAAATTAGACTTTATATTACAAATATAAAGCAGCTGAGTCATATTTGAGGATCGATCTTACGGCATGACAAGGGCACCGAGTAGGGCAATGGCGTCGCCGGTGGCTCCGTGGCCCGACAGCTTGGGGATAAACATGCCCTGAAGCACATCAGTTGCAGGAGGTTTTACGTAGCTCATTTCTCCAAAGAAACATGCTGCCATAACGAACACTAGCACTGCTATTAACAGTTCCAGCTTCCTCACCTGACCAAGAAATAAATGAATTTCTCATAAGAAAGTGCATTTAAAATCAAGACTTGTATGAGCAGCCTTTCATCAACTGCTTTTTTGGAGCCAATGATTACGAGAAGCTTTGCAGTGTGGAAGACAGTTTGTTTCATTAAACTATCGATATAATAGTTTGATGAGATAATGTAATTGCAATGAAATCCTATTTTTATAACAAAACTTAAAGGTATTATAGAGTAGTCTGAGTGGAAAATAAAGTATAATATATGTTTTGTTTTGTTTTACAAGTGGCATTGAAAGCAAACACGCAAATCCAGACAAGAACTCATGAAGACTCAAGGCATTACATGTGTATACTGTGGTGTCAAACATTATGACAAAAAATATAGGCCAGAACAAAAATCACTCTTATATTTTATTTTCATTTTCCCATTGATGAGCTACTGGTATTATTTTCACTCTTACTCCATATTTCTGCAGGCCAAGGAGTAGGAGGGTGCTGCAACCAGTGCAGAGAACTCCAACCCATACTGGGATGTGAAACAATATGTTTAGCGCAAAAGCTGTCCCAATCACTGAAAAAGATTTTAGAAATTACACGTTAGAGTTAAAAGTGACGAATAAGAACACAATTGAGGCGTAATCAGAACAGCATTCAATAACAGCTAAAGACATAGATAAGTATCCGAAATTAATTTAAAACAACAGAGTAATTAAGCAAATAATACCTTCGGGAATATCGGCAGCTATGACGGCTAACTCTGCTAGCAACCACAGGCAATACTTGACATATTTGGGGTACTCTTCTTTGCATAGCTCTGACAGGTGCTTTCCTGAAATTCTCATACCAAATTGTAATGATCAATGCTAATCGAAAAAATGATTAATCCCAATTAATCTTATATATACACAATTAATACAAAGTTAGAGCAAGGTTAATAACAAAGCATTTTTGAGATGACCAAGAGGTGTAAATTTTTACCGGTGCTGACACCAAGGTTTGCAGCAAGTGACTGGATTATGAGAGCAAAGATCAATCCGATAAGTATCACCCATATCAGCTGAAAATACCAAAAATTTATAACATTAACGATGGCCCGTTACTGGATTTATCAAATCTCTACTTATTTTTTCTTTTCATTTCTGTTCGTCTCTTTCAATTACCTCATATCTGTGATTAGCTCCTGCTTGCAAATCAGTTTCCACTGTTTACACGCCATGATAAAACTATTTATAAGCCATTCAGTCCCAAAGACAGTAAGAACATCACTGACAGAATATGTAGGGAAGGGAGGTGCATGCACTTACAATTTCCAGGGTCTAGATAGGCCAATGAAACAAGGAAACCAGGTCCTACATATGATAGAAACTTTCTCCATCCAGGTTTCTAGTCATCAAACAGAAGAAAGATAATTAAAAGAAATGTAGACATGCAAAATGGGAGCTCAGATACGAGGAACATTAGAATTCAATAAACACGTTAATTTCACTGAACATGTATGAAAGAGACCTGATGATCTGGGTCTTCCAACTCAAGATCATCTACCCGAGGTTGTGGATGGCCCTCCACATTAATGGCATCTATTCGGTTGCTTGATCCATTCCAAGATGCAGCCATATCTCTATCTATGTCTCTGGGTTTCTGTGTTTTGCATGCCTTGCATGCTGTTTAGTGAAGTTGTGGTGGCCTATTTATAGTGGTAATTAAGGAGCATGCCGCTTGTCTGGCTTGAAGAAAGCTTTTCAGCAGCAGTCTTGTCTATTTTTAAACAATTTGACTCATCATCCTACACTGTCAGCTCTGTAAAGTTCTGTTGACGCATAAATGGTAATATTCATTTATCAGTTGATGCTCACATAGGATGATGTTTTAAATATTGTTGATCCTTATTTTATCTTATTGAGTTTTCAGATTTGAGATGCATTCCATGTTCTTTTTTCTCATCAGCTGCTTGTATGTCCGAAAAAACTTTAGCATTTCTAATGGTAAAATCTTTCAAACTCATCAGCTGTGTGATGAGTTTGTTAGAGATTACCATTTATGCCCCTCATGATACACTCATATTCTTGTTTATTCAAATCCATGATCATGGGGATCAATTGCCTAATTTTCTCCTTGATGAGAGGAGAAAATTACCTAATAAATTAATGAGAGGGATGCCTGATCTAACTATAAATAATAGTCTGTTTATTCCATCTACGGCTGCTGGTAGACATATATCAGAAGATTTCTCTCGTAAAATTTTCTATTATTTTGAAGTTGTGCTGCTGTTGTTACATTGAAAAAAGTTGTGTTACTGCTGCTGCATTGAGAATTTATTTTCAGAACTTGAGAAAAAAAGACTTGAGGTATTTATAATCTAAATTTTTGTTACTATATGAATAACAGAGTTGACTGAGAATAGTGAGGGTTATTTTTAAATTTGTCAAGTTAATGGAGTTATATTGAGTTGAAAACATTAAATATAGCACATGACAATAATGGGGATTTGTATTTTTATTATTATTTGAACTCTAACAACGATATTATTATATATTTTATTTAGGTATGTAAATAGACGCCCCTCGCTTGGATTTTTGTAGCTAATTTATTGATGATGCTCAAGATAAGCATGGAGCTGTGACCTGTGTGCTCCTGTAATTTCAAACTCTCTTGGTTTAAACAGCATCAACGACGCACTACATTATGTAATGACGACGACGAGAGCCATGCCTCTCACTCTCTCTCCTGAAACAAGACACAACGCACGCCTCTCTCTTTCTCTCTCTCCCTCTTCTGAACAAGACACAATTCATGCCTCTCTCTCTCTCTCTCTTCTGAACAAGACACAATTCATGCCTCTCTCTCTCTCTCTCTCTCTCTCTCTCTCTCTCTCTCTCTCTCTCTCTCCTGAAACAAGACACAATCCATGCCTCTTATAACTACTCTTGTCTCTATGTAGCATCATCAAATACAGCTCAGCTTGTAGTAATTGACTTTACTGAACTCTAAGTTCTTGCTTGAAATTCCCTCCGTCAAGGAAAGGGCAGACTGTGATGATGATTGTATGCTCGAATCAACCATTTAATTTCACAAGGGGATTTTATTCATAGTGTATCTTAAAATATATATACTTCTAGATTCCTATAAGCTACAAATTAGAGTAAATAGCAAGTTAGCCACTAAATTTGCAGTAAAGATTAGACTCCCTCTTCTTCCTTGAGGTCGGGAATTCAAGAAAAAAAAGTTTATTTGTTTAACCAATGTCAGTGTCAGGTCAAAGCTTTTGATCCTTTTTATTATTTAAATCCAGAGCGATGATGTACCAAAAACTAAACACGCTCAGGAATAAGAGTTTTTTTAATATTAGTTAACAAGTCATTTATTTTAATATTCTATTCTTTAAATTTCATGAAATTGATGGTTGGTGATAGAAAACTTGATACCTGTAAAACAATTTTTTTGTGGGATTTAAAAACCATATAATCATGGTTGTCAAAATCATGATTTTGACATGACACGGAAGGGGTTTCGGAAACTCGGATCGTAAAATCGTACCTGAATTTTTCCATACAAAAATTATAAAATCACAGCTAAAATCGGGTAGGTAGAAAAATCGTAAAATCGTAAGTAAATATTTCCGAATACAATACAACATAATTATGGCCATAAAACTTCATTAGTTAAGGTTCATATATAATTCAAAATAACTTAAAAATACATTACAAAACAATTATGTCCATAGAATTTCATTAGGTAAAAACTAACAAATTTAAAATAAATATTTTGCTGATGTGCTATATAAATTAAAATCAGTCTCATGACCGTCATTTTTCTCGTTAGTTTTAATACATTCATCAAAAGCATTATTATTGAAAAGATTATTAGAACTAATACTGATACCAACACCGATATTACTAGTACTAGCTCCAACTCCAACAAATTATTTCGACATCAGGACATGAAAATGATTTAGAAACATCAATTTTTTTTTTTAATTTTAAGTAAAAAAAGAAAAAAACATTAAGTATAAATTTTAAAGTTAATATTACTGATTTTCAAGAGTGATTCCATGATATATATATAATTTTTTTTTTATAAAATCAACACAATAATTTTATTTTTTTATAATATATATCTTTTATAATTTTTTAAATATATAAATAATTTTTATTTTTTATAAAATCAACACAACAATTTTAATTTTTTTATAATATATATTTTTTATAATTTTTTTAATATATATATATACACACACACAATTTGTCCAGCGGAAATGCTAGACAAATTGATTTGTCCGATGTGGACAATGCATTTGTCCCACATCAGACAAATAACATTGTCCCACATGTTTGTTCACTTTAAATAATCTTCACTCTTCAGCCATAATCTTCACTCTTCAGCCGAGGCAAGCAAGTTTCAAATATTTTCTTACTCAATTTATTCCACATCGGATAAATAAATGAGAATTTTTTTTTTGTGTATAAATATAAGAGGCGAATGAATTGGATTTAAAATTTTGAAGCAGCAGGATCGTAAAATTAGATCGGTCCGATTTTATGATTTTGATTGAGTTTGACCGAGTTTGACCAAAATCAATTTTTCTACCCGAGTTGACAAGGTTTGATGAGTTGGCTCGTAAAATCGGATGATTTTACGAGTCAACTCGCGATTTTAACAACCATGCATACAATGATAAAATCAATAACTTTTAATAAGAAACTGTAATAAATAAAATAATTAGTTTTCAATTCTAAAAATAAAAGTGTTTGTTCTTAGTTGTGTATGATAAATGCTCTAAAAATAAGAATAGAAAAAGAATGAATTCTTTATCTACATAGTTCAAAATGTATACCCAAACTTTTTCATGTTGCTTGAAAGACGGGGTTGTAGTGTCATTTTACTATAATAACATTAATAAATAATAAATAACAAATATGTTTTAATAGTAGAAAATAAAATAAAATCATTTTTTTTATATCATGTTTGGTTGATAATAAACAAAAAATATAAAAAAATCTACTTTACTTTTAATGCATATTATTGTCAAATTTATATATATATATATATATATATATATATATATATAAAAAAAACAACTACATACTATTATTATTTTACTTTAGTTTATATTAAATGTTGAAATTAATAATAATACAATAACTCTAGTTATAAACATGAAGCAACCTAACTAGCCAACATAGAGCCTAGACATGCATGAGTTTTTTTTTTTTTTTAAATAATTGACTTAGTCTAGCCAAATCAAAAACTTAGATTAACACATGACTAGAGTAAAACCCGGGTCCAAAACTTGTTGATATTTTTTTTTAAATTAAAATATTTGATTTTTAAAAAAATTAGTTAACTCAAATTGACCAACCTTTTGGCCTTATTCCATATCAAATTTTTAAACTATGATAATAATCATTTTTGTTGTTGCATGTTTTAGTTGGACAATTTTATAATTAAATTTTTTATAATAATTTTGTAAACACAAAAAATAACAATTATTTTCTTTGCTACTTTAACCAAACCTAATTTTGTTTCCATCTCTTATATCATGGGACACGATAGTAAGCAATTGCAGACTTAATGTCTTGGAAGTGCTTGATAGGGTAAAACGTAAAAGCGAAATACTTCCTATCCTAAGATTAATTTTGATGCACCATTTAATAGATAGAGTGAAGAAACTTTAAGGGCCTGTTTGGCACAACTGTTGCTATTGTTGTTGAGGTTGAAAAAAAACAGGTTTATGAAAAGCGCTTTTAGCTGCGGTTCGTAACTGAAATTTGTGTTTGGTTAAAACTGTGGTTGTGATTGAGTTTAATGAAAAACAGTTTTATGTGTTTGGTTACCATGCTTTTCATATTGTTGTCAACTTATGAAATTAATTAAAAATACACACATATATATTTTTTAAATATTGTAGATTTAATTATCATAATAATGAAATGTAATTAATAATTAAAGTAAATTAGACACTCATTTTTATTCTCCTATCAAATTTCCTAAAATGGAAAAAATGATAATTTCGGGGCCTAAACGATGGAATTCGGCCAACAAAAGGCATGCATCAGCAGCAAAGCTGCTGATTTCCTCTGGAAACGCCGAGACACATCAACTGGGTGAGTTTTTGCGTCATTCCGACTTCAGCGCCCGAACTGCGGAAATTTAGTTGCCTTTGAATTTTGGATACTCTCTCTTGAGCATGTACGTCTCTGCCACTTGTTCTACATCACTTTCATCAGAATTGATCTCTATGTACACAATTTTTAATTTTTTAAGAACATGATTTATATATTTTTTTAAACATTGGACCGGGCTTGTCCCAAACTAAATGGGCCGGTACAACCAAGTTGGGCCAAAAGGGCCCACCTATGCTGGACTTGGGCTGGGCCAAGAGTAGCCCAGCCTAGCCCAAGAGTTAAAAACAGGCGCAGGCAAAAACACACAAAACGGTGCGTTTTTGCATGAATTAATCAGGGTCATGTTACTGTTCATGAAATGGACGACTGTGACTAGAGGGTGAACGGCCGATATAGACGGGTAGAGGAGGTCGAGGTGGTTCTCCTTATCGTTGTGGCGTCGAAAATAGCAACCTGTGGTGGCTGGACGGGGCGTTGGAAGTTGTCGGGCACAACTGCCGTTTGCCTCTGCTGCTTCCCAGAGCTGGAGAAGAAGGCTTGGGTGGTGGCGTGAGCTCATGGTGGAGCTGATGCTGCTTCTAGCCGGGAGCTGTTGTAGGAGTTGGCGAGGAGAGAGAGCTGGAGGAGAGAGAGAGCTTGCTGTGCTGCAATGGCGAAGGAAGTGAGAGAGGCTGCTGTTGGGGGAGAGATAAGGATGAGTTGGCGCTGTTAACCTTGGTGGCTGGTGTTGCTGTCGCCGGAGTTGGGGAAGACGATGGGCTGCTCCCTGTCTGCATGTTATTTTTCATTTATTATTTTTCTTTGTTATTTCATTTTGTTTTATAACGCAAAACACATTCTGAGAAGCATCTTACAGTTGCTTCTCAAATTGCGCCGCAAACGCTGTTTTTTTGGTGGGACCCACCATTTAAAAGTCATTTGATGTTTGGTAAAATGAGCTTTTGACGCTGCGGTGAACCGCAATGCAGGTCACACCGCAGCGCCAAACACCCACTAAAATAGCTCTTGCACGTGTTGGAACTCCAGTAACAGTTGAGGTCCAGCACATTAAGCTACAAGAAGTAGTAGTAGTAGTAGTAGTAGTAGTAGTAGTAGTAGTAGTAGTAATTAATTTTTACAGAATCTATCCACCTAATACGTTCTTTATCCCAAAGATCTCAGGGTTTTTTTGTGGGGGATAAGTTTCGATTAAATAATATTAGGATCACAAAACCAACATGTACTAGTAATTTACAACACACAAGACAAGACAATCCCATGCATAAAACACAATAGCAACGATCAAATTAATAATATCTCTGAAATAAATGCTCTCAAAAGTTCATCAATGGCATTAAAAATCAAAGAATCTGTCACTGGTGGTTTCGATAGCATGTTTGCAAAAAGAATAAACAAGAAGCATCTAACATCTAAGTTCAAGTTCATCCACACACTTCAAAAGTTGTTCCATTGCTGAAGCTAACATCACGTGCCATTACGAACCTATGACGCTATCATAGGTTATAACTCAATGCCCCCACAAGTACGCTTAACAATTGCTTTCAAACCGGGATATGTTTGATATTGCTTTTGTTTTCATGGTTGGGGTTTTAAAAAAACACTTTCATGAAAAATACTTTAGTTGTGATTCAAAATAATTTTTTAAGTGTTTGGTTAAAACTGTGGTTAAGTTTGATGTTAATGAAAAGCAGTTTGAAGTGTTTGGTTACCAAGCTTTTCATATTATTTTCAACTTGTGAAATTACTTTAAAGTATATATATAATTGTTTTTTAAATATTTAATAATTATAATAATAAAATGAAATTAATAATTTAAGTAAATTAGACACTGATTTTTATTCTCCAATCAAACTAATTGTAATTTCATCACGAACTATAAATCCATACATGAAGTCCTCTGCGATCCTGGAACAACATACAATATAATATCATCTGAAACAAAATTAGGATTGCGAGACAAAAATTATATTGTGACTTCCTCTAATATATTTATTTATATTTTAATTAATTTTTAGATTATGTTAATATTAAAAATATATTTTTTATATGAAAATATAATAAATAATAAACTAAAAAATACCCCCCCTCCGTGCAGCTCTCTGTCCCCCCGGCCAACCTCTCTCCCCACGAAATGCACGAAAGCAGCAATTTGTTGCTTTCAGTGAAACACAGGTTTCACATATTTTTAAGGTGGGGCCCACATGATTTTTCAACATATCTATATTAACCAAACACCCAAACAATAATTTTTTCTACACCACCGTCACACCTAATTCCACCCTCCCAATCAAGACATGGAGATAGATCCTGCAAACCAACCATGGATAATCAATGTCATTATAAGTTAGAATAATACTGTTTTTGTTTTTTCATTTTATGTTTTTGCTTTAAATTAAGATATAGACCGACCGTGTGTGCTTGAGGATGCCACGAGTTTCACATCTTCGAACACATTCTGGGAACGTGCCCACACATTTTTTTAAGAGTAAATTGCAATAGACATATCCTATGAATCGCTGATGGACTGCCAGAGAACATATCAAGAATGACGAGGATGACAAGTGGAAGAAAATAAATAAATTACAGAGACATTTTAAAATGTTTTGATATGCCTGCCATTACTGAATTAGGAAACACTGGATAGCGGATACTCACTGAGCCATGTCATGGTAGTTGGATGCTTTACATGGAGTCAATGTAGCCTGGTTGCTGACACTCGGATTGCTCTCTCCAAGGCAATGCCCCATGAGGCATCAGCAAGTGAAAGAGCCCCGATGGTTCAGCCAGTAAACTGAGTAGGATTACAATAGCAATTGTGGGATGATGAAATTAATAACTTTAACTTAATTAAAAAATATTGTTTTAAAAAAATTTAACAAAGACCTAAAGAAAACTCAAGGAACCCTTTTTGTTTTGAAAAAGAAAGATAAATCTAATAGAAAAACTAATAAAAAGAATGTTGGAAGAAATCACATAAAATAAAAATAAAAAGGAGCTTAAAGAAGAAAAAGAAAACAACTAATTCTGAGAAAAATATTAAATTACACTTAAATAAATGCTATATAAGAATTAAATATTTAATGATTAATTGGTAATTTCACCGTGACAATACACAATGAAAGACTTTTAACTTGAGATAGTATTAATGTGATATCTTCTGCATGCATGTCCACACATCGATCATACACAGTAATTAATTGAGAAGGCACTTTGAAAAAGGAACCTGAAGAGTCATGCAGTAAAATATGACCATTCGAATTCAAAGACTTTAATTAATTACACTAGTTAAATTTTTCGCATTGCGTTGCGGGCCGAACAAATAATTTTTATAATTATTGCAATTAAAATAATTAATAGATTTCGCTAGTTTAAAAATAAAATATAACATCTATACATGCAATATTTGATATAATAAAACACATCAATACACCCTATTATAACAATAGTAACATTGAAGACTTAGCATCTAAAAATATCATTACTATTATTGCTAAAACCATAAAAATTATTAAATTACTTCGAGCAAAAAACTCGAAAACATTAACAAAAGAGAAAGTAAAAAAAAATAGTAAAATTTTAATTATTATTATTATTATTGTGTGAATAATGGGAAAATAAATTCAATATAAGAATAAAAAAAAGAGGAAAATAAAAAAATGATAAAAAAATATTAGCTAAAAAAAATCATTTCACTTGTAAATAATAAAAAAACCAAAAGAAAGAACAAACGGAAAAAAAATATCAATTTTATTATTACTATTATTGCTAAAACAAGAAAAATTATTAAATTAGCCCAAGAAAAAAAACTCAAAACATTAACAAAAGAAGAAGCACGAAAAAAACTAAAATTATTATTATTGCATGAATAATGGGAAAATATATTCAATAAAAGGATAAAAAACCGAAAAAATTTAGAAAAAGACAAAAAATTAAAAAACAATTAGCTCAAAAATCATTTGACGTGAAAATAATAATAAACAAACGAATAAAAAAATCAAAAGAAAGAACAAAGAAAAACAAATAAAAAATATCAATTTTCAAATGATCATAAATACAAACTAAAATTTAATAACACAATTTTTGAAAACAATGTTATCTCAACAAAAGAGAAAATAATAAAAATTGAAAAAAACTAAGAGCACATATATATAAACATGGATAAAAATAGGGACTATTTAAGAAATATAAAAAAATAAAAGAATTAAAATAAAAAATTAAAAGTATAAGGACCGAAATGAAAACTAAATATATTATCAATTTCAATCAAAGGACAAAATTAAAAAAATTCAAATCTTTTGTACCGAATAAATTAAGGGATTTAAAATCAATCCGGAAATTAAAAGGAGACCAAATCGAAACCTAAATATATAATTATTTTCAATCGAAGGACCCAATTGAAACAAATTACAAAAATAAGGACCACACAACACAATTAAAAGAGTAGGGACTGAAATGAAAAAGCCATAAACTAGGGGGCTAACGTGTAGTTTAGGTTGCAGGAGAGAGAAAAGGGGGAAAAGAGGTTCAACCGCCCACCGGCTCGTACCCAGCCACCTTGGTAGAGCACGCGCCGCTCCATGAGTAAGAGGACACAAAGGCGTATCGATTGAGACGCTGGACGAACATTTTCCTCCACCGCAATAGGCCTCACGCGCAGCCCGAAGAGGGCGTGAGGCCGAATACTGTCAGCCGTGTGTGCCACACCCGTATTTAGCTATGGTCAATTACCGGTATACCCTTGTACCTAAGTCATCAATTTTGTCTTATTAGGGGGTATATCCGTATTTACTTATTTTAAAAAAATATGAAATTCTCGGGGCACCCCTCCCGTCCAGAGTTGATTTTTGTCTTTTTCGAGGGATATAATGGTTATTTTATTGTGCAAAGAAATATAAAAAAATTCAATTAACCGGTGACCCGAACCAGACCAAACCAGATCAAAAATATGCAATTACCGTAGCACCCCTCCCTGCAGGGCCTTTTTTTGTCTTTTTCGAACGATATAATTGTTATTTTACTGTGTAAAATAAAAAAAAGTAGTAAATCGGTGAACCGTACTGAACCGAAAACTGAGCAATATTATTGTCATCCATAGTGATTTATCTCACAATGCACAGTAACTGAACCATGATCTCATTTAGTATACAGTATAATATAATAATGAGAGGAATCACCGCCCCACCGTTCCTCCCGTCTCGCCCAAGTCCGTGAACAAGATTTTCAGGACCTTTAATTAAACATGCTCCTTGATTTTGTTTTCTATTAAATTTAACCCTAATCTTTTAATTGCTGTTTTTTTCCTTGAGGTTATTTTTTTTGGATTTTTTTTTGTGATTATTATTCTTTAACATTAAATTTATCAGGGTTTGAGCTTTTTAATTGAGCCCGTGTCCATAGCTTAATGAATGGAGTGGGTTTATGAGGTTTTCTCGGGTTTACATTTTTTTATAATTTTTTTTTTAATTTCCTCATCTAATAATTGTTTTTGCTTTCTACATGAGTGTTTAGTTGCTTTAAGAGTGACACGGATTGCCTCAACGTTTTTGGTCGTTTTTAGATCTAATTTGTCTTTAAAAGAAATTCTGGTTTTTTTATCAAATCAAATCAATTTATTTTATTATTCAACATTGAATTTATTTAGTACTACCTCAAGATTCTTATTCAATCTTTGGTAGATCTTGATTTTAATTTATTTTATTATTTAACATTAATTGGTCAAGTATCGAGCTTCTTTGTTGAGCCCAATTTTAGAGTTTAACATATTACAGGTTTGAAAGATTAATCTGGATTTATTTAAAAGGTTCACTCGAGTTTGTCTATTTTTTTCCTTTTTTCTTAAGATTATTTTTGGTCGAGTTTCATCATCAAGCAATTGTGTTTCTTTTCCTATGGGATTCTCTGTTTGTTTTGAAAAAAACACGAATCACCTTAGATTTTTCTTGGTCTTTGTTGAATTGTGTTTTTCAGAGAATTTTTGTTTTTGAATAAACTAAATCAATTAATTAAATACACGTAGCTTTATGGTGTTTTTCTTATTTGTTTTCCATGTTGTTGTTTTGGCAACATGGATAATTAAATACAAGTGTGTAATACTCACATATAATTAAATATAAAAAAATCGAATGTCCCATAAAACTAGATATGTTAATCTACACTGTGTCAACTTTCGATTCATATAGAAAAATGCAGGCATATATATATATATATATTTTGTCGTAGAATAACTTTTCATCCCGCTCGAGCTCCGGCTACCGGCAGAGCGAGGATAGAGTAGTAGCAGTAGTCTTATTCCAAGGTCCAGTTAATGAAAATCAAATATTGCACGCAGAGAAAAATCAAAACAAAAACTTACACTGCAGTATCTGATTACGAACGAAAACTTCACAATTCAGGGCAAAAGTAATGGCCCTGATCGATTGGAGCTGAAATAAAAGCCAATATTACAACCTGAGCACTCCATAGAACTTACAAGCGAAGAGTCCTGCTGTTATCAGACCCAAAAGGTGGCATACTGAAGTCTTGGTGTAGGCCTTGAACTTCAACCACACAAGAAAGCTCCATTATCACATCATTTTAGCCTCGATTTGATCGGTGGTGTCCTGTCCAGTAACAGAGAAAACACTCTATTCTGGCAGAGGGATTTCAGCTAAGTCCTCTCTGTATGGCACAAGATCCAGCTCTGGATTCTCGGTAGATTTGGGGAGTCCTTTTTCCATGTTAGTTTGCTGATGTGGGTCATTCTTATTTGGCCCCAAAAAGGTCTCCACAGAGTCTTTTCTGAAGGCTAAATAGGCTATTGATAGGATAGATTGCCATCAGAGGAAATACTATGATTCCGATGAAAACGTTCCCAACTTTTGGTAGATTGTTGTGAAGTAGCCAGCCCACAAAACCTGTGCTTAGATAATAAATATTGATGCTTATAATTCCCAGACCCAAAATCCATGAGATTACTATAATCTGTGATCGCAATAGGGAAAATGATTAGTATATACAGAGCAGCTGTCGAGTCTTAAATTTATCTTATGAAGAAGAAAACTTACGTAAATTTAGTTCTTGTGTGGCCCCATCTTGGGGGTACTGCTACTGAATTTGAGAAGTGGGATGAGAGCAAATGGCAATTCGAAAGAAAGAATCATCTGCAGAACCTATGGCAATTAGTTACAGTTGAATATGGATATAATTTAATACGATGATTATTTTGACGAAATCAATTTCTCTAACCGATGCAATGATGATTAATCGGCCTGCGCCTGATGATCCACCAATAATCGAGACAACAAGACTAGGTGCAATGGCAATGCACCTAGTCAACAGGTTCCGAATCCATTTTCTCATCTTAAGTTCCAAGAAACCCTGAAAATTACACCATCCATCCGAAATTAATTTATTGTCTCCTAAGAATTATGAGTAGTTGAGTTCAAATGCTGAAGTTTTTTCTCTCTCTCGTTAGAGACCTGCATGATGAATTGTCCTGCATAAGTGCCTGTAATAGTGGAGCTTTGCCCTGAGGCTAACAAAGCAATGGCATAAATCCTGGAGCTTGATTTTCCCAACACATTCTGCAAAATCAAATTAAATAAAATTGTCAATTTATCATTGAACAGATGCATTATACTAATCTTTTTTTTTATGTGATTTCCACCTGAAGAAGGAAGGAGGCGGAGTTAAGGGTGAGATCTCCACACCGATCTGCATTTTCAGATGATAGATTTTGGGCTGAGCAAACAGTCCCAGATACGGAGATGACTGCGAGATTGATTAGAAATGCTACTAACAGTGCGAATCCACTCTCTATCAAAAAATAACGACAGGCATCCTGTAAAATTAAGAAACAAAATAATACAGGCCAATTTGCATGAGGAGAATTATGCATAGCAAATTGAAAAACAAAAAACAAAAAATGGGATGTTTGAATTTATTAATTTTCATGTGAGCAAACGTTAGCCGGCCTCAAGAAAATGTCGCTACAAGATAATATAGTTTCTCTATTTCAGCTTACATTGATGCCACGCACAGAATTTGGTATTTTCCTAGACAGAACAAGGGCAGAGTGAAGAGAGAGGTTGTCGAAATATATTCAAGATTTAATGTGTAAGACTGAGATGAATGATGCTAAGGCTTGTCAAACACCCTGTCTCCCGTGTCAAAGATTGTCTAAAGATGATGGTGTTCCCTTTGAGAATCCCACACTATATTGCGACATTGTAGGGGCATTGCAGTACTTGACCTTCACTCGTCCAGACATTGCCTTTGCAGTTCCTCAAGTCTGCCAGTTCATGCAACATCCCATGGTGGTCCATTTTCTTGCAGTTAAACGAATTTTACTCTATCTCAAGGGTACTGCTTCCTATGACTTGAGTTACTGTCGTGATTCCTTAGCTTTAAAAGCTTTTAGTGATGCAGATTGGGTAGGGGATCCCAATGATCGACGCTCCACCACTGGACTTGTTGTTTTTCTTGGTTCCAATCCAATTTCATGGTCCTCCAAGAATCAACAAACAGTCTCTCAATCTTCAACTGAAGCTGAATACAGAGCATTGTCTTCTACAGCAGCTCAACTAGATTGGCTTAAGCAATTGATGGCATTCCTGCAAGTTCCAATTTCTCCGACCCCAGTCATTTTCTGTGACAATCTTTCTGCTATAGCTTTGTCTTTTAATCCTGTCCAACACCAACGGACAAAGCATATCGAGATTGACGTCCACTTGTGCGTGAAAGGGTGGCTCGCAATCAACTGTGTGTGCAATTTGTTTCTTCATCAGAACAATTTGCTGATATTTTGACAAAGGGTCTTAGTGCACCTCTGTTTCATGGCCACTGCAGCAATCTCATGCTTGGTTCAGTGAAGCATGAGATTGAGGGGGGATGATAGAATATAGAAGAATATGGATTGTGTATTCTAGAATGTGTAATATGCAGTATTTAATTAATAGTCTAGAATATAAATAGAAGCATGTACTGCGTGTATATAAGGAGCATGCCGCTTGTCTGGCTTGAAGAAAGCTTTTCTGCAGCAGTCTTATCTATTTTTAAACAATTTGACTCATCATCCTACACTGTCAGCTCTGTAAAGTTCTGTTGACGCATAAATGGTAATATTCATTTATTAGTTGATGATATTTTAAATATTGTTGATCCTTATTTTATCTTATTGAGTTTTCAGATTTGAGATGCATTCCATGTTCTTTTTTCTCATCAGCTGCTTGTATGTCCGAAAAAACTTTAGCATTTCTAATGGTAAAATCTTTCAAACTCATCAGCTGTGTGATGAGTTTGTTAGAGATTACCATTTATGCCTCTCATGATACGCTCATATTCTTGTTTATTCAAATCCATGATCATGGGGATCAATTGTCTAATTTTTTCCTTGATGAGAGGAGAAAATTACCTAATAAATTAATGAGAGGGATGCCTGATCTAACTATAAATAATAGTCTGTTTATTTCATCTACGGCTGCTGGTAGACATAAATCAGAAGGTTTCTCTCGTAAAATTTTCTATTATTTTGAAGTTGTGCTGCTGTTTTTAAATTAAAAAAAGCTGTGTTACTGTTGCTGCATTGAGAATTTATTTTCAGAACTTGAGAAAAAATGACTTGAGGTATTTATAATCTAAATTTTCGTTGCTATATGAATAACAGAGTTGACCGAGAATAGTGAGGGTTATTTTTAAATTTGTCAAGATGGAGTTATATTGAGTTGAAAACATTAAATATAGCACAAGACAATAATGGGGATTTGTATTTTTATTATTATTTGAACTCTAACAACGATATTATTATATATTTTATTTAGGTATGTAAATAGACGCCCCTCGCTTGGATTTTTGTAGCTAATTTATTGATGATGCTCAAGATAAGCATGGAGCTGTGACCTGTGTTCTCCTGTAATTTCAAACTCTCTTGGTTTAAACAGCATCAACTACGCACTACATTATGTAATGACGACGACGAGAGCCATGCCTCTCACTCTCTCTCCCTCTCTCTCTCCTGAAACAAGACACAACGCACGCCTCTCTCTCTCTCTCTCTTCTGAACAAGACACAATTCATGCCTCTCTCTCTCTCTCTCTCTCTCTTCTGAACAAGACACAATTCATGCCTCTCTCTCTCTCTCTCTCTCCTGAAACAAGACACAATCCATGCCTCTTATAACTACTCTTGTGTCTATGTAGCATCATCAAATACAGCTCAGCTTGTAGTAATTGACTTTACTGAACTCTAAGTTCTTGCTTGAAATTCCCTCCGTCAAGGAAAGGGCAGACTGTGATGATGATTTTATGCTCGAATCAACCATTTAATTTCACAAGGGGATTTTATTCATAGTGTATCTTAAAATATATATACTTCTAGATTCCTATAAGCTACAAATTAGACTAAATAGCAAGTTAGCCACTAAATTTGCAGTAAAGATTAGACTCCCTCTTCTTCCTTGAGGTCGGGAATTCAAGAAAAAAAAGTTTATTTGTTTAACCAATGTCAGTGTTAGGTCAAAGTTTTTGATCCTTTTTATTATTTAAATCCAGAGCGATGATGTACCAAAAACTAAACACGCTCAGGAATAAGAGTTTTTTTAATATTAGTTAACAAGTCATTTATTTTAATATTCTATTCTTTAAATTTCATGAAATTGATGGTTGGTGATAGAAAACTTGATACCTGTAAAACAATTTTTTTTGTGGGATTTAAAAACCATATAATCATGGTTGTCAAAATCACGATTTTGACATGACACGGAAGGGGTTTCGGAAACTCGGATCGTAAAATCGTACCTGAATTTTTCCATACAAAAATCATAAAATCACAGCTAAAATTGGGTAGGTAGAAAAATCGTAAAATCGTAAGTAAATATTTTCGAATACAATACAACATAATTATGGCCATAAAACTTCATTAGTTAAGGTTCATATATAATTCAAAATAACTTAAAAATACATTACAAAACAATTATATCCATAGAATTTCATTAGGTAAAAACTAACAAATTTAAAATAAATATTTTGCTGATGTGATATATAAATTAAAATCAGTCTCATGACCATCATTTTTCTCGTTAGTTTTAATACATTCATCAAAAGCATTATTATTGAAAGGATTATCAGAACTAATAATGATACCAACACCGATATTACTAGTACTAGCTCCAACTCCAACAAATTATTTCGACATCAGGACATGAAAATGATTTAGAAACATCATTTTTTTTAATTTTAAGTAAAAACTAAAAACATTAAGTATAAATTTTAAAATTAATATTACTGATTTTCAAGAGTGATTCCATGATATATATATATATATATAATTTTTTATTTTTTATAAAATCAACTCATACAATTTTATTTTTTATAATTTTTTTAATATATATATATATATATATTTATACAATCAACACAACAATTTTATTTTTTTATAATATATATTTTTTATAATTTTTTAAATATATATATAATTTTTATTTTTTATAAAATCAACACAACAATTTTATTTTTTTATAATATATATTTTTTATAATTTTTTAAATATATATATATAATTTTTATTTTTTATAAAATCAACACAACAATTTTAATTTTTTATAATATATATTTTTTATAATTTTTTAATATATATATTTATACACACACACACAATTTATCCAGCGGAAATGCTGGACAAATTGATTTGTCCGATGTGGACAATGCATTTGTCCCACATCAGACAAATAACATTGTCCCACATGTTTGTTCACTTTAAATAATCTTCACTCTTTAGCCATAATCTTCACTCTTCAGCCGAGGCAAGCAAGTTTCAAATATTTTCTTACTCAATTTATTCCACATCGGATAAATAAATGAGATTTTTTTTGTGTATAAATATAAGAGGCGAATGAATTGGCTTTAAAATTTTGAAGCAGCAGGATCGTAAAATTAGATTGGTTCGATTTTATGATTTTGACTGATTTTAATTGAGTTTGACCGAGTTTGACCAAAATCAATTTTTCTACCCGAGTTGACAAGGTTTGATGAGTTGGCTTGTAAATCCGGATGATTTTACGAGTCAACTCGCGATTTTGACAACCATTCATACAATGATAAAATCAATAACTTTTAATAAGAAACTGTGATAAATAAAATAATTAGTTTTCAATTCTAAAAATAAAAGTGTTTGTTCTTAGTTGTGTATGATAAATGCTCTAAAAATAAGAATATGAATATTCTACATAATAGAAAAAGAATGAATTCTTTATCTACATAGTTCAAAATGTATACCCAAACTTTTTCATGTTGCTTGGAAGATAGGGTTGTAGTGTCATTTTACTATAATAACATTAATAAATAATAAATAATAAATATGTTTTAATAGTAGAAAATAAAATAAAATCATTTTTTTTATATCATGTTTGGTTGATAATAAACAAAATATATAAAAAAATCTACTTTACTTTTAATGCATATTATTGTCAAATTTATATATATATATTTTAAAAAAACAACTACATACTATTATTATTTTACTTTAGTTTATATTAAATGTTGAAATTAATAATAATACAATAACTCTAGTTATAAACATGAAGCAACCTAACTAGCCAACATAGAGCCTAGACATGCATGAGTTTTTTTTTTAAAATAATTGACTTGGTCTAGCCAAATCAAAAACTTAGATTAACACATGACTAGAGTAAAACCCGGGTCCAAAACTTGTTGATATTTAAAAAAAATATTAAAATATTTGATTTAAAAAAAAATTAGTTAACTCAAATTGACCAACCTTTTGGCCTTATTCCATATCAAATTTTTAAACTATGATAATAATCATTTTTGTTGTTGCATGTTTTAGTTGGACAATTTTATAATTAAAAGTTTTATAATAATTTTGTAAACACAAAAAATAACAATTATTTTCTTTGCTACTTTAACCAAACCTAATTTTGTTTCCATCTCTTATATCATGGGACACGATAGTAACCAATTGCAGACTTAATGTCTTGGAAGTGCTTGATAGGGTAAAACGTAAAAGCGAAATACTTCCTATCCTAAGATTAATTTTGATGCACCACTTAATAGATAGAGTGAAGAAACTTTAAGGGCTTGTTTGGCACAACTGTTGCTGTTGTGGTTGAGGTTGAAAAAAAAAGGTTTATGAAAAGCGTTTTTAGCTGCGGTTCGTAACTGAAATTTGTGTTTGGTTAAAACTGTGGTTGTGATTGAGTTTAATGAAAAGCAGTTTTGTGTGTTTGGTTACCATGCTTTTCATATTGTTGTCAACTTATGAAATTAATTAAAAATACACACATATATATTTTTTAAATATTATAGATTTAATTATCATAATAATGAATATAATTAATAATTAAAGTAAATTAGACACTCATTTTTATTCTCCCATCAAATTTCCTAAAATGGAAAAAATGATAATTTCGGGGCCTAAACGATGGAATTCGGCCAACAAAAGGCATGCATCAGCAGCAAAGCTGCTGACTTCCTCCGAAAACGCCGAGACACATCAACTGGGTGAGTTTTTGCGTCATTCCGACTTCAGCGCCCGAACTGCGGAAATTCAGTTGCCTTTGAATTTTGGATACTCTCTCTTGAGCATGTACGTCTCTGCCACTTGTTCTACATCACTTTCATCAGAGTTGATCTCTATGTACACAATTTTTAATTTTTTAAGAACATGATTTTTATATTTTTTTAAACATTGGACCGGGCTTGTCCCAAACTAAATGGGCCGGTACAACCAAGTTGGGCCAAAAGGGCCCACCTATGCTGGACTTGGGCTGGGCCAAGAGTAGCCCAGCCTAGCCCAAGAGTTAAAAACAGGCGCAGGCAAAAACACACAAAACGGTGCGTTTTTGCCTTCGTTTTTGCATGAATTAATCAGGGCCATGTTACTGTTCATGAAATGGACGACTGTGACTAGAGGGTGAACGACTGGTACCGAATTGCTTTACTGTTAAGAATTATGAAGTAAAACAGAATTGCTTTATTGTTAAGAATTCAAAATTTCATTTTCCCTCTGTTTCTCTCTTCTCTCTCCTTCGTCTCTAAACTTCTTCTTCCTTCTTCAAAATCCTTCAATCTTCTGTTATCTCTTCCTAGTTTAACATGGTATCAGAGCACAAAATGATCATACAGATCAATTAATCGATCCAACCTCATCTCAATCTTCTTTCAATTTCTTCCATAAAGAATCTCGGGAATATTTCTTCTCTACGCCAAATTCTTCTCAAAATTTCTACAATGGTGACAGCTACCCAGTTGCAAATTCTTCAATCCCCAATCACAAACCTTATTTCTACAATCTCTACTTCTATGAATGTCAATTTAGACATTCTAATTACTTGAATTGGCATTTTCAAATGCAATTACTACTAGAGAGCAATGGTATCTTTGGATTTGTTGATGGCACCCACCCGTGTCCTCCCTCTGCCACTACTGCAGAAAGTGGTACACATGCTTCTAACTCTTCTTCTTCTGTTGAGACCTGTGATGATATCACAGTATGGAAAATGAATGATCGAGCTATAATGCAATTAATTACTGCCACCCTGTCTACTATAGCTTTGTCTTGTGCTATTGGTAGTATCAGTTCTAGGGATTTATGGGTGCGTTTGAAAGAACAATTTTTGACTGTTTCTAAGACTAGTATTTTTCAGATGAAGTCTAATTTGCAGAATATTAAAAAGGGAACTGACAGTGTAAGCCAATATCTTCTTAAAATCGAAACATTTTTGAGATGACCAAGAGGTGTAAATTTTTACCGGTGCTGACACCAAGGTTTGCAGCAAGTGACTGGATTATGAGAGCAAAGATCAATCCGATAAGTATCACCCATATCAGCTGAAAATACCAAAAATTTATAACATTAACGATGGCCCGTTACTGGATTTATCAAATCTCTACTTATTTTTTCTTTTCATTTCTGTTCGTCTCTTTCAATTACCTCATATCTATGATTAGCTCCTGCTTGCAAATCAGTTTCCACTGTTTACACGCCATGATAAAACTATTTATAAGCCATTCAGTCCCAAAGACAGTAAGAACATCACTGACAGAATATGTAGGGAAGGGAGGTGCATGCACTTACAATTTCCAGGGTCTAGATAGGCCAATGAAACAAGGAAACCAGGTCCTACATATGATAGAAACTTTCTCCATCCAGGTTTCTAGTCATCAAACAGAAGAAAGATAATTAAAAGAAATGTAGACATGCAAAATGGGAGCTCAGATACGAGGAACATTAGAATTCAATAAACACGTTAATTTCACTGAACATGTATGAAAGAGACCTGATGATTTGGGTCTTCCAACTCAAGATCATCAACCCAAGGTTGTGGATGGCCCTCCACATTAATGGCAGGTATTCGTTTGCTCGATCCATTCCATGATGCAGGCAGTGTATCATTTGTGTGAATTTGTAAGCTAAGGTATTTAGATATTTTTGAGAGAGAGAAGAGAGAGAACCAGAATCTGTTTCTGGGTTTGTTATTTCTGTTTTTCTTATCTCCTGTCACGCACAATACATGGGCTATTTATAGACAAGAATCTAAGTATGTATGTGTTGTAATGTATGCATACTCATGGTATGCATACATTCCACTTCATACTCTATCATCCCCCCTTAATCACAGGCGCACATAAACCTAGCCTGAGATTGCGACAATGAGCAAGAAATAAAGGAGAACTCAGTCCCTTGGTAAGAATGTCAGCAAACTGCTCCTGTGATGAGACAAACTGAACCTCCAGCTGCTTGTTGGCCACCCTCTCACGGACAAAATGCACATCAATTTCAATGTGCTTTGTGCGCTGATGCTGCACAGGGTTAAAAGATAATGCAATCGCCGACAAATTGTCGCAGAAAAGAACAGGAGGCTGATGAAGTGGAATACGTAAAAACTGTAGCAGCTGCTTGATCCAATCAAGCTCAGCCGATGCTGAAGACAAAGCCCTGTACTCAGCCTCAGTGGAGGATCGGGACACAGTTTGCTGCTTCTTAGACGACCAAGAAATGGGATTGGCACCAAGAAACACAACCAAGCCAGTTGTTGATCGTCGATCATTAGGATCACCAGCCCAATCAGCATCACTGAATGCTGTGAGATCTAAGGACCCTTTCTGATAAGTAATCCCAACAGAGAGAGTGCCCTTAAGATACCTGAGAATGCGTTTCACAGCCACAAAATGATCCACCATAGGACGCTGCATAAACTGACACACCTGATGAACAGCAAACGCAATGTCAGGCCTGGTAAAAGTGAGGTACTGTAGAGCACCGACAACACTGCGATACAAGGAAGGATCATCAAAAGGCTCTCCATCATCCTTGACTAAACGCTGATATGGAAGACAAGGGGTAGCACATGGCTTGGCAGCATGCATGTCAGTCTTAAGGAGCAAATCCTGTATGTAATTGGACTGGGAGAGAACCAGGCCAGCAGAAGTATGAATAATTTGAACCCCCAAGAAGAAATGCAAGTCTCCCATATCTGTGATCTGAAATTTTGCAGTGAGGGATGCAATGACCTGATTGATGACAATACTATCACTCCCCGTGATGATAATGTCATCAACATACACCAGCAAGATGATAATCCCCGCATCCAGATATTTTACAAAGAGTGAAAAATCTGAATACGTGTGATGAAATCCCAAGGATGGCAGAAAAGATGTGAACCTGTCATTCCATGCACGAGGGGCCTGCTTCAGACCATAAAGAGATTTATGCAATTTGCATACCAGCTGAGGCTGTGCGCGATCAATGAAACCAGGGGGTTGTGACATAAACACTTCCTCATTAAGAATGCCATGTAGAAACGCATTCTTAACATCAAGTTGCCGTAAACCCCAACCAAACTGCGCAGCAAGTGCCAATACTATCCTCACTGTAGTTGGCTTGACCACCGGACTGAATGTCTCCCCATAGTCCAAACCAGGTTCCTGACTAAAACCCTGAGCAACCAGTGGAGCCTTATGCCTGGCAATAGTCCCATCAGCATGCCTCTTGATTTTAAAAATCCATTTACATCCAACCAGATTTTTATCAGATGGCAGAGGCATTAAACTCCATGTATGCTGCGACTGCAAAGCAACAATTTCATCATTCATGGCCTTCAACCAAACAGGGATGGTCAAAGCAACTCTGTAACTGCTAGGTTCAACCAAATTCAGATCAGCCATGGTTGTGGCAGTAGAAGTTGCAAGGCACGCCTTCTTCTTAAAAATTCCACTCTTACTCCTTGTCTGCATAGGATGTAAGTTCATATCTGGAATATGAAGAACCACTGAAATACACTCAGGTCTGAACGAATCAATCGGGGCTTGATTACCTTCCAATGACTTTCCAGATTTGGATGCAGGATCAGCAGGTATGGATGATAATGGCAAAGGAATAGCAGTAGTAGACTCTGACGCGGAGGACACAGGTTTGGACAAAGAGTGTGAAGACGAAGACGTGTGACCCGAAATATGCGAAATAGCAGAAGGAAAAACTACAATGTTGTCATTGGTAACAACGGGAAAGGGCACATGTGGAGACAAGGAAGGAGATGCAGTAGTGCCCTTAACACGAGTAGCTAAATCAACATATGGAAAGACATGCTCATTAAAAATGACATGTCGAGATATATATGTGCGTTTGCTGTCAATTTCATAACAAAGATAGCCTTTATATTGAGAGGCATACCCCAAAAATACACACATAATTGTTTTAGGCTGTAATTTATGAAGCCTATAGGGTCGCAATAGTGGAAAACAAGCACAACCGAAAATGCGTAAGTGAGACACAAAAGGAGTAGTTTTGAATAAAATCTCGTAAGGAGATTTATTCTGTAAGACCACAGACGGCATTCGGTTGATAAGATATACAGACGTATGTACTGCATAGGTCCAGAATGAGGCTGGCAATTTGGCATGTTGAAGCAATGTAATTGTAGTTTCAATTAAATGCCTATGTTTGCGTTTCGTAAGACCATTCTGTTCAGGTGTATAGGGGCAGGATTTTTGATGGACAATTCCTTTAGAAATTAAGAATTTTTGGAGTTGTGTACTGACATACTCACCACCCCCATCACTTTGCAGAATTTTAACGGAACAAGAAAACTGTGTTTGAACATAGAAATAAAATTTGACAAACACAGCACAAATATCACTTTTATTGACTAGTGGAAATAACCAGCAATAACGCGAGAACTCATCAATAAAAGTCACATAATATTTGTAACCATCTATTGAAACACAAGGAGACGGGCCCCAAACATCACTGTGTATACTGTGAAATGGGATTACAGATTTATGAGTACTGGACTGAAAGGGAAGTTTCGAAAATTTTCCCTGAAGACAGCTATGACACACAGAAATATTAGAATCAATGGGAATTTTAATATGAGAGTTGTCTAACATCATCGTAGCAATTTTATTTGATGGATGACCTAAGCGATGATGCCAAGAAGACGAGAGAACTAACTGACCAAGATATGACCGGAAGGACTGACGATGAGGAGCAAAAGGTAAGGAATAGAGTCCATTACTGCATTGCCCTTTGTATATAATCCTCCCTGTGACCTTGTCCTGAATCCAAAAATAGAAAGCATCAAAGATTAGCCGAAACTGATTATCCAAACATAAATGATGGACCGACAATAAATTCTGAGTCAATTGAGGCACATGTAAAACAGAATTTAGCTTAATGAGTACTGTATGTGTTGGAATAATAGAATTTCCAACATGTGATACTAGCAAACCTTCACCGTTTGCTGTTTGGACTGTATCATTTGTGAGATAGGTGGTGGATGATGACAAATTATTCAAATCTGCTATCATATGGTTTGTAGCACCCGTATCTGCTATCCACACAGGAGCTGAATTCTGAGGTTGCTGCAGACTCGAATTTTGAGCTTGTTACACATGAAAACTGTTCTGTGATGGTTGCAAAACAGTATTCATTGCGTGGATGGCATTTTGCTGCACATGATGGTCCTGGGATGCTTGGTAATTAGGCTGAAACCCCTGAGCCGAAGAGTAGCCTGCATTGCCCGAGTTATTTGGACCATTGTTATTGTAAAAACTGAACGTGTTGTACTTAGGAGGTAAGCCATTCAAGGCCAAGATCACGATATCTTCATCTGCAAAGAATACTCCAGCTGCACTTAGATAGTCTCTGGCCTCCTTTATTTTTAACAGGTACTGACGTACGGAATTAGTGCCTTTCTTCACATTTTGCAGATCAGACTTAAGTTGAAATATGCTGGTTTTGGACACGGTGGAAAAATGCTCCTTTAATCTATTCCACAGGTCTCTTGAGCTTCTGCTACCGATAGCACAGGACATGGCTATAGGTGATAAGGTAGCAGTGATCAACTGCATGACCGCTCTGTCATGCATCTTCCATATCAACACATTCTCGGATTCATCACTTGAAGATGAGGTTGAAATATTCAATTCACTCTGATCAAGTGGACACAAGTGAGAACCATCCACAAAACCAATTATGCCATTACTCTCTAGGAACAATTGCATTTGAAAATGCCAATTTAGGTAATTTGAATCGTCCAATTTCACATTTACAGTTGTGGAGATTGTGGAAATCAGACCTGCAATTGGAGATTGGAGGATTTGGAGTTGCGAGGCAGTTACCATGGCTGCTGATGATCAGAAATTCAAAAAAAAAAACGCAAATGCTAAAAAATTGGAAGACAGCAGACGCAAGTTCAACACTCTGCTGCCGAGAATCACAGCTCAAAAATTGAGCTTCAATAATCTGTAGAGAGGTTGCAGCACCTCAGAAAATCAATCACAATGCTGCTGCCTCACAGATTTAACACTCTACTGCCGAGAATCACAGAGGAGAAACGCAGCAGAGAAGCAAGATTTCAAACAGAAATTGAACTTCAAAGAAATCTGTAGAAGTTTCGCAGCAGCTCAGAAAATCAATCACAGTGCTGCTGCCTCACAGATTAAACAATAATCGCAGCAGATGACCACAGATTTAGTAATCTGCAGAGATTTTTCCAAAATTGCAGAAGCAATCGCAGATATCAGAATCTGCAGAAACTTGCGAAAAGTGCAGACAATCGCAGCAGCAAACCACAGCTCTAGTTGATTCGTGTAAGCTGCTGTGAGATAAGAAGCAAATTGCAGCAGAGATAGATTCAAAGAAATTCACAGATTTAGAAATCTGCAGAAAACAGTTCAAAATTGCCGCAGAGGTGAAATTTTCGAAAAATTTTCGAAAATTGCAGCTGAGATGAAAGCTTCAAAGATTGCAGCAGATAATCAACTTTTCGAAAACATTGCAGAAGCAATTTCTCACTTTCGCAGCAGATTCAATTAATCTGCAGAAAAACTCTCAAATTGCAGATGAACAAAAAAACTGCAGCAGAGGTGAAAGCTGCGTGAAATGCAGCAGAGCGTGAATTGCAGCAGAGGAAGAATTGCAGCAGAGCGTGAGAGATCAGCTTTTGGATCAATCTCAATCAATTTTCTTGCATGAGCATAGCGGCTCTGATACCATGTGTGAATTTGTAAGCTAAGGTATTTAGATATTTTTGAGAGAGAGAAGAGAGAGAACCAGAATCTGTTTCTGGGTTTGTTATTTCTGTTTTTCTTATCTCCTGTCACGCACAATACATGGGCTATTTATAGACAAGAATCTACGTATGTATGTGTTGTAATGTATGCATACTCATGGTATGCATACATTCCACTTCATACTCTATCATCATTTACTAGCTGCTGCTGCTGAATGCCTGCCATCTCTCTATCTATGTCTCTGGATTTCTGCGTTTTGCATGCTTTGCATTCTGTTTAGTGAAGTTGTGGTGGCCTATTTATAGTGGAAATTAAGGAACATGCCGCTTGTCTAGCTTGAAGAAAGCTTTTCAGCAGCAGTCTTATCTATTTTTAAACAATTTGACTCATCATCCTACACTGTCAGCTCTGTAAAGTTCTGGTGACGCATAAATGGTAATATTCATTTATCAGTTGATGCTCACATAGGATGATGTTTTAAATATTGTTGATCCTTATTTTATCTTATTGAGTTTTCAGATTTGAGATGCATTCCATTTTCTTTTTTCTCATTAGCTGCTTGTTTGTCCGGAAAAACTTTAGCATTTCTAATGGTAAAATCTTTCAAACTCACCAGCTATGTGATGAGTTTGTTAGAGATTACCATTTATGCCCCTCATGCACACTCATATTCTTGTTTATTCAAACTCATGATCATGGAGATTGTCATAACCTAATTTCTGGGTTACTCCCTAAAATCTACCCAAATATAACAAAAATAAAATAAAAGGGGTTGGTGTTGGTAGAAAAATTAATGTAAAAATTTTGGTTATTTTCGAGAGTCCGATCGTATCTCTTTGTCCCAAAAAATAGAGGAAAGTACAAATTTAAGGCAAAAATAATTTATCATTGGATAAATCTGTGTAAAAATTAAGTCATACAACATAATTATATTTTTATGGGTTGATTTGATTTAATCATCGAGCAATTTAAAGTGTAATTATGTTTAAAAATTAATTTAAGGTCCAATTGAAGGATTTAATTAAGTGCAAGGACTTAATTATACTTTAAATCGGTCACATCAAATTAATTAAGGGCTTAATTGATGAAAAATCAAGTTCTTGAGCTTAATTCGGGCTCAATTGAGAAGATTGGAATTTTCGGAGATCCAATTGCATTTTTCCAAGCCAATTGTGCAAAGTCAGGGGTCAAATTGAAAATAATTAAGAGTTTAATGGTCAATTAAGGGTCAAATTATATAAATCAGAAACCAAGGACCAAAATTGTAAACACCCAAGAGAAAAAACATTATATATTTATGGGAAATGAAGACAAATTCTGTTTTTTTTTAAAAAAAAAGAAGAAGAACAAAACCGGTTTTAGATAGAGTCAAACAAGGATTAGGACACATCTAACCCAAACCCCAAACAACTCCCTCATTTCATGAATATAAATACAAGGAGGAGAGAGGGAGTGGGGGATTTTTTTTCCTTTCTTTCCCGTCACTTTCCATCTCTTCTCTTCACAAGCGAACCTCCTCTCTTCACAACTGAATCTCCATCTCTTCTCTTCACAGCTGAACCTTAGCTCCATCTCCTCTCTTCACAGCCGAACCTTAAGCTAATATTAGGGGAGAGGACTTTGTGAAATGTGTGTGGGAAGTTGAGACCTAGAGAGAATAGTGGACATTGCCGAGAGGAAAAAGAAAGGGAAGAAGAAGAAGTGAAGCAAAAAAGAGAAGAGAAAGAAGAGTTTCAAAGCTTTTAAAAAAAAAATTGTGAGATACGAGAGGTAAGAATCATGAAACTCTCTTCCTTTTTCTTCTTAAGAGATGAAACAAATGAGGAAGAGAACCCTATGGAAACTAACCTAATACGCAAGCTAGATGTAAAGTAAACCGAAATGATTAAGAGAACAAAGAAAATATGTGAAAAACGAAATTAACAAATCATGTGGGGGGGCTGATTCTGTTTAAGGGGCTGACGGCATTATGTGTGTGTTTTTGTTGGAATTATTGAATGTTTATGCTGGAAAATTTGTGAGTTTATGATGAAAATTGGTGGGTTATTTTGCTGAAATTTCATGTGTGGATTGTGCTCGAAAATTTGTGAGTTTATGATGAAAATTGATGGGTTATTTTGCTGAAATTTCATGTGTGGATTATGCTAGAAAATTTGTGGGTTTATGATGAAAAATTGATGGGTTATTTTGCTGAAATTTCATGTGTGGATTATGCTGGAAAATTTGTGGGTTTATGATGAAAATTGATGGGTTATTTTGCTGAAATTTCATGTGTGGATTATGCTGGAAAATTTGTGGGTTTATGATGAAAATTGATGGGTTATTTCGGCTGAAAATTGTTCAGGAATTTTGTGTAACAAAATTTAATGATTTCAGTTGTGAACTATGATAGAGATTGGGTGTGTTGAACTGGAAAATGCATGTTGGTTGTGTGCTGGAATTAGGGTGTATTTTTGCTGAGAATTGTAAGCATGTTTCGGCTGAAATTTGTTGAAATGAGTATGTTGACGAATGTGAAATTGAAAATAGAAATATACTAAATTTTGGACATTAATGTCGCAGGCGGTGCGGTCGGGATTGAACCATCGACCAGACAGGAACAGCCCATAAGTAGAGCAGGTAGGTGATTTACACCTCTCCTTTCATATGACATGTAAGAAGTATTTTAAATTGAATATTATACGAATACAATGGGGTTTATACTAGATTGTTGAATGCTTAAATGTGAATAAACGATTGATTAGCTTCGGCTAATGGCATCCGAAAGGATGGCCGGGATAAACGATTGATTAGCTTCGGCTAATGGCATCTAAAAGGATGGCCGGGATAAACGATTGATTAGCTTCGGCTAATGGCATCCGAAAGGATTGCCGAAACAAATGATTGATTAGCTTCGGCTAATGGCATTCGAATGGATGGTCGGGATAAACGATTGATTAGCTTCGGCTAATGGCATCCGAAAGGATGGCCGGGATAAACGATTAGTTAGCTTCGGCTAATGGCATCCGAAAGGATTGCCGGAACAAATGATTGATTAGCTTTGGTTAATGGCATCCGAAAGGATGGCCGGAACAAATGATTGATTAGCTTCGGCTAATGGCATCCGAAAGGATGGCCGGAACAAATGATTGATTAGCTTCGGCTAATGGCATCCGAAAGGATGGCCGGAACAAAAGAATGTTTAGTTTCGTTTAACGGCGTCCAGAAAGAAGGAACATGGGGGAGGAATAGTTGACCTCAGATATGAGTGCCTTATAAGAATATTCGGAGTAATGATATTGTTGCTCGAAAAAGAGAAATGGAGTTCCTATAAATTCTACAATTGAATTGCTTTTTGTATATGCAGAAATTCCAACTTGTCAGTGTTTCTTTTAACCGATAGGACATCTGGTCAAAATTATTTAATACTATCATTAAGTAATTGCATTTCATTACATGTTTGTACTGCTGCAGGGACGTCACAGCCACGAGAGGTCTAAGGAACCTAATACAAGGGAACCTACTTTTGGAAAGAACCACGTAGATTGCATTCTAAATTAAGATGTGTTTGGGTTGAAGCAATGTATTGAATGCATAATTTTTATCAGACCCTTTTGTGAAAATCTGTAAATATCACTAGTAGGTTAAGAACGTAAACTCATATCCATGTATGTATATTTCTAATCTAAATCTTTAGTTGTGAAAACTGTAATATTGTACGTATGCGAATTTTATTTTCTTTAATGGAATGTTTATCGAATGGATGATGTTTTACCGTTGTGAATGGATATGGATCGTTGAGTATCGACACAAAAAAAAAATCGGGTCTTTACAAAAATAAAAAAGGCACACAAAGCCAAGGTTGTTGTTGAAATTCTGACGGGGATACAATTGCACAAAATGACAAGTTTAAATCCAATTGGGGGTGCAATTAGAACAATTATAAATTGAGGGACCAAACTGCACTTCCACCTTCCCCAAAAATGAGTCCCACTGCATGCCTTTACCTACACTGCCGCTGCCGACCTATCACTGCAGGAACCCCGTTGCCGACAAGCCACCATTGCAGGCACGCCACTGCTGACAGGCCACTATGCCGCCGCCAACAGCTGCAGGAGATAAAGGCACCACGCAAGTTGCCCTTTCCCCTATAAATAAGCCACGATCACAGCATGCAGAGGGGAGAAAGGAGGAAAACACGAGCAAAATTTTATGTAACAATACCAGAAAAATCACGCAGAGGGGGGGAATTTGCAGAGAATTTTGGCAAAGAAAAACAAGCAAAAATAAGGAGATATCACACAAAAATTACACCATCATCCCTAATCTCCCTCGACAACCAGCTCTCTTTCTCTTTCTCTCGGTTTGCAAGCCTTTTCTCTATCTAAAACCAATCCGGTCGAGCCCTCTTTCTCCACCAGTAACGGTTGCCCGACCACACAACACCACCCTCAACACCAGTGGAAGCTTCCCCTCAACACCAGCAACTCATCCACAATCTTCGGCGAGGCAGCAGAGGCGGTAGTAGTGGCAGTGACATGAGCTCGATGACTTCCGACACCTACTCCAGCCACCACAGGCCATTATTTCGACGCCATCATCATAGGAATCATCACCTCGACCTTCTCTACCCAACGGTACTAACAGGTACGCCTTTCATCACACTCGAAAACCCCTCTGTTCATTGTCTTCTTCAACTCACTGCATGCGAACAATGGGATGTAATTTGCGTCCCACTGTTCACACGACCAGTGCTTGAGTGAGGCGGGCAGGGCTTTGTGCCCGAACCGAACGCCTAGGGGAGGTGGGCTGCCAGCCCACTTGGACTGGAAGCCCAACCCATGCAGAATGGGCTTCCAATCCATCCCCAAATGATGGGCCTCCCGGCCCATTAAGGCTAGACAATTAGCCCACATATTTTTTTTAATTTTTGTTTTATTTTATTTTAAAAAATAGAAAAAACATATAAAAATACAAAATTTTCAAAAACATAGAAAGGTGTTATTTTCGTGCATACGACCGAATCCCAAAGTTTTTTCCATCATATTCTTTGTAAAAAAATATGTTGCATCTTTCTCATATTGTAAAATGAAAATTGGATATCATAACCAGTTTATGATTATCCGTTGGAATTTGGATAAAATATCAATAAAAAATGTAATTATTTTGTTTTAACTATTGGGGTGTAAAACTATATTGTAAAGTACATCCACAGATAAAAAAAGATTTTTACTACGGTGTAAAATTACATTGTAAAATACATCTATAGATAAGAAAAAAAGTTTTTAACTACGGTGTAAAATTACATTGTAAAGTACACCTGCAGAAGAAAGAAAAAGGTTTTTGAAAATGCATTGTAAAAAAATTTTAACGTAGAAAAAACAATCAAACAACAATGCAGTTTACCTTAGGTAGGATGCACTGGGGGTGACGCGTCTTCCTCTTGCACAACAAGTCCCCTTATCCAGACTCTCGCAGACCAATAGGTTCCCAGTGACCTTAATACTAGGTGGCGACTCCTGATAATTATAGTCGTAATTTTTACGACTATAAAACACACCCATTTCACCGCGTGCCATTGTCTCCCTAACCCAGGGATGGCGGGGCACGAAGCGCAAAAAAATCATTGTCACAATAGGGATCAATTGCCTAATTTTCTCCTTGATAGGAGGAGAAAATTAGCTATCAAATTAATAAGAGGGGTCCTTGATCTAACTATAAATAATAGTCTGTGTACTCCATCTACGACTGCTGGTAGATATAAATCATAATGTTTCTCTCGTAAAAGTATCTATTATTTCAAAGCCATGTTGTTGTTGCTACATTGGGAAAAGCAATGTTGCTGCTGCTGCATTAAGAATTCATTTTCAGAACTTGAGCAAAAATGATTGGAGGTATTTATAATCTAAATTTCCACTGCTATATGAATTTTGCATTCGATTATATAAAGTATGGATACCATGTGGTATCAGAGCCTGCCTTTATGCTATTTTGCTCAGTATGTTTGTTAATTATTCTCGGTGTATTGAATCATTTATTTTGATTACCAATTTATGAATTTGCGTTGTTATTTTAAGGACCAATCTGTTTATGACACTTTGTTAATGACAACATGTGTAACCAAAAATTAAATTGAAAATGAAACAATTGAAGGAAAGGCCACTGGCCTCTCCCCGTCCTGTGACCGGTGGCCCTTACGACCCACCGATAAGGGCAGCTACGACCCGTTCAAGGGTCGTATGCCATACAGGGAGGGGCCAGTGGCCTCTCCCCAGGTGACGAAGGAGAGGTCATTGACCTCTCCCCTTGCTGTTATAGGTGACCCTTACGGGTCGCTAGTGAGAACAGCGATGACCGTTCACAGGTCGTCTACCGCACGGGAGGGGCTAGTGGCCTCTCCCCAATTGAGACAGGGAGAGGCCACAGGCCTCTCCCCAATCTGTGATCGGCGACCCTTACGGGGCGCCAGTTACAGTACCAGCGACATTCAGGTCGGTGGGTACTTAAAAAAAACAATGACCCACTGGTCGCCGTGATAGGACTGGGCGGCTGCTTCTATGACAGCTGCATGAGGATCTAATGAGCCGCCAGTCGGCGACCTTGTTTCCAGTGCATGAGAGAGCCGATGATGGTTTGGGTTTAAACGAGTCAAAGGGTTAAATCCGAGTAGGGTTTTTCCAAACCCATAAGGAACCGGGTCAAGTTAAAAAAAAAAGGTCATTAAGTGGGTTTGACCGATTTGGTCCAACCCAACACAGACCGACCCAATAAAATGGGTTGACCCGCCCATATAGTAGTTAAAAAAAGAAGAAGGGGAAATTGTGGGTGCAGGGTTTGAACTTGGGTTCTCCTAGTTCATAAAGCAAACTCAAACCATTATGCCATGTTTGTTTTATGCTTTCATAATGAAGTATTTATTCATTGTATTTATACGGTAAGGTACATTATGCTTATTTCTTTTATGCTTATGTAATGTAGTTTTTAATCCTCTTGTTTTATGTTGTAAAGTATTGAATTAACACATTACATTAATTTAGGAATATATTTTTTGATTTATATATAAATTAATTGATGCTTGGACCTAAGAATAACCAATTAAACCATAAATGTTAGTGAATTTTATGGTACTATCCAATTTTCAATGTCTAGGAAAATTTTGTCTAGGAAAGTCTTTATATTTAAGCATGTCCATTAAGACCCACCTCACTTTCCTAGGAACTTACCTAGCTGTAATTTGAAAAAATACTATTTAATTCATATTGGTTTATTTGAAATTTTAGAATCTTATCTAGGCATCGATATAATTATTAAATGTTAATGAAGTAGTAATTGTCATAATAATTTTAGAAACGCCACAACATTCTAATTTTATAAATGATAATTACATCAAGAATATATATGGGAACTTCATAAGGAAAATTAATATCAGGTTGTAATTAATTCATAAATTTAATTGTCAATCCCCCCAGGGATGTTTTTATTTTTATGACTTAATTATAATAAGATAGTAAATTTAATATTTAAGAAATAAAATTTATCTTAGGCCCACAGGTACGAAAATTTTTATTTATTAATGATTAAATTTATTAGACTTATTAATAAGTAGTAAATTTCATGAGTGATGCAACCTTTGCCCACAGGTAGGTTGGAATTTATTATTAAATTGACATTGGTTAATTTAAATAAAGTTATTTCATAGCAATAAAGTAATTTGTAGTTTCCTTGATAATTGCAGTTATTCCTTCAACTTTGATTGATATAGTTCCAATGCTAAATGATAATAGTTTTTTTAAATGGAAAGAAAAATTGTTTTTTACATTGGGATGCATGGAACTGGACTTGTCGCTCTGTGAGGACGAACCACCCACCCTAACGGATTCCAGTACGACACTAGAGATTGCTAAACATGAACGGTGAGAGCGATCTAATCACTTAAGTCTCATGTTTATGAAATCTCACATCATTAAAAGCATTCAGGGTTCAATCCCAAAATGCACCAAGGCTAAGGACTTTATTAAAGTTGTTGAGGAATAATTTGTCAGTTCTGATAAAGTCTTAGCGAGCACCTTAATGAAAAAGCTCTCAAGCAAAACCTTTGACAATTCCAGAAGTGTGCGAGAGCACATAATGGAAATGAGAGACATGTTTGCTCAATTGAAGTCCCTAGAGGTTGATATTTCTGAGTCATTCTTTGTAAATTTCATACTTAACTCTCTCCCATCTGAATATAGTCCTTTCAAAATTTCTTACAACACACATAAGAATAAATGGTCAATAAATGAACTTTTGACCATTTGTGTTCAATAAGAGGAGAGATTAAAGCATGAGAAGCCTTTAAGTGTTCATATGACTACTCATGATAAGGGAAATACCAAGAGAGGCAATTATGCTCACAAACTCAAGAAGGATAACAAGTTGTGTGTGCTTTTAAGTGCTTGATAGGGTAAAACGTAAAAGTGAAATACTTCCTATCCTAAGATTAATTTTGATGCACCACTTGATGGATAGAGTGAAGAAACTTTAAAACAGCTCGTGCACGTGTTGGAATTCCAGTATCAGTTGAGGTCCACCACATTAAGCTACAAGAAGTAGTAGTAGTAATAATAATAATAATAATTATTATTATTATTATTATTATTATTATTATTATTTACAGAATCTATCCATCTAATACGTTCTTTATCCCAAAGATCTCAGGTTTTATTGTGGGGGATAAGTTTCAATTAAACAATATTAGGATCACAAAACCAACATGTACTAGTAATTTACAACACACAAGACAAGACAATCCCATACATAAAACACAATAGCAACGATCAAATTAATAATATCTCTGAAATAAATTCTCTCAAAAGTTCATCAATGGCATAAAAATCAAAGAATATGTCACTGGTGGTTTCGATAGCATGTCTGCAAAAAGAATAAACAAGCATCTAACATCTAAGTTCAGGTACATCCACACACTTCAAAAGTTGTTCCATTGTTGAAGCTAACATCACGCGCCATTACGAACCTATGACGCTATCATAGGTTATAACTCAATGCCCCCACAAGTACGCTTAACAGTTGCTTTCAAACCTAATCAAGACATGGAGATAGATTCTGCAAACCAACCACATTGGATAATCAATGTCATTATAAGTTAGAATAATACTGTTTTTGTTTTTTCATTTTATTTTTTTGCTTTAAATTAAGATACAGACAGACCGTGGGTGCTTGAGGATGCCACGAGTTTCACATCTTTGAACACATTCTGGGAATGAGCCCACATATTTTTTTAAGAGTAAATTGCAATAGACATGTCATATGAATCGTTGATGGACTGCCAGAGAACATATAAAGAATGACGAGGATGACAAGTGGAAGAATGTTATGCATCACGTGGATAATGAGTCAGGCAAAATGGATGGCATCAAGGTATATCAAAGGCGTGGACGAAATGGCAGTGCAAAGATAGCAGACTTGGATGATGCAATTGGAAGTTAAAGGTTGCAGTATGGCAGTATGCTCCAGATGGCAGATTAAGTGGGGGAGATTCACGCACGTTTTAATTATTCATTGTATTTCCAACTGTTCATTTAATTCATTGTTATTTCCATTATGTCAGTTATTTCGATTACCTGTATTTCCATTATGTAGGATCGTGCATTAGTGCAACCAACTTTGAAGGAGTTGGTTATCAAACAATTTGTATAAATTGTACGCAAGATCCTTACAGTAATCGAAGAAGAATTTTATGTTTTATTTACTTTGAGATCGTTGGGTTCTCTCCACAAAACGAGCCCTTTATTATTCCATCAAAATACACAATAGGTCACAAGGGGAGAAAATCTGGGAAACACCATTCCTTACAAGTAGATTTTACACTGAATCGCCCTGTAACTAGATCACAAATCTGGGATCATAACAACTTGGTATCAGAGCCAGAAGTTATGGGTGATTCTTCAAACACTTTACAGGCTCAATTTGAGACGTTCATGAAGATGTACCAGGAGCATCGTCAACATGATCGGATTAAAGAGAGCATCTATCTGCTCGTATTGAAGAACTTTCTTGGGAGTTAACTGCCACTAGAACAGAGACTCACCAAGGAGACGATAGCAGTGCCAACCGTAATCCACGGGATTATCCTCACGGAGGGCAACGCCAGGATGGTCGTTTGAACTTACCCAGATATAGCAGGCTTGAATTTCCTTTATATGATGGAAAACAAGACCCACTTGCTTGGCTTAGTCGTTGTGATCATTTTTTCTGTCACCAGCACATTCCAGAAGCAGAAAAGGTAGAAATTGCTTCTTACCATTTAGATGAAGATGCACAGGTGTGGTTCCTCAAATTGGAAAGAGATCGTCTTGGAATCTCTTGGGAAGATTTTAAACGCCAGTGCCATCTTCGATTCGGCCCTTCCATTCAAAGCAACAAATTGGGAGAACTCTTTAAACTACGACAGGTACCACTGTGGAAGATTATCAACGCAAATTCGAACAATTAGCAGGTCCTCTCACCACGGAACAGGAATTGGAGATTTTTATCAGTGGGCTGCAGGAGTATATCGCAATTGAGGTGGAATTGCACAGGCCCCGAGATTTAACTAGTGCCATGAGCTTGACACGCTTGTATGAGAGAAGGGGTGGGGTCAGGCGATTTACACCCACCAATCATAGACCCGCACCTCCTCCCACAGCGTTGAATTCCAATGCTGCCAACACAAAAATCTTCAAGAGATTAAGCCGCACGGAGATGGATGAACGACGAGCCAAAGGGTTGTGCTTTAACTGTGATGAAGTCTACACCCGTGGGCATCAATGTAAACGGTTATTCTGGCTGGATGGTATTAAGGAGTCAATCCAAGGGGATAAAGAGTGCACTGAACTTGAAGATGACCTTCCACCCGAGATTTCACTGCATGCTATTATGGGAGAACATTCTGGAGGCAAGACAATGCGCATTCATGGCATCATCGGTGAGCATCAATTATTGATTTTAATTGACTCGAGAAGCACTCATAGCTTCCTGGGTTCTCAATGGATGACAGAATTGAAACTGCCATGTGAACCAAAGGCAGGATTACAAGTGATGGTGGCCAATGGCAACAAAATCAGAAGTCCAGGTCAGTGTTTGGATGTTCCCGTTACAATGGGAAATCAATTGATTCACATTGATTTCTATATTCTGAATTTGACTGGGATTGATGCGGTTTTGGGAGTCAATTGGTTACAGACTTTGGGTCCTATCTTGTGGGATTTTGCTGCAAAATCCATGGTTTTTAAACAGAATGGAAGAGTAATGGAATTACAGGGAACTGATGTGGCTCATTCCCCTACACTTGTCATGCTCCAAAATGCAGAATCGGTCTCTACACTGCAGACAGACCTTGAGGCTTTAATGGATGAATTTGCTGTTTTGTTTGATGAACCACAGGGTCTTCCTCCCGTGAGATCATTTGACCACCGTATTAACTTGGAACCAGGAACACACCCAGTAGTGGTACGCCCTTACAGATATCCACATGCCCAGAAGGATGAAATTGAGAAACAGTGCAAAGAAATGCTTGGCAGGGGAACCATTCGAACCAGCCAATCTCCTTATTCCTCACCAGTTCTTTTGGTAACAAAAGCAGACAGTACATGGAGGTTCTGCGTCGATTACAGAGCCTTAAATTCCAAAACCATCAAGGACAAATTCCCAATTCCAGTGATTGATGAACTTTTGGAAGAGTTACACGGTGCACAATTTTTTACAAAGCTGGATTTATGTTCTGGGTATCATCAAATCCGAATGTCTCCACCTGACATCGAGAAGACGGCATTTCGAACTCATCATGGCCACTTTGAGTTCTTGGTCATGCCGTTCGGTCTCACCAATGCACCTAGCACATTTCAAGCCTTAATGAATGAGGTATTTCAGCTATATCTCCAAAAATTCATCAAGTGGATAATGATTCAGGCAAAGTGGATGGCATCAAGGTATATCAAAGGCGTGGACGAAATGGCAGTGCAAAGATAGCAGACGTGGATGATGCAATTGGAAGTTAAAGGTTGCAGTATGGCAGTATGCTCCAGATGGCAGATTAAGTGGGGGAGATTCACGCACGTTTTAATTATTCATTGTATTTCCAACTGTTCATTTAATTCATTGTTATTTCCATTATGTCAGTTATTTCGATTACCTGTATTTCCATTATGTAGGATCGTGTATTAGTGCAACCAACTTTGAAGGAGTTGGTTATCAAACAATTTGTATAAATTGTACGCAAGATCCTTACAGTAATCGAAGAAGAATTTTATGTTTTATTTACTTTGAGATCGTTGGGTTCTCTCCACAAAACGAGCCCTTTATTATTCCATCAAAATACACAATAGGTCACAAGGGGAGAAAATCTGGGAAACACCATTCCTTACAAGTAGATTTTACATTGAATCGCCCTGTAACTAGATCACAAATCTGGGATCATAACAAAGAAAAATAAAATTATAGACATTTTAAAATGTTTTGATATGCCGACCATTACTGAATTAGGAAATACTGGATAGCGGATACTCACTGAGCCATGTCATGGTAGTTGGATGCTTTACAGAGAGACAATGTAGCCTGGTTGCTGACACTCGGGATTGCTCTCTCCAAGGCAATGCCCAATGAGGCATCAGCAAGTGAAAGGGCCCCATTGATTCAGCCAGTAAACAAAGTAGGATTACTATGGCAATTGAAGGATCTTGCCTTTTGGGTGGATAAAGCCGCACGAGGCAGCAACAAAATCGATGGCGTTCACTTTTTCCAGCTAATTTTCATCTCTACCAAAATGTCCATTTTTATTCGCATTATTGATTGCCCCTTGTTCCTTTTACAGTGTTAACACGCATTTTCTTTAATTTATTGATGTTCCGTTGTCCTGTTGGAAATGTCTGTTATAAGCAGTTAAAAGATAATGAGGGTAAAGGAACAAATAGTTGGTCTCTTGAACACAAGAAAAAATTATATAATGGCAGAAGAAATATCTTTTCTCAGCCACTCCTCGAGTAAAATATTTTATGCTACTTCTTCAATATGCTATGTGTGGAATAACAAAACAGAGCTGCCATGCTATAACAGAGCCTTTCTGATTCAGTTTTAAGGCATGACAGATAGGAAAAGATTCACGCTTCAAGGCTGTGCTAGTCCAAAAAATATGGACGGTTCTCCAAACACAAAGCTAGCTCATTGTAGATTGCAGTGTAATTTTACTTTCACGATGATACCCACACCAGAAAAACATGAATACTGAAGAGAGCAAAATACTGATTGCATTGTCAGCTTGACACACCTGGATGTTAGTTATGCTCTATTGTGGAAGTCCATAGTGCTGCAGCAAACCTGATGAAAGAAGATAAAGATATAAATCGATTTTCATTTCAATACTATAGAAGACAACCTAACCACTTGCACCTGAAGATACTGAAAGAACTTATAATCAATAATTCAGTGTAGGGAATCTCACCAGCGGTGTGACCGAGGTATCATATTCCTTTCTGCTTGTTGCAAGAAGTTGTCTCAAGGTAGCTTATGCTCCCCTGTGTGCAAGTCCCTCTAATTCATGTTGAAGTACTTGTATCCAATGCTTTAATACGACTAGGGACATGAGTGCCATAGACCTTAAATAACAGAAAATCTCCCAGACACGGATGACACATAGGAAATTGGTAAAGAGCTCCATGCAACATAGCAAGTAGCCAGATCTATGGAGTAGGAACCCCAATATGCTTCAGCATTATCTTGCGTGCCATAATTGGTTTCACATTCTTCACTGCCCTATATCTATCCTCTATACCATCTTTAATTCTCTTATCAAATTCATCACCTAGTGAATTGCCCTCTCCCACTGACTCCAATGCATCACAAACCAGCCTATATGTATACTCTCTGGGTATCGAACCCCCATCCACCAACTCGACAAGAAAATCTCGAGCCTCTAGCACCCTTCCTGCTTCACACAAAGCATGAATAATCGAAGTATAAGAACTCGTAGGTGCCAAACCATGATTCATCTTCTGCATCCTCCTTAACATTTCAACTGCCTTATCTATCTCATTCACCACACTAAAATATCTAATGAAAGAATTATAAGTAACTTGGTTCGGCACACAACCCCTTTTATCCATATCCTCAAAAAGCTCAAGAGCCCTCTCAATCCTATTAGTCTTACAGCACCCATTTATCAAACAATTATAGGTGACAACATCAGGAACAAAACCCTTAAACAACATAATCCTAAACATACGATTAGCCTCCCATATCCTCCTCCGTATTGCCTTTCTACACCCAGTTTGCAAACCATACCTACAGCAAGAACTAATCAGTATAGTATAAGTATAAATATCCGGCGGGCATCTAAATCCTGGCAACTCCATTTGTTCCAATAAAAATCTTGCCCTTTTAAAATTCCCAGCACTACAAAGTGCATAAATAATGGTATTATACGCATAAACATCCGGTTTTAAATGATATTGCTTCATTCTATAAAACAAAGCCAATGCTTGATTAACTAAACCTTCCTCTCCTAGGACTTTTATCAAACAGGTAACGGTATTAACACCGACGACGCCTAAACGATTCCCGTGCTCTCTTTGAGCCATATCTTTGAGAAACTGCCACAATTCATCCAACTTACTCCCTCTGGCCAACACAATGGCCATCTCTCTACAAGTGATTTCAGTGTGTTTAAAATTAAAGTGAGTTTCAAGCCAATAAAAGAACTCAAATGCTTTGTTAACACCTAAAGCGACCCTTTTGGGGTCTCTGTAAGCAGCTGGGCCAAGAATGAGGACATTGTGGCGTGATTTATGGGTTTCTTCTTTGAGATTGCGTTGTTTCAAAGGAGAGCGATGGCGGGTTGTGTTTTGACGGCCAACAGAACGCGGAGAATGAAAGAAGAATCTGGGTATCGATCGGAGAATATCGGAGACTGAATCGGTAGTCAGTAAAATTGGGTTAGCTGTTGATGATGCGAGTTTGGTGTCGAATGGGCGGTTTTGGAGCATTACGGAGAGGACTTGGTTTACTACGAGACAAGTTTGGCTTCGGTTTAGCAGAGACTTTGATGGGTTCATGTTTTAGGGGGACGTAGAGATCATAAAAAAGAGTATCAGCTAACATGCGATGATGATTCGGCGTGAGAGTGTAAAACTAAGGCTATAGCTCAGATTCTTTGAGAACATGGGATGGAGGAAGGTAGTCCAAAAATTTCTTACTTTTAAGCCATATTTCTATTTTCTTCTTCTTTAAAATTAATAACTCCAAAGCCTTCTCGTTGTTTTTTTTAATGATGGAATTAATACAAATGTTTTTTTTTATAGTGTTCAAGGTTTTTTTTTTTGGGAGGTATATTGAGTTCTTTATATTGTTTATGGAGATTTTGCTCTTTTTAAAATATATATTGGTTATGGTGATTTTGGTTTATTTTCGAAAGATTTCCTCTTGATATTCTTGAAATGTCTTTTATGATCTTAATTGATAATAAAACAAAACATTAAATGAGAACATTATAACACCATAAAAAGATAAAATAACTAAATTCCCAACAAAACAAATCAAATGTTGAAAAAAAAATCAGTTTATAAAAAGAAAAAAAAATCATTTTGATTCCACTACAAAGGGCGAACCAACTCAACGTTTAAGATCAAAAATAAAAATATAAAATATAAAAAAACATAAAAAAAAAACTTAAGTCAACTTAGGTAACCCACCAAGCTTGCGACCTAGGATATGAGAGGATAATAACCTTGTAAAAGAAAAGTGAAAAAATCATGAGGTTCAATCCTCAATCAGCCTAATACTGAAGGATAAAATTAAAAAATCAATTTTAAAAAAGATCAAAGTCAACTTGAGGGGTACAATATCTAAGATTACCTAAACAAACTAAAAAAATCATGAAGCCATAATTGTTGATCTTTAGATCACATGTTTATGTTTTTATACCTATTTTAATGATAATAATAATAATATAAAAAAAATGAACTAATAATATTTTTTATTGAGAATAAGTTTTAAATAGGTTTATACTAATATTATATCAACAAGCTTGAAAGACTTCATGAAGATCAAGAACAAGTAATAGAATATTGAAGACATAGAATTAAATGTTCATTTAGGGCTTTATATAAATTTTATATCTCATCTTGATATCACAAATTAAAATGAATTCACACATAATTCACTAAGCATATATTTAAAAGATTGATTAAAAACATGATGTAAAACATATTTATGTTTATACATATTGATGATAACAATTATATAAAGATTGAACTATAATATGCTTGATTGAGAGCAGGTTTAAAAAAATATTATACAAAAATTATATCAACAAGCATGAAGGACTTCATAAATAAATTAAAATCAAGTCCAAGAATGAAGCATATTGAAGACTTAGAATCAAGTATTCATTTTAGCGTCTTATATAAATCTTATATCTAATCTTGATATCAGAAATTAAAATGAATACACATAGTTCATTATGCATACATTTAAAAGATTGATTAAAAAATTTGATAGTCAATTTTAATAATTCACCTAGGTTAAAACTAATAAATATGAAATTCTATATGAAATGGTCAATTGTTTAGCTTGACCAAATGAATCAGCCAACTATTTGTTCATTCATGGTAAACAATTAGGAATTATCCAGGAATCGATCAACTGATTGACTTGACTAATTTGAATTGATTGACTATTTCAGTTGTCAGTGGAACTGTAATGACTATAAATGACTAGTTTTGCTAGAAATACATATAGTTTACCTAATTGTAAAACTTGCAAGATAATGCAAACCTATATGATACACAAGCTATTTTAAGTGCAGAAACACAATAAATTTTATCATTCATTAATTAAAATCTATTTTTTGCTATTAAACCTTCATATTCTAACACAAGGGTATTTAATCTCATTCTCACTATACTTAGACACATTTAGATTATATAAGAGTTATCTTGTGAAATTAGAGATATTAGAACTTTTAATTGTATTACCCACTCTATTTAGAGAATTATTTATGATAATAAAAATAACACTTGTAAACCTTTGATGCTAGGTATAAATTGTTTGTATTAATGAGGTAATTTAAGCAAAGAAAAATCTTGAAGATGACATATCTTCAAGTGGGACAAATCTTGGTGTGAATTCATCAAATTGTAAAAATTCTTGAAGATAAAATATCTTTAAATGGTGTAAGAAGAGAAGTCTTAAAAAGAACATATCTTCAAGTGGGAAGAATATTGATTAAGATTCATCAAGTGATAAGAAAATCTTTAAGAGAGAATATCTTCATTTGGTGTAAAGAATTTGATATGGATTCATCAAGTGGCTATTGTATTCTTGAACTTGGACTCGTCAAGGAATACAATAATCAAGACCGGTTTGGTATATGAGGTATGGATGTAAAATTTCTAAAACATATTAAAGATCGAGTTTCTAAATTCTTTTCCTTGCCTATTTATTTTTAGTGTTTAAATATATTGTCGATTAATGTGTTCAATTGAATTAAATTGTATTATTTTTCTAGGTGTTATGGTTTCTTTATTCCTTAAACAAAAAAAATATCAATCAACCAAATGCTTAGGGATGAAAAACAAATCAATCAAAAAGTTATATAATGACCATATTTGACATAAAAATATAAAGCTAAATGTTAATGGATGAAATTGAAAAAAAAATCAATTAAGAAAAGATAATTTTTTTTAAATCAAAAGAATAAAAACCAAATATGACGTAAAAAATAAATGAAATCAAATATTGAGGGGGAAAATTAAAAACAATACAATCAGAAATCAAAAGAATGATGATCGAATCTTGTACAAAAATAAAATACTAGCCTCACCTTTCAACTTTCTCAGGTTAGTATGGATCCAACTATATATATATATATATATATCATTGAATTCTCATTGTTGCTCCTCCGTAAACATACATCGGACCAACAGAAAGAGCTTGTTGTGCTCCTTCCAAAGCCATTGTTAATTAATTATTTGGCCATCGAGGGAAACAACATGCTCCATTTAAACTTGGTAAGCTTCTACATTTGCTTTGGATGTGGTCGTTCACCTAAATCCTCATATTTGTTTTAGTTTCAATTTTGGCCGTTTAATAATTAATTTTTATAAATGAGTTAAATTATGCCTTGTTTTGCAAAAACAAGCATCAAGTGAACGTAAAAATTCATCGATAATGTGATAACCTCGTATCAAGGCTACCAGAACATACTACCTAGTCATATCCTAAATAAAGTCAATATGAAGGGACCAAATTGAAAAAAGAAAGTTGTCATTTGTCATTAATGTTAGGGGAAAAACATTTCTTCAAAGTTTCAAATTTTATCCCTTGAGCTCTAATTATTGTAAATCAATCAAATTAAATTGTTACCACACCCACAAACACCCTATAAATCAGCTTGTAACCTAAAATTACCAAAAAATAAAAAGCAATCGAATAAATCAGGCACAAGAGGCTAAATTGTTTATTTATTTATTTTGAGGATAAAAAAAAAGTTTGAGTATTTTAGATAACTATTTTAGTATATTTTGTAATTGCAATGTATTGTGCAAACATTTAATATTTTATTTCATAGTGATGTAAATTTATTCAAATTTCGTGGTCATAGAACACAGATTGGTTGCAGCTTATATTGACATTAGATATTTACTTAAAACATTTTGATTGATAAAAATATCAATAAACTGTGTTGGTTGGGAGAATCAGAAATTACGAAGACAGACAAAAATTGTTCTAATTTGTCAAATATGATTATGCAAAGGCATGCCGGGGTAGTTTTGGCTGCCAAATGCCCGGGGTTTCAGGCATCGAATTATCAATCAAGTCCTCATGAATGCTGACCACAACAACAACTAGAAAGAGCAACGAGCACTTGATAAAAACTTTTTCTTCATTGAATTGTCTTCTCTATGGAAAAAACAGAACAATGGCGTTTACACGACAACATTGACTGAGATTCTGGAACGAGCTTTGATTTCTACTTACAACTCGATAGTCCTCTCAGAAAACAACACCCCGAAACTCCATGGGAGTAGTGCTTCAACAACAACACAAGTGGGCATACTACTGATCAACTTGGTAAACATTCCGACGAAACAGCATATATATGTTCTTCAAAAAAGTCCAAACGCAGCCCACTCAGCATCACTTACAGGTCGAGGTGATGACTGATAGGATGAAAATGATGACGCTGGCGAGTCACGAAATGAAGAAAGTGACTTCCTACTTGAAATGGACCACCGAGAAATTGTTTCGAGGTCGGAGGTATAATCAGGTTCGGATGCAGGCTTAGCTGTGCTGGTGCTGGTCCTCCTCTTGCTGTCTTTTCTCCTTGATAGAGGTGATGGGAAACACCCGGGTGAAACACATTCAGGTCGGACATGGGTGGGTTGCTCGAACCGCCAACGCTCAGACCGGCTACGCGGAACAGATCGAAATGAGTGGGCACGGGGCTCCGGTGGAGGGAGAAAAATGGATTTAGCTGGTGGGGGCTTAAGCTTTTGCTTTTGTACCTGAGGGGTTGGAGATGGACGACGGTGATTGAAAGGTGGCGATGGTGATGGCAATGTCGGGGGTAATAGTTCTTTCTTTTGCTGTTTTTGCTGCAATTGTTGTTGGATTTTCGGGACACCAGGTCGGATCTCCCATTTAAATGGAACAGATCCAGGTTTTTTGAAGGAATCGTCTATTTCTACTGCCATCTCGACTGAAAATTAGCTAACCTCGCAGAGAGCGAAGAAATCAATCACGGAAACAAAAATGGCACAATTCTCTCTTCCTGTGTTCCTCCTCGGAGATTGTTGATATAGAGGTTTATATATAGTGAGGTGAAGAAAAGGTTTGGCCTCGGCGGGATTAAAGGCATGAAGTGGGATAGCTGGGCCAGTACAGAGGTAAATGGGTCCATGCACGTAGTTGACTAAATCAACAGGACAGACAAAATTAGGCAGCAAAAATTCAAACTTCAGGATCTTTGGTGGCTGATTTTTTATTAAAAAAATATATTAAAACAATATTCTTATTATTTTTAAATAAATAAAATTCAACAATCTAACTTCTATGACATGAGACGATGCCGACCATATCCTTGAGAGAATACCATTGCCCATGAAGAACTGTCACGTGTCTTATATCTGGTTATAGACTATAGGCTAAACCTTTTATACATAAAATTTGTCTTTCAAAGCCTTTAGCTTTTGTTGTATATGAGCCATCCTTGCATGAGATCATGGGTATTTCACCAGATTTACTTGTAAAAATCAAACCAAATTAGTCTAGGTCAAATCAAATTAGCCGCACAGGACAAAACATGGCATCCTTTGATTGAAACAAAATTATTTTTTTTACTTGAGATTAAAAAAATAATAATAATATTTTTAAATTATTTTCATAATATTAAAAATAATTTTTAAAAAATAAAAGAATATATCATTTTAATATATTTATAAATAAAAAACATTATAAATATTTTTTAACCAACTCTCAACCCGTCACAAACTATTACCGTGAGCCGCATTGAATTTGGACTCTAAAGTAGCTGTAATGATCTCTGCACCATTCAGAATTTCAAATGACGCCTCTGGCTGTCCGGCAGCCGACAAGCCTGCAACGGTAGAATTTCCACTAGTGAGCCGTGCTCATAAATCATAATGTAAACTTGAAAGGACTTTCAAATACTTGGAGCTGCTATAATTATATCAGCTTCAAAATTGGGGGCAGGGATAACCAGTAACAGCGCCTTTTGTCCCATCTTTCAGTAGTATTTCCACTGAAAACTTATAAACCAAATAATCATAGGCGTCTCATTGATAGGATTTCTATGCCTTAAAATGGCTGGTGATTTCAGGCACTCAATTGAAAGGAAAAACGGGCAGGTAAAATAGAGAGAAAATTCACAGCCACTGTTTCAATCTTTTAATCAATCAGGATTCAAATACATGAAAGTAGGCTAAGTGGCCACTGATCCCACTGGGAGGACGAAAAGGATTGAAAAGCACATGCATAAATATTGTGTTGGCAACTCTTCTGCTGACAAGTTCTTTTACAGAACAGTTTCCAAAAGTGGAGCATTATATCATACATGATCTCACCATGTGCTGCATCTAAATCCAAGCTTGAATGCTAGCTAAATATCATAAGAGAATTCTTGTGGCATGTTGCAAAGAGCTCGCATTGTGTTGCTAACCACATCCAGCAGCTGCAAATACTCGTCTGCACCATCAACAAGACACTGCAAATACAGAAAAGCATAAAATATAAATATTCTGATCAATAGGGGCCAGTATGATATCGTGTGCCTTCAAAAATTTATAACCAGATAAAAATAGAAACAGGAATATATGGAGACACTTGATTGACATTGATGGGTCAAAGAAGCTCCTTGTAAAAAAAGGGTGAAAATAGTGGGATCCAGTAAATGGGGAAAAACAAACTTCAGTGGTGCTCTCTCATATGCATCATTAGCAATGGTGGTGAGGGGACAGGGTGACAGCAAGGTCAATTAATCGAATACAGCATTATAACCATTTTCCTCTAAAAAAAGAGCAGACTGTGATTTTCTATCAGCAGCAATACTGGGCCACCCTAGTTCCTGACTGGTTTATAATATAAGACACTCTTGCCTGCTACTCTTCGGCTTTTGTTATTATTAGTTAATCTTGTGTGAAAAATAAATAAATGAGCTTCTGAGAAAGTAACCTTATCAGCAGTAGACAAATTCTTGCATATGCGAGCCTTCTGTTCATCTGATATGTCATCTACTGCAACCACCACCTCAAATAACTGGAAGAAATCTCATATGAATAGCATATTTATCTCGCAACTGAAAATTGACTTTGACAATGAAAGTTGGCCAAGGATAGAAAAATCAGAACCTGAGCAAGCATCTGAGAGACTGGATATCCTTCTGCAATAACATTATTTACTTCCTTGTTCGCCAAATCAAAGTCACCACTCTTGCATGCTGCAATAATTGCCTCAGTGACCTCTAGTGGAATGGCCTGATAACCCCAGCACCATGAAAATCAGGGCACAAAAGGAATAACATGCATAGCAAGAAGATATATTGCCAAAACAAAAGGCTCGAAAAGTTTTTAATATAACCTACCCCAGACACACTTATGAGGTCTTTGGATGAAATTGATGATCCAAATAGGCGGGCAGCTCCCTGAAATAAACAAACGCTAAAGTTCAACTTTAACTGAGAGATGGGAAACTTGAACAGGAGACAATGATGAGTAAGCTAATGACCAGGAATCGTCTACTTGTCAAAATGGAACTTCCAAAAAAAAATATCAAAACAGTCAGAATAACATATGGTCACAAAATTATGATCTATGATATTTCATGTTCTTCTGCTAAGGAGCTCTCATCAATTTGTTCTCATACAAATTCAATTAAAAAAAATCAACAAATTGCAAGACATCCATTTGGACCCTTGTCTAGGATGATCATTCAAATATCACACACTGAAGACTTACTAATAGTACTAGCTTTTTTATGGAAGCAATCTCAGTGAAAGGGCTTGGCTGAGTAGGTCAATCGAGAATCTCATATTTGATTGCGTTACATCAGAAATTCTAATATATGGTATATTTCTTTTTGAACCTGATAGATGATCCGATCCTGATATAAATGACTGGGCTTAATCCTCAAAAGCTAGAAACTTTGAGGATATGTTTTCACAATAAAACAATCCAACCTAGTGAAACAAGTTTTCATGCTTAATGAAGATCAAAAAATTGTCACTCATTTGAAGCAATATTCATAAATGCAATGGTAAACTCAATAACATTAAATTATGCTTTGTTCTGTCATGAAATTAAAAATGCTGAAAGAATCAATATTTTAATGCGAATAGTCTCAATGAGTGATAAGGATTTGAGGATAGTCTGCTTCATGCCTTCGGGACCAAGAGGAAATGAAAAATGACTAGTAAGAATTGGTGGTTTAGTTTGTACAAGTAGTAAGGCCATAACTCTTGGATAACTAAATCAATGAGCAAAAAACCAAAATAATGGAGTGTAGAATATAAGCATGATAGTCATGACATGGAAGGGGGGGGGGGGGGGGAAGCACTCTTACTTGCAAATATGTGATAGCCCGGCGAAGATCACCTTGTGAGATAGAGCTTAAGGTTGAGAGAGACTGCAGTGGTACATCACATGTTTTTTCTAGGAAATCAAACCACTGAAAAAATAGGAATGAACGTGGCAAGCTTTGCATACCTCTGTGTCCAGAGTGAGGCCTTCTTCATTACAAATGTGCAATATACGATTGCTCATGATTTCTTCTGGAAGTGGCTTGAACCTGAATTTTGCACATCTTGAAGCAAGTGGCTCTATGATCCTGCAGAAAACCTGAATTATGAGTGCAAATCATGCAATGATACTTTTTTGGATCCAAAAATTAAAAGATTAGGACTAATGGCCCTAGAGTTCATAGAAAGAAATTTGCAGTGGAATCGTCATTGCACCTAAACATGCCCCGTTGAAGAACCCATACAATGACTCCTCATTTTATTAGGAAAACTGATGCAAGATGGAGGCCATTTACATCAGATAACTTTGTTTCACATACGTCATGCCCCCAGAGTGCAGTAACAATTTTACTAATGGAAGAATCCCAACAACCATCAAGTTATGTGTAATGACATGTTGTATGACAACTAAGCAGAGTAGAAATGGCTCACCTGCTAATGTAATTGCATATGAAGAAGAATCTAGTAACTTTGGAGTAAGTTTCCATTGTACGTCTCAGGGCATTCTGCAATGTAATGCATAAATTCCAAGTGAGATGGCATCCATGTATTTCACATTGTTTTTGTAAATAATCAATCATAAAGGGATGAAAGAAACATGCCTGAGCATCTTCAGTCATCGAATCTGCCTCATCTAAGATGATAATCTTATAAGGTGGACAAGGGTAACCCCTATAGTATTGGAAACATAAAAGGCGAACGTGATGGGCAAGATGCAATCATGTTCCAAGTTCAAGACAAAAGTTATTGCAAGAAGAAGAGTGTATACCCTTGACGCTGACCAGAACCTACAGCCACAGCAGCAAAATCCTTGATCTTAGTCCGAACAACATTGATTCCACGGTCATCACTTGCATTTAGTTCCAGAACCCTAGACTTGTAGAGTTCAGGCCTGTAAGAGATTGTCATCAATTCAGAGAACATTTTCTCACACAAAAACACAGAGTATTGTCATCAATGCAGGGAACATTTTCTAACACAAAAACACAGAGTATTGCTATAAGATTCGCAGTACCCGTAGAGCTGGTGTGCGATGGCCAGGGCAGTGGTGGTTTTGCCGGTGCCAGGTGGGCCATAAAAAAGCATGTGTGGGCACTGCAAAAAAAAAAAAAAGTGGTCGAGCTAGGGTTTAAACCGGGGAAAAAAACATGTCTATTCCTCCATCTCGCTCACATTTGTGGTCTCGAGGGTGTTGGTGAGGACGCGAACCACCTCATCTTGGTGAGCTACATCTTTTACTTGCTTAGGTCGACTGCCCAAATAACAAATAATAAATCAGTGTTTTAACAGAAACGTAAACACTACAATTGAGGGAATTGAATTGTTTAATTACTATTTCTCCACCCATGGCTGTGAGCTCTGCAATAATGGCGCCATGTCTCTGTCTTAGGTTTGCTTGTGAGATGTGAAAATCGTGGGGCGGGGAGGGAGGGATTACAACTTTTCCCGCTTTTCGTAGAGTTTTGGGCTTCGGGCTGAGGGTTTGTTCTGTACAATGGTTGTGATGCTGGTCTGTTTGTTCCTCCAATCGACGTGACTACCATGAAACGCAGCGTTTTCTATTTTACCATACGATAAAAGTAAATTGGATTTAATGAGAAACGATGTCGCCTTTACCTCACGTGTCATGCTGATGTGGTTTGTTTCCATGTGGCACACACATGACATGTGTCATATGTTAACCTATAATCTATTTTTTTTATTAACGTGGGTGTCTGGGCAGCTTGCGTGTATCTCTATTAATCTCATGGTCCTTAAAGTTAGCAATCATGTTAGCAATTACATGGCTTAAACCTGAGACTACAAGAGGAGTAAACCTTTTAGTTCCGAGTTTAGTCCACTAGGGTACATACTAGATGGTTATATTTGTTTTTCTCTTATAGGTTCTGCCTTCCCGACTCTCTTTTTTATTTTCATTCCATATTGATATAATTTACTTGTCTTACATATAATAATAGTAAACACAAATATAGGAAGATGTTATACTTCAAACACCTAAAATATCTTATGCTCCTAAAAAAATATATTGTCAAATATACTAATAATTATTTTAAAAAAATACTTTTAAACCCTAAAAAAAGACTAATCTTCATCCAATAACCCCTCACACATTTGTAAACAGACATCATGTATATGAACTGCAGAAACAAGGAGATTAGTCTTAAAAGTTGCAAGTCGGATCAATCTAAATGGACATTCCCAGGTTTTATTATATGTACATTGCCGCTTGCTTTTTTGATTTTCATAATACCTCACTGGTTGTTTATGGCTAGCTTTCATATGGAAGAAAAAACCATAGCATGTTTTCAACAAATATATAAAACAAATGTTTTGACTAATTACAGATCATTTTATAAAGGCTTGGCAAATTAATTTGGTCGTTTTACATATGATGATCCAATAAGAGCCTTAAATAATTTAAGGCAAACAAGTACAGTGGAAAGTTATAAAATCTAATTTTTAATTATTATAAAATTAAGCAATTGGATCATTGAATACTCATAAGTTGAGTTGTTTTTAGAAAGAGTAAAAGATGAAATCAATATCGCTGTAAGAATACTCATTCTTTTTAAATTTGATGGTTGCACATGGGCTTGCAAAAATACAAGGAAAACCTCAGTCTCGTAAGAAGGAATATGAGATCTAATGCTATCATAACTCAAAAAAGAATATCAATGATAGCCTTGACCAAAAATGAAACACAAACTATTATTTTTGTTAAAAAAATTAACCTTAACGCAAATATAAAAAAAAACAAAAGGTTATGCTTTAAATATGATGGAAAATGAGGGTTCAATCATAAATGTAATAGATTAAGACATATAGGGCCCCCCAATATTGGTGCATTAAGAGATCTAATTGATTTAAATGGGCCTAGTCAGATAGAGTAAGTAATTGAGATTTCCTTTCATGCTTTATTAACGAGACCAAATCCTCATACTACGAGGAGTAATGTACTCAACATAGCCAAATGATTATTTACTTGATGGATACTAGGAGCACCCATAATTTTATCCTTTCTTGAGTGGAAAAATATTAGGAATTAATATGAAACAACAACCACTCATTAGAGTCAATATTGTTGATGAAATTAGAATATAAAGTGAAAGGTAATATACAAATTTAAGATCACAATAAAAGATTTCTGATTTAAAATACAAGCCTAATTAGTCCATTAGAAGGTTGTGATATGGTCTTAGGCATTCATTGTCTAAAAGACTCATGAATTATCTTATAAGATTTTATAACTCTATTTATGGAATTTCAATATAGGTCCAATGTCTAAATTATATGTCTAAGAGTACCATAATTTGAAGTCAATTATGGATCTATTTTTTTTAAAGGAATTGTGGAGATCCAATCAAGGCTTATTTCTTCAAGTTTTAGTTGAATTTTAAAATGTGTACACTGAGACAAAATGATTACTTGAAAAAAAAACAATCAAGACCAATCCATAATCCTAAAAGAGGGAATTGTTTCAGATAATATTAGGCCTTATCATTATTCTTACTTCTAGAAGTTTGAAATTGAAAGATTATTTAGGGGTCATTGACATCAAGAACTATACAACCAAGCTAAAGTCTTTTTTCATCTATGTTCTTATTAGTAAAAAAAGCTGATGCGACTTAGAGAACATGTATACACTACATGGTATTAAACAAGAAAACTATAAATGATAAATCTTTATACCAATGGTAGAGAATTTGTTGGATGATTTGCATAAGTCATAGTATTTTTCAAAACTAGGCTTTTGGTTAGGTTATTATTAGATATAGATGCATTCAAAAGATACCATAAAACAATTTTTAAAACTTATAAAGGATATTATGAAGTCCATATTATGCCATTTGAATTGACTAACATCCCTTTAGCCTTTTAAGAATTAATAAACTAGGTATTCAAGCCTTTTATAAGAAAGTTTATCTTAGTTTTATTTAATGATATCTCAACCTATAATCAAACCAAAACTGAGCATTTGAGGCATATATAAAGAGTGTCAAAGACCTTGGTTGAACATAAATTATATGTTAAGTTATCTAAAAATACAAGTTTGTTATAAGGAAGATTGAATGTTATATAAGAAATATGAATTAACATGGAATGCATAGTAAAAAAAACCTTTTTAAAAAAACTACAACAAGTTATGACTACCCTACTTGTTTTTAACCTTTCCTAATTTCATTAAACCCTTCATGGTGGAATGTGATGTCTCGGGATTAGAAGGGCAAGTTTTGTTTACGTAAAAGGGAAACTTATTGCCTATTTCAGTAAGAGATTAAAAGGAAAGCAGTTGAGTGTTTCCTTTTAAAAAAAAAAACTGTTAATATTAGTAATGACAATACAAAAATAGAGACCTTATATGTTTGGTTGGATAACTAAGGTCAAAACTGATTAATAGAGCATAAAATATCTCATAAAATAAAAGATTAACACTTCTCAATAACCAAAATGGGTTTAAAAGTTATTGAGAGTATAACTTTGTTATAAAGTATACAAAATGAAATGAAAATAAGATAGCAGATACACTATCTAGACAAATAGGAGGGAAGTTAAGGGTTTTGACTACTCCAATCATTTAGTGGGTGAATGAGATAAAAAAAAAATAGCTATGAACTTGACTTTGAAACTAAACAGATTCTTAAGTTGATGAAGGAAACAACTTTTGATTCACTTAAGTACTAATTGAAGGGAGCTTTGTTATTATACAAATGTATAATCTACATCAACAAATAATATCCTTTAAGCTTGTTATCCTTAAGTTTATTTATTATAGTTTAATATTAAGTCCTTAGGTTATGAGAAGACACTTAGAAAGGCTAGAAGAATTCTTTCTAGATAGGCATGAAGTCATAGATGAAGAGCCACATTAGATAACATAACACCTATCAAATAGCAAAATTAGAAATCATAAGACCATCAAGGTTACTATAATCCATACTAGTACTAAATAATTATGGTCTTTAATGTCCATGAATTTTATAGAATGCCTACCGTTTTTGAAAGCCATTTGATCATTCTAGTAATCATGAATAAGCTTATAAAATATGATAATTTATAAAATGTGGCTCATCCTTACACTACACTAAGGATTACCCAAGTTTTCACTCAACAGGTAATGAATTTACAAAGATTACTAGAGAATATAGTCTCTAACACGGACTCAATTTTCTCCAGTAAATTCTGGCAAGAATTGTTCAAGATTAGGAGGTTGAGTCTTTTATGTCTACCAACTACTATCCTTAAACAAACAAGCAAACAAAGATTACAAAACAAATCTTAGAGATCTTTTTAAGGTATTTTGTAAGGGATAACACAAGAACTAGGTGTTGATTGTTGACTATGGCTCAACAATGGTACAACACTAACCACCACTCTTCGATAAAACAAAATCCCATTTCAAACCTTATATGGTTATACACCCCTAACTTTAACTAGTTATTTTCTTGGTTTTACAAACAATCAAATGGTGGGAGAACAAGTAAGAGATAGATTAATGATACTCAATAACATCAAAAGTGATTTACACAAGGCGCTAATAGACATAAACTACAAAAAAAGAACAATAACAAAAAATTAAGAACATAAAAAACAAAAATGGTTGAGTATAAAGGGCAATTTTGGATTGCTAATAATTATTATCCTCTTTTTTTTTAAAAAAAAATGATTTTGTTTTATTGATCATTCTCTATTTAATTTCTTGAAATAAAGATCCTGCGTGTTTTTACCTTTCAAAAATTCATTTTTTAATTTTTTCTATTTGCTTCAGATTATTTTCTTTTTGTATCTTTAGATCTTTTTGATATATTGCTAATATTTTTTTTTAAATTCTTCAATATATTTTCAAATAAAAAATATTTTACAATACATGCTAGAAGATGTGCTAGAAGAAGAGGTGTGTTTTATTCAACTTGCTCAAGTACCAAGCACCCGGCTGATCATGAAATATTTGCAAACAACTTTTTGGATGGAGGATTCTAATTGTACAGCAAAATAGATAGAAGGGGAAGTAACAAATTTAATTAACAGTATAGGGACGGTACTTGTAATTGACCAACAAAACAAAAGGCATAAAAATACACTTGGCATAAAAAAGTTCATTTCCCTATTTGGAAGACATAATACTGAGCTCAATTATTTACAAATTTGTCTACGTGGTGTAGCAGGAGTGGTAGTTGAAGGATCCAGGTTACCGTTTGAATTTCGAATTCAAAACCTTAAACCTTACTCGACAACAGACAGCCTGTGACTTTCCATCCAATAAACTATCTACACAGATCAGCCAAAGCCCATTTAAACTAAATAAATCTCGATCTCCGTGGCAGGTTTGCATTTGTCAGTGACACTCCAGAAACAAAGACCCAAAAACACGATACACATGTATAGTGGTCCCTACAAAACGACGCTCCCAACGAATACCGAGCCCAAATCAACGGTCAGGATGTCTCTACAATTCAAATCAGGCCCTTCCCCGCCTCAATAGTAAGAAACAAATATTAAACAGTAAAAGCAAACACACAATCAGGCTCTCCTCTCCTTCTGCGCAAATAAGAGAAGCAGAGCCCTTTTGCTTTCTTGCAAAAAATCTAAGATTGTTTTCTTTCCATTTAAAGCTCTCTCCTTTACTTTAAATTTTCTCTCTATCTTTTTTTTTAACTGAAATTGAAGAAAGAGAGAGAGAGAGGGGGCGGGTTTCAATTGCGATTGAAAATGTCGACGCAGACACGCCGCTCGTCGTTTTCATCCTCAACGTCGTCGTCACTTGCAAAAAGACACGCGTCTTCTTCATCGACAGAAAGTGTAGGCAAGGCCACGGCGGTTGCGCCTCATTTGGCCAAGAAACGAGCCCCTCTTGGTGACATTACGAATCAAAAGAATGTGACTGAAAAAGGGTCAAGAACCTTTATTCCATCATCTACTTTGGTGGGTTTTGTTTTCTTTTTTCTTTTTTTATAATTCTTGTTTTCGTTTCGTTTCTCTTTCTAAATTATGAGGAACATTTAAAGGGTTTTCTGTATCATTTTGTTCTGGTTATTTCCTGTTGCATGCGGCCTTTCTCGGGTCTTCTGTTTTTTATTCTTGTTAGCCCAGTAAGGTTTTGATTATTTATAGGGTTTGTTTATTGCATTTATTTTTTATCTGCTAAGGAAAGGGAGATAATAAATGCTAGAAGATTGCATAATTATTTGTTAACAAGAAAAAGAGAGAATACTTTGTCTAATATGAAGAACTAGAAGATTAATAACGTCACTGTTTGGATATTTAGAAACTGCACTATAATCTGATTTTGATAATGTTATCCTCATAGTGGCATCGAAGCATTGCAAAATATGAAAGTTTCGATTCCTTGATGGTTCTGATAAAGCAGCATTTCGTTGAATCGCCAAGGACACTGAATTTATGATTATCTTCTCAATTTGTAATTGCCAACCGAATTTTGAACTCCCTCTGTTGTGATGTTCTGCTTAAGCTTGTGAATTTGTTCTAGTATTCAGAGAATTAGTTGATCCTAACTGAATTTCATAAATGCAGGCACCATTCTCAAACAAAATTGCGAAGGTGAAGAAGGGACCTCCTGCTTCTATTAGCAGTACAGGTTTCCCTGGCAAGACTTTACCCGCATTCTTAAATGCGAAATCGAGTACTGTTGGTGGTTGTAAGGTGATCTGTATCTCAAGAAGAGACGAAAGTGTCCCTCCTGTTGCTGCTGTTTCTGTTCCATGCAGCATTGATGTTTCTCCAAGTAAATCTGATGATCTTTCAATTTCTTTGGATGAATCAATGTCCACCTGTGATTCTTTTAAGAGCCCTGAGGTTGAATATATAGATAGCAATGAAATAATAGCAATTGATTCTATCAATAAGAAGACCTTGAGCAATCTGTACATCTCAGATCATTTGGAAACTGCAGGTTTTCAAAATTTTTCACTCTCATTTCTGCTGTCTTTATTATATCTTAATAATTGCTGTTTTATCTTCTAGACTTCCTAATTTGGTTTGTATATGCGCGCAGAAAATGTATGCATCAGAGATACACGTAATGATATGGAAACAAATGATAAAATTGTTAATCTTGATGACAATTACCAGGATCCGCAGCTTTGTGCAACCATTGCCTGTGATATTTACAAGCATTTGCGTGCATCTGAGGTAGAGTATTCAAGCTTATGTTCCAATTATGAGTCTCCTTTGTAGTATAACAGTTGTACCTGCTCGTGGCATTGCTAAATGAATTACTTTCTTCCATGTATAACCGGTCATTCTCTTCAAGTTTTGTTTTGATCTTGGTATGCACAAAGCGTTTCCAGAGTGCTACCTGTACGTGCATGGACTTATAGTTATTCTTTTCTTTATTGAATCTCATGGGATTTTAGATGAAGAAAAGACCTTCCACAGACTTCATGGAAATAATTCAGAAAGACATAAATGCCAGCATGCGTGCTATACTGGTTGACTGGCTTGTTGAGGTAACATTATTATATTGCGTTACATATTTGTAAACTTGCAACGTGATTTGAAGAATTATCAATTTTTGTAACCATTCTCTAGATTGATAGATGGGTATGGGATTACAAATATTTCTTAACATGGACTATGAGTGCTGAACTTGTAATTCAAAATGTAGGTAGCTGAAGAGTACAGGCTTGTACCAGATACCCTGTATTTGACCGTGAACTACATTGATCGATATCTGTCTGGAAATTTGATGAACAGGCAACGACTGCAGCTGCTTGGTATTGCCTGCATGATGATTGCTGCGTAAGAAAGAGTTTTCTGCGATATCTTTTGTTTGTCTATAAATGACGCCTCTTTTTTCTTCTAAATCTTTTACTATATATCTTATGTATTAACAAGGAAGATGATGATATTGCCAGGAAATACGAGGAAATATGTGCACCCCAGGTGGAAGAGTTTTGCTACATTACCGATAACACATATTTCAGGGATGAGGTAATGTTCTTGTTGTTCATATGCCCAAGTGTAATGTTCTTGTTGTTCATATGCCCAAGTGCATTTGACAGATAATTCTGCCACTACTTTTTTTCCCTAACCTGCACAAGCATTAAGCAATTTTAATGGCTGCAGGTTCTGGATATGGAATCAACTGTTTTGAACTACTTGAAGTTTGAAATGACAGCCCCAACAGCTAAATGTTTTTTGAGGTAATGACTAACTTATGGCTATCAGCTCCATCTGTTATTCCTGTATGCTATACTTTTTTCATGACTTGTCATCCATGGATGTAGGCGCTTTGTTCGTGCTGCTCAAGGAATCAATGAGGTATGTATCTTTGTTCTGCTGGCCACGGAATTGTTGATCTTTAGATTTTCTATCACCTCCATCCCTAAATCTTTGGTTTATTATGGTTGTTATTTATGTGTATTTCCTTTTGCTAGGCTCCATCAATGCAGCTGGAATGCTTGGCCAACTACATCGCAGAATTATCTCTCCTGGAATATACTATGCTTTGCTATGCTCCGTCACTGGTAGCCGCCTCTGCCATTTTCTTGGCCAAATATATTCTTCTTCCTTCAATGAGACCATGGGTACGTGTTAAAAAATAATGAAACTTTTACTTTATGGGGTTTTTAAACTCGCAATCATACCTGATACTCCATTTCTTCTGGAACAGAACTCCACATTGCAACATTACACACTCTACGAGCCTGTTGATTTGTGTCACTGTGTAAAGGATCTCTATCGCCTGTGTTGTGGAAGCCATAATTCTACTTTACCCTCAATCAGGGAGAAATACAGTCAACATAAGGTGAGCAAGATTCACATTCTGTGCTTGTTTCTCTCTCATTCCATCTCTCTGCCGGAGGAGTGGTCTGATTTGCATGCGCCCTAAACTAAACTTAGTTTATTACTTTTGTCTCAGTACAAATTTGTAGCAAAGAGGTACTGCCCGCCATCTATACCGGAGGAATTGTTAATGATATTGCAGAGAAGACAAAGTGTGTTTATAATTGTTGCAGCAGAACAGAGATATTTTATTCGATCTCAATGCACTTATTTATACATAGAAGCAAAAACAGAATTGCAAGATATTCTCCAAGAGAATCTGATTTTCTGTTACATAGAATAAAAGATAAAGATTGCCATTTGAATAGCAATGATAACAGCCTTTGATACTGTCAAAGATTCTGTTCTGATTTATTTTTCTTCTAGAATCACTCACGGTCAACAATTCTCCTCCTTGATTCTGAAACTGCAAACTCCCAGCCTTTGTCTCAAATGCTCGAACTTGACCTTGGGAAGTGGTTTTGTAAAAATGTCTGCAAGTTGTTCATCTGTGTTGTAGTAGAGCAGCTTCACTTCTCCTTCTTGTTGAACTTCTCTTAAAACAAAAAATTTGATCTTGAAATGCTTTGTCCTGCCATGAAATACTGGATTATTTGAAATTGATATTGCAGCTTGGTTGTCCACAAATAGTTGAGTGCTTTTATCTTGTTTCAGATTCAAGTCAACCAACAATTTCCTAATCCAAACTGCTTGATTTGCAGATTCGGTGGCAGCAATATATTCGGCTTCTGCTGTTGATTGAGCAACAACTTCTTGCTTCCTTGAGCTCCATGAAAAAACACCTGAGCCGAAGCTAAAACAATAACCAGAGGTACTTCTCATATCATCCATGTTCCCTGCCCAGTCACTGTCAGTGTAGCCATGAAGATTAAATTCTCCAACTTGACTGAATTTGATCCCATAATCAGCTGTGCCCTTGATATATCTGAGGATTCTCTTTGCTGCTGTAAAGTGAATCTCACTTGCACAATGCATATATCTAGATAATAGGCTTACAGCATGCATGATATCGGGTCTAGTTGCTGTCAAATACATTAGACAGCCTATTAAGCTTCTGTACAGCTTTTCATCTACCTTTTCAGCTCCATCTTCTTTACAAAACTTTTCCTTTAGATTCATAGGTGTAGTAGTTGGCTTACATTGCTCCATGTTGAACTTTTTGAGAATTTCCTTTGCATACTTGTGTTGACACAGAAATATTTCATTCTGTTTTTGAAATATTTGCATGCCAAGGAAGAAAGTCATCCCTCCAAGATCTGTCATCTCAAAGACAGATTTCATCTTCTCTTTGAACTTTTCAATTAACTCCTTGCAGCTTCCTGTTATCAACAAATCGTCAACATAAAGAGATACAACAAGAATGTGTTCTTCATCTCCTTTGATGTAAAGTGTAGATTCACTTAGACTTTTAGTAAAGCCTAAGTTCTGCAAGTAAGTGTCAATTCTGCTATACCAGCTTCTTGGAGCCTGCTTTAAGCCATACAAGGCTTTTTTTAGTTGATAAACTTGATTCCCTTGTCCTGCAACAGAAAAACCTTCAGGTTGTTCAACAAAAATTTCTTCCTCCAAGCTACCATTCAAGAAGGCTGATTTGACATCCATTTGATGTACAATCCAGCCCTTTTGTGCAGCCAGTGCTAGCAGCATCCTTATTGTGTCTATTCTCGCAACAGGAGCAAAAGTTTCAGAAAAATCAACTCCGTATATCTGCGCATATCCCTTTACGACCAGCCTTGCCTTGTGTTTATTCACAGAACCATCAGAATTCAGTTTGGTTCTGTAAATCCATTTGACTCCAATGGCTTTTTTGTGCTGAGGTCTGTCCACCAATTCCCACGTTTGATTCTTCTCAATCATCTTTAACTCCTCCTTCATTGCATCTAACCATTTCTGATCAGCTGCTGCTTCTTTAAAATTTGCAGGTTCAATGGCAGCAACATTGCATCTTTGATAAATGTCTGCAATTGTTCTGGTTCCTCTTACAGGCTCATCATCTACATCACCATCCCGACTTTGCTCCTCAATCTTCTTTTCATCCTTCCAATTCCAGCTGTCATATTCAAAAAATTGAACATCCCTGCTGATGATGATTTTATCTCTTTGAGGTACATAGATTCTATAGGCTTTAGTGACTGCACTGTAGCCTACAAAAATCCCAGCTTCAGCCTTCTTGTCCAATTTGTCTCTCCTATTTTGATGAATATAGGAGAAACATAAGCACCCAAATATCTTTAGATTGACCAGCTTTGGTTTGTAGCCAAACCAGGCTTCATATGGAGTCTTTGTTCCCAAGGCTTTTGTTGGCAATCGATTCAGTAAAAATACTGATGTATTCGCTGCCTCGGCCCAGAATTTCTTTGGCAATCCTTTGTCATGAAGTAAGCATCTCGTCATCTCCATTACAGTTCTATTTTTTCTTTCCACAACTCCATTTTGTTGTGGAGAATATGGTGCTGTCAATTGGTGTTCAATGCCTGCATCTTCACAAAATTTGTTAAAACTTCCAGAGGTGTATTCAGTCCCATTATCAGATCTGATCACCTTGATTTTGCAGTTGCTTTGAGTTTCAATCCATACTTTAAACTTCCCAAATATGTCAGCAACTTCAGTTTTGAATTTCATAAAAAAAATCCAACACATCCTGGAATAATCGTCAATGAAGGCAATATAATACTTACTGCCATTTAAGGAAGGTGTGTTCATTGGTCCTCCAACATCCGTGTGAATCAATTGCAACTTCTGTGTAGCTTTCCAGGCTTTGCTTTGATGAAATGGAGATCTTGACAGTTTGCCGAATTGACAAGCTGCACATGTAGGGAAATCTTTTTCCAGTTTAGGCAAGCCTTTCACCATGTTATTCTTCTCCATGAATAGTAAGGCTTCATAATGATAGTGCCCCATTCTTTTGTGCCAAAGTACTGAAGTTTTGTCTTCCTTGTGTACAGCAGCCTGTTCTTCATTTTTGAAATCCAGCACAAAACTTTTTCCTTTCATCTGGACTTTGAAGATTTCTATGCCCTCAGCATCTTTAATCACACAACTTTTATCTTCAAATAGCACCTTATAACCTTTTTCCAGCAGCTGTGAAACACTTAACAGATTTTGATTAATTTCAGGAACATACAGTACATCTGAAATTAATTTAAAACCTGTTTGAGTTTCAATGGCAACAGTTCCTTTGCCTTCTACTTTCAGGTGAGTACCATTTCCAATCTTGACTCTAGAGATAATATTTCTATCAATCTCTGTGAAGATCTTCCCTTCATGAGTCATGTGGTTTGTACAACCGCTGTCTATGAGCCAATTTTCAGTGACTCTGTTTGTGGCTAAGCATGATACCACAAATAGGTGCTCCTCCTGGTGTTGATCATCAGCAACCTTGGCTTCTGTTTGTTGTTGTGGAGTCTTGCATATCTTTTCCATGTGCCCTAGCTGGCCACACTTAAAGCAGCGTGCATCAGGTCTCCACCAGCATTTATTTTGAGGATGATTGTCCTTTTTGCAGTGAGGACATGGGGGAAAGTTTTGAGTATTGCTGCTCTTGTTCATCCTAGTGTTGAATGCAAAACCTCCAGACCTGTTGCTTTGTTTTTTCCTGTATTTTCCATCACGATTGTTTTGAGATTTGACAGAAAATGCACCTTCTACATTTCTCTCTTGCCTCATCAACCTTCGTTGCTCCTGTGCTTGCAGTGCATTCAACAATTCTGCCAAGGTAATGCTTGACAGATCTTTTGAGTTTTCTAAAGATGAGATTGTTGTCTCAAACTTTTCTGGAATTGTTACTAAAATTTTCTGAACAATTCTAGTATCAGAAAAGTCAGTACCAAGAAGCCTTACATTGTTAACAATACTGAGGAGCTTGTTGGAATACTCCTTGATTGTTTCTGTTTCCTTCATCTTTTGTAACTCAAATTCTCTAATCAAGTTCAGCACCTGCATCCCTTTGATTTTCTCATTTCCTTCGTACTCTCCCTTCAGAAAATCCCAGATTTCCTTTGCTGTCTTCTTTGTCATTATTCTGTAAAAAATTGTGGATGATACTGCTGCAAATAGTGTTGCTTTTGCTTTTGATGCTCTTTGCTTCTTCTCCTTGTGATTTTTGATTTGGGCTACAGTTGGATTGTCTGACAGGATTGGAACTTCGTACTCTTGTTCAACTGCTTCCCATAAATCATTTGCATCAAGGTAGGCTTCCATTCTGACAGCCCAGACTTGATAGTTTATTCCTTCAAATACTGGAGGTGCAACTGCTGTGAATGACATTTCTGGGTTCATTTTGATGTGTTTTGTGTATAGATGGTAAGTGTTTGTGGGTTGTGTTTATGATCTCTCAATCTCACCAGTGTTTGTAGGTTGTGTTTGTAGGTTGTGATTTCTCAAGTGTTTAGGTTCTCTGAATCTCACAAGTCCCTCAAGAAAAAATCAGCTCTGATACCAATTTGTTAATGATATTGCAGAGAAGACAAAGTGTGTTTATAATTGTTGCAGCAGAACAGAGATATTTTATTCGATCTCAATGCACTTATTTATACATAGAAGCAAAAACAGAATTGCAAGATATTCTCCAAGAGAATCTGATTTTCTGTTACATAGAATAAAAGATAAAGATTGCCATTTGAATAGCAATGATAACAGCCTTTGATACTGTCAAAGATTCTGTTCTGATTTATTTTTCTTCTAGAATCACTCACGGTCAACAGGAATTCTTCCAGAACCTAAGCTGCTAGACTGCTGTTGTATTACACTTCCAATGCTCTGTTGGATTAACTTCCAGTGATCATCACCTGGCTTTTAGAGGCTCTTCTGATTCCAAGCAATGCAACTCTTTATCATTATTGACTGTAAAATTGAGGAGGTCTAGAGGGTTTTTTTTAGCTTGTCTAGAGGTTTTGCTGAGTCTACTCTTACGGCAAAGATCCACTTCCATATAATCCTGTATAATAGCGCTATCTTTTGTTCTTGTTAATGAATTCATAGCCAGATTTTAGCACTAGAAAATTTGTTTAAAACAAGTGGACGCGTATTTAAAATTAAATAAAAAATGGGTGTATACAAACTTAGGATTAAAACTCTATTGAAAATTATTTCATATAAAAGTCTTTTAACACAACATTAAATAAATTGTGTGAATGAAAAATTGGTATCCAAGAATCATTGGTTGACATGCTTTTGTGATCTCGTGTGAAAAAAAATAAAATCTTCTTTTAGTTTGATATATAGTGGAAAATTGAAGAGTTGTAAATGAGTCTAAGCTTGTTTAGCCTTTTTTCCTATTGTTTTTCGCAAACCTCTCTGCTTGTTTTTTTTCTCTATTCCAGAGCATGAGTTCCAATCCATGGTATATAGTTTTTGAATTCCCTCATTCCTTTGGCTTATGGAATTTAAAAGGAAGTTCATCTTTTGAAAGGTGTAGTGGTTAGAACCCTTAAGAGTTTATTGACATCATTCTGTTTGCACCAAGAGACGAACAATGAAATTTACCAAGAGATGAACAATGAAATTTCAGTTCAAATAATTACATTATTTTAGTTTAATTTAATTTATTATCTTTATACATGATACTATGTACGTTTAGATCTTTTATGATTCAAACCTAATTCTAAAATACCCAATCTAATATTTGAGAAGTCAACATGTTTAGGTTTTAATGGTTGTTATACATATTTATATTATTTATTTTATACTTGCATTTGAGAAGCTACAATTTTAATTATCATTTTTTCTGCTATCATTTATATATCGAAAGTATCATGACTTCAACTCAAGATTTGTTTGTTCCAACCAGTAAGTACTACTTTGATAAACAAGACTCCACCAACATAGTTTGTAATAGTCTTTTGTCAAGTGTAGACTTATATGAATGAAAACACTATATTTTATGGTCTTTCTGTAATTATGGTAATTTTTATATTTGAGGTTTTGAGATGTGAAAACCCTCTTTATCTTTTGCTCATGTCCATGTCAATTTGGTATTAAAGCTCAACGATCATTGGTGGTTATTTTTCTTTACCATGTGTTATAGAACAAAATTGCTAGAAAAGAGCTCAACAATCATTAATGATTGTTTTTTTTTGTTGTTGTATACTACAAAACAACCAAAATTTGGAAGAGTTTACGGACCAAGACATTTTTGTATTGAAAAGAATAAGAGAGGTTCCTCTCTCTAGAAAAGGATGTCCAGGAACTAGTGTTTTTTAGTTTGTCTCATTTTTTGTGATTTAAAGCACTGGTAATACAATCTATAAAAGGGTAGTTACACAAATATATTGTGTTAGTTATTCTTGATAGAAAAACCTAAACTCATGATGGAGTGGCCCACACAAAGATGTTAAAGATCCATGATAGGGTGATCTATATACAAAAGGATGTTCTTGATAGAATGTGTTCTAATAAAAGATTAAACTCGAGGACAAGTCTAACCCAAGAAAACTAATACGAGCATATTTTATAGGAAAATAGATATTTTCGTTGGTTAATTTTATTTCTTCGTGCTTTTTTTTTATATTTCTTATTATGATTCTTTTTCTAGTTTTTTCCTAGTTAAAGAAAATATTTTTCCTATTTAGTATTATGAGGGTTTATAGTTTTTTTTTGTCAATATAAATGATTATAATAGTCTTTTAGCAAGTGAAGACTTATATCAATACAAATTGAATAATTTGGTTGTAGCCTTATAATTACAGTATTTTTTACCTGTGATACTTTTTACATGTAACAAGTCTTTTTATCATTTGCTATTGTTTATGTCAATGTTACTAGTCATTATAACTATTAACAAGCTTGAAACAAGACACATATATGTAAAGATGTTTTTTTTAAATGGTGAGATTGATGAAAAGATTTATATAAAAAAATATAAGAGGTTTGTTATTAATAGACAAGAAAAAAAATCTATGATTTGTCAAGTCTTTAAATGGTTTGACCTAAACAATGACCTGAAAAATCTAACAATGTCATGTTGTTAAATGAGTTTAAAATTAATGGTTTTTATTATTATACGTCTCTGTGTTGATGACATGCTGATTTTATCATGAAATACTTGGGTGTTGCAAATCTCATACTAAGAATACAAATTATTTGGACATCTAATGGATTAGTATTGTTCAGATCGTATTATATTGAGAAAATTCTCGACAAACTTTCTTATCAGAACAATAACATTATCAAAACACCTATAAATATATGTGAACATCTATCCAAAATAAAATAATAGTAATCGGATAAACTAGTCAAAATGTTTTGAATAATTAGAAGCTTGATGTGTAATAAACTATAACTGAACATCCAACTAAAATAGATGACAATCTTTCAAATATTTTCTTGGTGAGTTTGGATATACCGCATGCTTTAAATGTTTTGTTCCTTGTGTGCAACTTGTATTAAGAAATTGGGCATCTCGAATGACAAGTAGGGTAAACTATCTTTAGCCCCTATAGATTTAGAAATGTTCCACTTTCATCCTTATAGTTTGAAAACATTCTAGTCTAAACATCAATGTCTTGAATACCTAACCGAATGCCTGCATTTTCCCATATTATTCATTCACTTTTTCCTTTTTTCTCTTACCTTTCCTCCCGAATTCTTGTGCATGTGATAACATCCAGCAAAATTTTTTTTACAGACTTTAAAAATATTAAAAGCCATATTTCAAAAGGCACGTTAGGGTTTCTGAAAACATTAGTTGGGATTGACATTCTATGCCACAGGGGTCAAAGTGGATCATTTCTAAGTCTAGAGAGGGCAAGTTATAGTTTACCCTTTCAGATATTTGCATCTCCCACGGGCAGCAAAAGTGAGATTCGTGCGTTGATTACCTAATAATTAGACGTCAGATGGATTCACTCGGATGGGCGATAAGCTCACCAGCTGGATGGCAATGAAGTGATACAAGTTTTTGAGATTTCGAAAAGGTGACATTGCAATGAAATTAGCCACCAAAGCTCGCAACTCTTTGGAAGGCAGGCGATCGAGCAAGTGCGCAACTTGTTTCGATTATTCTAATTCGAATGACAAAATCTGTAATTCATAGATATCTTCTCCCACCAACCCACGCCTAACTTTCCTCATTCAAAAGGTGGCATGCATGTGAAAAATTGTACGAGTTCTAAGTATCTTATGAAGTGGTAAGCCAAGATCGAGATTCGCTATAAATCGATCATCATTAGTTCCAAGAAAGAGGGAATCAAAATTTGGACGTGCTATTAATGTTTCTCAATTATTTTCACAAGGATTTGCTCACAGCCAAACCAAACCAAACGTGGACAATGAATCAGCATCGTATTTGTTTTGATAAATTATAGAAAATCACCAGGAATTTCACTCATCCTTTCGAATATCTATGCACCCACCACGAAGTTAGCCGATGATACACATCCAAACCTGCAAAATGGTCCACATGGTAATCAAAATTGACATAAAGCAATAAGCCCATAAAATATAGATAGATATACACGGTCCAATTAGAGGCTATTCTCAGGATCTTTTTGACCATACCATCACCATGATTGACCAGTTTAAGAGGCATTGCCACTCCTGGCCCAGGCCAGGAGTATATTGCAAGGACACTATTTACGAAGAGAATAAATACAGAGATTCATGCATCTCCTCTACATAAACAACTCTTTAATACGTATGAAGTTTTTAGATTATAAAAGTTTTATAATTAATATTGGATACTCAGTTTCCTCGTAATTCATGAATTTTTAATTTTTTATATTTACTTTCATGGAGCCACTTGCCTCTTTTCAATATCTCCATGTCCATGCAGTAGTGAGACGACAAGACAAGCAGTAAATGATGAAAGTAACTCCAGGCCTTTCCTTTCCTTCTCGATGCCTTTCCTTTCCTTTTTTCTGGATGATATGAATTTACTGTAAAATATATTTTTTGCATCTATATATCGAATAAAATTTTGTTTATTTTATTTTTTTATAAATACTGTATGTTTTATCTTGAATTTAAAATTTATTATACAGATCATAAATTCTCTGTCATCATATCTTTCTTTTCATGTTGTTTTTTAAATCACTTTTTTCGTTTCATTAATCTCTATCTAGTTAACTCAAGATTTAACAAGAGCCTTGGTGGTGTAAGAGTGTATTTTCTTCCTATTTTTTTTCTGCTCCAGGCTCGAGAGTTGCTAAATGGAATTCTTTCAGAGATAACTTGATTTAAGAAATAATATAAATTATATGTTAAAGGCTCACCTAACTACTTGGATTTTTTTATAATAAAATTATTCTTTTTATATAATATTAGAGATTTAAATGAAATCAGAATCTTTATAATATAAATTGTATTTTAATTACCTTACTTAGCAGTAATAAGATAAGATTGTTGTCGTGAGTTTACTTCATCATCGTCATCAATGACTGAGAGCATACCCTAAAAAATGCATGCCCGAGTGTTAATTATTGAGAGCTGTATGTATTTTCAAGTTGAGATCATCTTCTGTCTTCGAAGTTCTATCTATCTTCTTAACTTATTTTCTTGATGATCTATATTGCAGATAACACATCTGCTGGTCTGTTGCGTGTCTGCTTGTCTCCTGCTACTACATGGACTTCTGCAAATTAAGGGAACAATGAAGATAAGAGATAAGTGCAGATAAGGATAAAGAAGACGGGATTCAATCCTAATACAACAAGGACTTGCTATTAGAATAGAAGTATAACTGTAACTGCCAAATTCAATAGTATAAATACTGTATGTAATTCAACGTGATTAATAAGAAATAGAGGAAATATTTCATTCTTTATTTCTTCATGGTATCAGAGCGGTGATCCTCTCTTCACTATTTTCTTTTGTTTACTCCTTCTGTTTACAAACATGGCTGAAGAAAGTAGTCATGAGAAATCTGAAGGAACAAAGGAGATGGCTATCTCCACATCCAACATCTCTGATATAGATATCAATACAGCTCATAAGTTGAGTTCCATGTTACTAAATGAATTCAATTTCCTTCCTTGGTCAAGAGCCATCAAAATTGCTCTAGGTGGAAGATCAAAATTGGGGTTCATCAACGGAACAATTAAAGTTCCAGAAGCTGGAACGCAGGAGCATGAAGCTTGGTTATCAAAGGATCAATTAGTTATGTCTTGGATCCTAAACTCTATGGAGCGTAATCTAGCTGAGATTTTCAGCTATTCAGAATCCTCTCTAGAACTATGGAATGCTATTCGTGACATGTATGGGAGTCAAAACAATACAGCTAGAGTGTTTCAAATCCAGCAGGACATAGCCAAAACTAATCAAGAGGGAAAACCTTTTGTGAGTTTATTGGGAGATTTAAAAAGGTTGTGGAGTGAACTGGAGGTATATCGTCCACACACCATTGATGCTGCAATTCTGAGGAAAAGAACAGAAGAAGACAGGATTTTCCAACTACTCACCAGCCTCAATCCTGATTATGAGGACCTTAGAAGTCACATTCTGATGAATATTGATCTTCCATCATTCCAGAATGTGTGCGCCACAATCCAACGGGAAGAAGTTCGTAGAAAGGTCATGAATCATTCCAATATTGCAAGCAAAACTGATGTGCATGCATACCTCACACGTCCATACTCTGAAGGAAAAAATCACAGAAACAAACGAATGGACCTTAAATGCCACCATTGTCATAACCTTGGACACACAGTTGATCGGTGCTGGAGTCTACACCTAGAGCTAAAGCCAAAAATTTTGAAAGATCAAAGGGGGAAACAAGCCACTCAACATAAAGCAAATTTCACAACACATTCCAGTGACTCATTTGCTTCCAGTCCCGTTGCTTTGTTGAATTAATTTGCAAGTTATTTGCAAACCAAACATGGACAAGGGACAACCAGCAATGAAGGACAGAATCAATCAGCTGCCATGATCAGTCAATTTGCAGGATTTCTAGCAGAAACCAACACTGAAAACAGTCAAGGTATTCTACTTGCATTTATGACTGCTTTAGAAATTAGTAGTTTGCATGATCTATGGGTAATTGATTCTGGTGCCACTGATCATATGTCAAATAAATTAGACAATCTCACTGATTTTTCTACTCCTTCCACTCCCGTGTATGTCTCGGTTGCAAATGGAAAAGGGGCTGCTGTCAAGGGTAAAGGGAAAATTAAACTTGTGTCACAAACAATTGAGTCTGATGTTCTTTATGTTCCATCTTTCCCTTTTCAATTACTCTCTGTTAAAAGGATAAGTACTTCCCTAAATTGTGAAGTCATACTCTCTCCTTACAAGGTTATCTTTCAGGACCTCGTCACCAAGAAGATGATTGGTGAAGGATTTCTCTTGCATGGACTTTACTACTTCACGCCAGACCCAAAAATTTCAAAAAATCTTCAAGCACTGTTTGCACTATCCACTCCTATCAATCAGCATCTTCTTTGGCATCATCGTCTTGCCCATCCTTCATCAACTGTCTTCAATAGTATTTCCCCCAGTTTACCCAAAGGAACTCTTAATTGTGAAACCTGTCATTTCGCAAAATCCTTTAGGTTGCCTTTTAAATCTTCTTTGTCGCAAACTTCTCGGGTTTTTGAAATATTACATTCAGATATTTGGGGACCTTTTTCTTCTTCAATTGATGGTTTTAGATACTTTGTAACATTTATTGATGACTTCTCTAGAGTTACTTGGATCTATTTACTTAAAACTAAATGTGAAGTCTTTGAAATCTTCAGAAATTTTCATGTAATGGTCACTACCCAATTCTCGGCACAGATAAAAACCTTACGATCAGACAATGGCTCAGAATACATGTCCCATAACATGACAAATTATCTAAATTCTAATGGCATATTGCATCAAACAAGTTGTGTCAGCACGCCACAACAAAACGGCTTGGCTGAACATAAGAATCGTGATTTAATGGAGAAAACTCGTGCTATCATGCTGCAAATGAATGTTCCTAAGCATTTCTGGTCCTATGGAGTCCTTACTGCCACACATCTCATAAATCGGCTACCAAGCCGAGTGCTTGATTTTAAATGTCCACTTGAAGTTTTGCAGGGCAAGGTTGCAGATATCTCATATCTAAGAGTGTTTGGTTGCACTTGTTATGTGCACTTGACAGCCATTCATCGGGATAAACTTGATCCCAGAGCAGCACAATGCATTTTTCTGGGATATTCACAGACAAAGAAGGGATACAAGTGTTATGATCCGAAATCCAAGAAAATGTTTGTTTCCAGAGATGTTCGATTTGCAGAGACCACTCCTTATTTCAAAGAAACAAGTCAACAAGAAACTCTTCAAGAGTTATTTCCCCTGCTCAGTACTGATAATTCTACTGAAAATCCAATTGATGTGCAACAAGTAGCTACAGACACTGTAACTTCAGCTGACAACACAGAAAATCCTGTGAATGTTCCTCCTGCAGATGTGTTACCCGCAGATGTCACTAGCTCAATGGAATGCACTCCTAATGCCCAAAGCAGAAGAGAAAACCTGCGACGTAATCCACCACGAACACGTCAACCTCCAGCCAAATTGAAAGATTATGCAGGCTACACTGCCAGGTATCCACTCCATAAATCCTTAACGTATCAGAAATTATCACATTCATACACAGCTTATCTCACAGCAATCTCAAGTGTCCATGAACCAAAGAATTTTCAAGAAGCTCAATCCCAAAGTGTGTGGAAAAGGGCTATGGCAGAGGAATTGATGGCTCTCGAAGAAAACAAAACCTGGAGTGTAACTTCTCTCCCTCCTGGGAAGCATGCAGTGGGGAGTCGTTGGGTGTTTAAAACAAAATTCAAGTCTGATGGAACAGTTGATAGGCATAAAGCACGGCTTGTTGCTCAAGGATTTACTCAAAAATTCGGCATTGATTACAAGGAGACTTTCGCTCCAGTTGCAAAGATGACTACTGTCAGGGTTCTCTTATCTTTAGCCATCAACAATGGGTGGAACTTGTCGCAAATGGATGTTAAAAACGCATTTTACACGGGGAACTTGAAGAAGAGGTATTTATGAGACTTCCACCTGGCCACCCTCAAGGTGGAGATTCCAGAATGGTTTGTAAACTACACAAATCAATTTACGGGTTGAAGCAAAGCCCTCGTGCTTGGCATGCTAAGCTAAGTTCTGTCCTTGAAACTCTTGAGTTTAAGAGAAGCTCTGCTGATTCTTCTCTATATGTCCAGCTCAAGGCCAATGTTCGTATCATGGTACTTATATACGTGGACGATCTCATCATCACAGGTAATAATGTTGATGCTATTGCTTAGTTGAAACATAATCTTCAGCTCAAATTTCCAATCAAGGATCTCGGGAATTTGAAGTATTTCCTTGGAATTGAAATGGCAACTTCCAGTAAAGGGCTGTTTTTAAATCAACGAAAATATGCCATTGATTTACTGCAAGATGCTGATTTGCTAAATTCAAAAGCTGCAGCCACTCCACTAGACAGCAAATTAAAACTTGCAGCTGATGAAGAAGCCCTTGAATTTCCAAGTCACTATCAGAAACTAGTTGGGAAGCTGATATATCTAACTATCACGCGACCTGACATTGCATTCGCTGTCAGTCTTGTCAGTCAATACATGCATGCCCCGACTATTCAACATCTAAGTATGGTGAAATGTATTCTGCGATACTTGAAAGGCTCACTTGGTCGTGGCATCGTTATGCGTAATAACGGACATACAAACATTATGGGATATTCGGATTCAGATTGGGCTGGCAATGCACTTGATCGTAGATCCACTACTGGTTATTGTATGTTTGTAGGTGGTAACCTTGTTTCGTGGAAAAGCAAAAAACAACATGTGGTGGCTCGTTCTAGCGCTGAAGCGGAATATCGCGCTATGGCCTTAGCAGCCTGTGAGCTTATATGGCTAAAACGTCTTCTCAATGACCTAGGGTGTTCATGCGACACTCCCATGACACTTTATTGCGATAATCAAGCAGCTATGCACATTGCGTCTAATCCCGTGTTTCATGAACGCACAAAACACATTGAAGTGGATTGTCATTACATTCGGCAACAAGTTCAAACTAAACTTATTGCCACTCATTATGTGCGTACAACAGATCAATTAGCAGATGTATTTACTAAAGTTCTACCAACTAATCAATTTCATCTACTTATAAGCAAGCTTGGCTCCATCAATCCACTGGATCCAGCTTGAGGGGGGTGTATTGCAGATAACACATCTGCTGGTCTGTTGCGTGTCTGCTTGTCTCCTGCTACTACATGGACTTCTGCAAATTAAGGGAACAATGAAGATAAGAGATAAGTGCAGATAAGGATAAAGAAGACGGGATTCAATCCTAATACAACAAGGACTTGCTATTAGAATAGAAGTATAACTGTAACTGCCAAATTCAATAGTATAAATACTGTATGTAATTCAACGTGATTAATAAGAAACAGAGGAAATATTTCATTCTTTATTTCTTCAATCTATGTGTGATGGTTGCTTCTATTTTCAAAAGGTTCACCCACTGCCACTTGTTCCTTTCAGCACGTATTTTGATTTGCCATGTACCCAACTTTTGGTGCAAATTCAAGAAAGATATAACACAACAACAATAATAATAAAATATAATAAAAGAATATTTTATATTATGGTAGATTTTATTTTTTTATTTTTAAAAAAATTATTTTTTATATCAATATATAAAAAAATAATTAAAATTTTAGAAATGAACATTTTGGCTGTATTGCCAAACATACTATCTAAGGGAAGGGATAAAAACAATGCAGGTTATTGTAAATCATGACTCATATGCATGGTGCACTAGAGGAGTGGATTTATATTTTTGCTCCTCAAACCAAAATCAATTAACCTAGTTGATGGGGCGGGTGTCTTTTGATTGTTCTTTTTTTGTTATTATTGTGTTAAAAGGGAAAGTTGATCTTTTACATGATAATAAATATTATAAAAATATTGTTAGCATGTTACACATGCTAGCGAGTTATTGCTCAACATCATCTTTGAACAATGATTGTGGTGTCACCCAACAACTAAACAACGACTTCTAATGTGGAGTCCTATTTGTCTCCGTGTGCCCATTTATTATTGACTAAGAATGTCGTCAATGAACATCATGTTTGATGTCGATAATCTTTTTCTCTCTCTCTCTCTCTATTTCTTTGTACCGTGCCTAGCCCCTAATTTTATAGTCCATATCAAAATTGTTCTCATTTGGGAATTTTGTTTTCTTGAAACATTATACGTCAAAGCCTTATATGACTATAATTGTTTCAATTTATCAATCAGCAGTTGAAGACAAATATCTATATTCCTACCTACATTATAAGGATCGAGTGTTACTATAAATAAGAACATGAATTTCATCCTCATAAACATCTATTGAGGCAAGTTCTAAACTATTAGTACGACCAACCAACAAGAATAAGATATAATAAAATATCTAAATGGATTGAACTCATATTTGTACACAAACCAAGAAGCACATTGTATGGTTTTATTGAAAACTAAAAATGGACTATACTAAACTACTTCCAAGATTCACGATTAAAAAGATGTACCATTAATCCATTCCTTATATCATGAGAATAAGGTCATGATATATGCTTAAATATCTTCAAAGACATAACTAACCTTTGCATCCTATGAGCGATTGAAACGTATATTAGTTTTTTATACCACAAAAGTCCTTCACCTACCTAGATTGAGTTTATACTAAGCATGCTTATAGGTTTTGCACTCAATTAAATTTACATCTTCAACATAATACAACATGATAAATTTAGGCACGTGTCATTTTTTTGTATCCTAGGTCGAGAGTTTTCATCATGGATTTTACAGCTTATTAGTTTGTTTTCAACTTATTTCCTTAACATAAAATATTTTTTTTCTCATTTAGTTATGCTATCATAACCAATTTAAGTCATACTATAATCTGACTTTAAGATAAACACTCATGCAATGACTGATAATTTATTATGATTTACGCACTCATCTCACAATGTTTCATCACATCTACATGTCAACCTTCACCTTAATAACCAATATTTGTTCTCAATGCATCCAACACCATATTTTTATAATGATTACTATTTTCATTGACAAATTCTTGTATGTTATTAGAAGTAGATGTTATGTCAACAATCTTTTCTAACATGGTCTTATAAGAAAGATAGGGCTCTTCATGTGTAAATCAACACAAACATTTCTCAATGAACTCTTTTTTTAAGAGTTACATCGTCACAATATGTAGTTGGAGATTTTTTTTTTGTTTTTACACTTCATATATGGATATTTAATTTTGTCTTCACTAATATTCTTCGAATTTGAAAATATAGATTTAGTAATACCCTCAACCCTTCTATATTAATCTTCCCTATACAATCCTTAGGTGAGTCTAGATACATATAATCATCCATTACTTGAAAAACCATTTATGGATTAGTAATAGCAGCATTTATTAACTATATGACAATCAATTCAAAATTTAACTTTGGTAATTAAAAATTAATTCACAATTTAATATCCAATTAATATTTTATTTTATAAAAGATGTAATGATGCATAAAAATATCAATTAGTACAAGAAAAGTTTAGATTTTATGCCTCAAAGTTGATTCTTTCTTTGCAAGACCAAGATCTTAATTAGGAGTACATTTTCTTCCATGTTCAACTGTAACCTATACGATGTATCTTCCTATGTTTTGTTTTCCTACATATATATAGACCCCCAAAAAAATTAAGTAGCAAAATATATTTAATAAAATTGCACATCCCTAAATTACATGTTTTATACATCGAGATGTGATCTTTCTTTTTTTACTAGGAAAATTGATGCACCTGGGTCATCAGGTTTTTTACTGGAGAAGGAGAACGTATCATTCGTAGAGGAATGATGTGTTTTTATTTGCTAGCCATGGTAGTCGTTGGCTATCATATCATGATCCTTGTGCCATGCATATTATTGATGAAGTTACTGGTGTTGGTGGTGTAAGAAATAGGGTTTGTTTTAAATAGAAAAACCTGAGCATCTAGAAGAAAAGTTTGTGTGTACAGGATCGAACATGTTTGAATTTTGAGGGGAAAACTCTTTTTAATGAAAAGCTCTGCGCCATCAGAATGGATGCTATTTCTTTGGTTTTCCATTCAAACAAGATAATTGTGTGGAAGAAAAACTCCAGAGGAGACAAATATATCTTTCGACGATGTAAGCTAGCCAATGCTGACCCGAAATAGAAACGACACGAGAAACATGGGCATGGTGACCATGGTTCACAAGTCCATTAATGGATTACCTGATCAGGTAGGTCTCCTCCGCTTCCACTCGCATGACTCTCAGACCAGCAGGCTCGATTCGCCGCGGCCACAGGTGAGTCAACCCCGAGTCTCCTCCCCCTTCACCTCCCCTGCTGCACAACACACGAAGTCGGCACGGTTAAGACATTCATTCAACACCAAGGACACACTTTGTCTGTCAAAAAAAACCCTTCGTCTTTTAATTTTCTTTTTTTTCTCTATGTTTCAACTTCGAAGTCACAACCAACCAGTTGAAGAATAAAAAATGCATTTTTTTTTCATTTTTTCCGCATTAATATCACTATCAATGAGATGCGGGAAAAAGAAGAAGCAATAATTATGAACAGCCTGAATTGACCGGCATACCATAACGCACCCTTAGTCTTTAAACATGGGACCCCGTGTTCCACGACTCATACCAGGGGTCGACTTTCTCTTTGCCATCCAATGAGTACCCTTTACAATGGACAGTTACCGCTACACATTTTTTCAACAAATAAAAGTAAAAAAATAAAATAGTCAACCTGCTTGATGTGTATGTGTGTATTCTTATATGTAAATACTCGTAGACTTAAAAGTGATTTCTTAATATAAACGTTCCAAAATCACATTTGATCCTAGCTAAAAGTAATAAGAATTTGTCTAGTTTTAAAGAGACGTGGTGTGATAGTAAAAAACTTACGATCTGCACAACACATCCCGAGTTTAAGTTAGGATATGTACTCTTTGTAAAAATCTGGAATTGCCAGGATTTTACTAATTCATCTGGACCCACAAGAGTTCAATAAATTTCTAAATTTTATTCTCGGTTTTATTATAATGTTTTTTGAGGAACAAATCATTTACCGGTCATAATGAATTTATTAGCCAGTAGCTAGTGGCACGACACAACATTAAGTACAAGTATTTCTTTCGAAGTGCTCGAGGGGATATATATATATATATATATATATATTCCCGTGACACCTAAGAGCGTCACACTTTAGCTAAATAAAAACCTATTCTCCAACTTGAGAAAACAAAAGACTTGTTTATTAAAAAGTTAAAGATACAATGGATCCCAACATTTATAAACAATTAATAGAACTTGACAAGAGAAGAGCACATGGAGAGTTGGTAACGCTCGCTTTTCCTCTTTTTATGTTCTTCAACATTAATTTGTCAACAAATTGCCTCATCGATCCCAACCTAAACAACAGAACCTTCTCTAATATTCTTTATTTTATTTGGAAAATTGTTAGAAATATTGCTAATGTGATCGGAACAATTGTGATATCAATTATTGTGACGTGTAAATTAGGAGTCCAGGATCCAGCCACTAAACTATGAAGCATTGATCAATCTAGTATGGGAAGAGTCAATATATGATGTAAGCAATGTACCTTTTTGCCGTCCAAAGTCAACATAATCCGAGACACGAGAGCTCTTAAGGTCAACGTAATCAGTTTCCCAAATGAAAATAATAGTGTAGATCGGGCCCTTATGCAAGCCAGTACCTATCACTTTAGCCCTGGTCAAAGTTGGAACGGCTTCTCTTCTCTCCTTCTATGCCTCTTGGTAAGCTGAAAATCGTAGTATTATTATTGCTGTTCGGAGTCGACATTCATGCATTAGTTTATCAAAGGGCTGGTCCACTTAAAGTTTTTATTATTATTATTAATGTGAATGTCTGGATTATCTTATATAAATCTCGATTAATCTCATGAATTCTAAAATTAATAACCATGTAAACCTCCAATAACCTACTTAAATCATCTTCAATCGTACTTATGAACCACAGATATAGCTTCACACGAAAACTTGAATTTCACACGTTTTTTCTAAAGTTGCGTGTAGTGTTAATAGTTATGACAAAAAACAAAATAGATAAAAAAATTTAAATCAATCATATTATATAAAATTATGAATAATTAATATATATAATAATATAAAAAAACACTCCAAACATTTATATAAAAGTTCTGAAACCAATCTAATTAAAAAGAAGTAGAAAAAACTAATTAAAATAGAATTTTTTTTTAAAAAAAAAAAAACAACATTTTTGGGTCTAATTTAAAGAGATTCAACGGTCCGATAAATAACAAAATAGTTTTCATTGAAAAATCATCATCAAAATATCTTGAAATAGATTTGAGCTTGATCAAAATATTTAGGTATCAGTATTCTGATCAAGCTTCATAAATTGATATATTTAGGTTTCTCTGCGGAATTCATTTTAACCATGACCTATTTATCCTGTATACAAACATGCCTGCAACACGTTTCACGTCAAGTATTTATTACACTAAAGTTTGTTTTTAGTAGCATTTTCCTTGATGTTAAATAAGAAAAGTGTTTCTACAATACAAAGTTAAAAGATGCGCTGACAATTCTCTTCAAATGCCTTTAAATCTTTCAAATAAAACCGCAACTAAAATTCAATTTTGTAGCAGTCACGCTGTAATCAAATGATTGACACTATGATTTCGTCTCTAGCTCGCAGATTTGGCACATTGCACCACTTCTCTGTCATCTCTACTGCTAGCACTAGGCGTATGGGCTTGGAGATGTGATTATCAGCTGTCAATTGAGGGATGATATAGATATATCTCTAGAGATGTATGAGAATATTTGCATTGCATGACTGCCAAGTTATCCAAGTGGATTATAGATCCAATTCTTTGCTTTTAAAGTTGAACGAGATGGATCTTGTTTTTGAGATTTGCTTTCGATAATTGTAGTTTTCTATGATTGCGTGCTCATGACACTGGGACGTTTCTTAAGGGCAAGCTTGTACAAATTATTGCTTCTTTTTTTAATTCGAATTCCATAAATTATTGGTAGAAACAGGAATATAATTAATTAAAGAGCTCACATATTATGAAATAGTATATAGTTTCTAACACAGCCAAATCTAGACAAAACAACTAATACTACTTACTATGCTGATATATATTTCCTCGAAGTCATTTATGGATACACACACACTTCTTCTCTAGCAGCTAGGGCTAGAGGTTAGGCTGATATATATATTTACTCGATGTCATTTATGAACCCTACAAGAGGCAAATGGATTTTTTAAGCGAGAATCTCGAAACAAGTGGAAGGAAGGAAGAAAACAAAGGTGGGTATTTCACAAATCACGGCAGTTTGTGGGTGATTGGCAGGTTGATCAATCACCTATAAATATTATTTTCTTTTAGTTTTTTTTTTTTTTTGGAGTTGAGAGATGCACAACAGAAGTCGTCGTACATATCTCTATGGTTCATTAGTCTGGGAATTTTTTTTCTTTGACAAGGATAGGCTCATAACACTCTTTCGATTCCCCACGAAAAGAAACCGATCAAAACCATTACATTGAATACCTTTCCCCCCCTTCATGATAAGTATTATTCTCATCTTAATAAATCCCATTTTGTAGGCGCTTCACCAGCTAGCGCTTTCAATGGAATTGGGACAGGCACTAGCTAGGAATGTAGGAGAAAGAAACAGGTCGAGCGAGGCCACCCTCTATCTTCTGAGTCGAATAATCTGTAGTCAAACAATTCAGCTGTGCTGAAAGGTCTTTCGGCTGATGCAAGGGTGGTTTGATATTTTATTTTTTTCTTGTCTTAACTCACGATACCTAACCAAGGCTCAGGTCCAGGTTCCAGCCACTTTTGCTACCCTAGAAAAGAAGAACACCTGTACCTTCCTAATCAGAATCAATGATCTTCTTATTTATGAGAGCTGCATTGATTATTCATACTGCAGTACGTTACTAATCCATCGAACTTTGATCAAGATCATACTGATCGCTTGATCGGGGAGCGTCGTGTGCAGATCGGACTCAAATTTGTTATCTTCAGTCCCTGTCCAGCTTTCTCTCAGATTCCTGACGCATAATAGTGCAGTGGTCAAAGCTTCTAGTTCATGTTTTTATCATAGTTTTCAGCTATTTGATCACTACGAAGACAGGTAGCGTAGCTGCAGAGTGTTCCTTTGGCTCATCCATGTTACATCAAAATCAACACGCTAACACGTCATAGCTTTTGAGATTAAAATATCAAAGTGTGATATTTTAATCTCAAAATATCAACTAGTTAGGGTTTTATTTCATTATATAATTTCACGTTCGAATCCTAGTCCTACCGTTGTTAATATAATGATCACTGAAAACTTATATGATCGTTAAATTCAGGATATGTAGAATTAATCGAGATACACGTAAGCTGCCTTAAACACTCATATTGTAGTTAAGATCTTATGTTTTTTTGGATTATAAATTTTATGTTATTTTTTGATATATTTTCTCAAATAAAAATCTTTTATATTTAGTTAAAATTCATGATTATATAGTAAAAGAATTATCTAACTTCGAAAATTAAGTGATTATATGAGATTTTAAGAATAGTTTTATACTATTTTTTAATACAAAATATGAAATATTATATATATGGAATTATATTAAAAGGTGATCACTCAGTACACTAAAAAAGGTATACAATGTTTTTCATTATGAAAACCACAAATGTAGGGGGGAGGTATCCAACGTGTGTGTTGGTGGTTCTACCACGTGTAGGGACAAAACGAATCGTATCCCTTAAGACAGTTGATAGTTAATTTATTTTCTTACACTCTTGGTGGGGGGCAATAATTAGGACGGTCGTTAATTTTTTAAAAATGTTTTTTTTTAATTAATTAAAAACCGTGTTAGCTGGGAATTCTTAATTATGATTGAGATCTCTCTCATATTTTTAAAAGAATATAATTAGTATGTTAATTAAACCTAAATTATTAAATTTAAATTAAATAAGTATGATTTCATGTATAATAAAAATTAAAATAAATTTACTATTTCATTTTTTTCTTATAATTTAGTTTATGAAATTAAATTCAAAATTATTAATAAAAGTTGATACATACTATTGGAATATATAGTAATATATATATTACTATATTTTCCAATAGTAAAATTATTATTTTAGCCCTCAAGCCAAAAAAATTGACCATTGGAATCGAGGGTATTTTGAATATTTTCATGAGACATGTATGGTATTTAAATTATTTGGGTTTCTCTTATATTTTTGTTTAAATTGCATAGTGAAACTACCATTTTACTCCTGTGAGCTGACAAAAAAACACGGAATATATTCGTGTACAATAAAACTACACAAATACCCTTAGAAAAGGACAAAAACAAAAACTTGGAGCTGGGGGCATTGTGGTTATCATTGGGTCCGGGAGTGTATAGTTAATATTCTATTTTTTATCATTTTTTTTTGGAACACTGCAGGCATGTCGTATGGATGCGCCAACAGTGTTTCACGTGCACTCGCCTTTCAGGCAACGTGTGCAACGTCGTTTGGCCATGGAAATTTTCTGATCGTCGTGTCATTTGGTGCATTACCATGTCCTCTGCCTCCCGATGCAACGCGTGTCGTGGGACGGTGGTCGGTAAATCAACAGTGGACGGTTTGATTTTTTAATTTTTGTCATTTTATTGTTTATTGTTGTTTTGTTTTTATTCGGTATAGTCCTGAAATTTTAATTTTTTTTTGTGATCATTTTAAAATTAATGTTTCTCTCTTTTTCCATTTGTTTTTTTTTTGTGTGTGTTTTCTGTTATTTTTATATTTTCTTCGGATCAGATGATTTTATGGTTTCATTGTTTGTGCAATAATAACGATAATTTTAGTGATTTTTTTATTTTTATTTTTGTAAAAATGTTTTGCTTTTTTTTTATTCTTTAGGGCAATTTAATGATTTTAATTGTTTGGGCAATAATGTTGATAATAATTTTAATTGTTATAGTCATGATAATAACGATAACGTAGAGATGAATTTTCAATGATGTTTTCTTCTTTGTGTAGATACTAATTTAACTACTTATTTTTATTATTTGATTATTGCAGGTGTTTTAACAATGTATATTTTGTTCATTGTATTTAATTTAAATTGGATTATAAAATGAACTAATTCTAATATAGTGAATTCAATAATTAAGGTATCTGAATCTTCTTGCTTTTTTAAATTTCATATATTTTATAAGAAACTTGCACTTCATAGGATTTCTGCACAGATGTATTATCTTACCCATATTTATACTATAATAAAAAAATCTAGCACAATTAATATTTTTATATTTAAAAAAATATGGTTCAAGCCGCGACGATGATGACAAGTGGCTAGTGTGTTGTGTATATATATATATATATATATACCTTTGTTTCCTCATTCATTGGGAGTTATAGACGGGAATTAGATACTGATTTATCCACCTACGAATGTTACTCATGATTTTTGTCTGTGATCATGAAAATGAAATCCCAAGTGGTTCTCTATGTCTAGATTATTTGAAAACACTTGACTGTGGATATATATCTTCTGATCTTAATTATATGCTCTTTTCAATTTAATGGAAAATGAAAGAAAAAGGGAACCCTATTCTCGAACAATATAATCGTGGTAGAGAAGCATTTCACGCAAGAAATATATATATATATATAGCCATTGAGGTTGATACAAGAGAAGCACACCAACTCAGGAGTTCCTCCCTCTATCTCTCATAAATTCTTCTACCTGCAGTGTCTGCTCTGAGCTCCGATTGTGATCTTCTGTAATTAATATATATCTGGGTGGGTGGATATGAAGGTACGTAAGAGCTCCTCCGAATTAATCCTTCTCTCTCTCATGTTGCATATAATTCATTTTTCGAAATAGGGTTTGTTTTTCTTATAATTCATTATATGCTTCTGAAACATGACTGCAAAGTTATATATAATTATATATCGAGTGGGAGTGAAAAAACTTTTTTCCCCAAACGTGAAAAAGATAGTTGAAAGTGAAAGGAGTAAGACAAGAAAAACACAAATAATATATATATATATATATATATATATATATATATGCTCCAAATTAAGCCATGTCCAGTGGCAAAGGTAACGTAGATAATCTCACTTTTGAAGAAAAAAGTAGCACAGTAACTCTTGTGAATGGAATTTGGCAACAAAAACACAAGGAACACCCTTGTAAATAACAAAAGAGACGAAATCAAACAAAGGCCCTGAATTCATGCGTAGCATCGACAAAAGTTAAATAAATTCACAGACAAAGCCCTCAAAAACGGGAGGTAATTAGCAGCAGCATTTAGCATCGCTTCTGTAGCGGTTTAAGAATGTTTTTATTGCTTAATTAGCGTCTTCATCTGCCTTTATTTAACTTACCTACAGTACTGAGATTAACGAAGCACAGAAGAAGAAATGAAAATTGAAAATCTGGTACCCTCGTAGTTTTACAAGAAGTTCAAGAATAAGCATGAACGGCTTGGATGTAGTGGGATAAGAAGACTTTGAAACCACGTGCCTGTGCAATATATATATATATATATATATATATATATATATTGTTTTTTTTTCTGGGCTGGCTCGTACCTCTTATAAATACCGCACCATCCCTTGCCTTCCAGGAGTGGCTCTGAAACTGATACAGAAGCACACTCTCCTAGCTAGTCTCTCCCTTTAGAAGCACCGATAAAAACTAGGCTCTAAATATATTTGGGTTTTTGTGATTCTTGGGAGTTGTGTGGTTGAGTCTATGTGTCAGGTGGTGTTACTCTCGTTTTTCTGAGACTTAACACCATACTTATAACTACACTTGGATCTATCAAAGAAGAAGCCCCATCACTTTCTGCTTTTTAATGTTACTGTATTGAGTGCTGAACTTTCATTTGGTCTCGGAAATTTTAGAGGTTCTTCTATAACATAACTCACGTAATTGGTATCTTTTGTAAACAAAGATGGGTGAGAATACAGCTTCAAAGAACCATCTTCCTCCCCAGGCTTTCGGTGTCTCAGTCGACACAAATCCACAGAGTAGTGACTCCAAGTGGTTTGATGAAGATGGGCGTCCCAAACGAACTGGTGAGCTTCACTTATCTTTTTTATTTCCTGGACAACTCTCGTGAATTTTCAAAAACATGTTAGAACTCACTACTTCGGTTATCTTTTCAATCCTGATGATTCTTTCTCATTTTGTTTCCTTAAACAGGAGATGTGTGGACTGCATGCGCTCACATCATAACCGCTGTTATCGGGTCCGGGGTTCTATCCTTGGCTTGGGCTATAGGTCAGCTTGGGTGGATTGCTGGACCAACTGTGATGCTTTTGTTCTCGCTTGTCACGTACTATACTTCCCTTCTGCTCACCTCCTGCTACCGCTCCGGTGATCCTGTCAATGGCAAGAGGAACTACACTTACGTGGATGCTGTTAGGGCCAACCTGGGTAAATTTGCTGGCACATAGATTGTTGGTTAAATTAGCACGACCCTTTTAAACATTCTGATTTATCTATTCTCTTACGCTGTGAGTTTTATTTTCACAGGCGGTGTGAAGGTCAAAATATGCGGATTCGTTCAGTATGTGAACTTTTTTGGGGTTGCCATTGGCTACACAATTGCATCTTCTATAAGCATGATGTAAGTTTTAGTCCCACCAAGAATTTGTAATTAAGTTTGCTTTCTTGTTGCTGTTTCTCGGCTGATTGGTCCTTGTCTTTCGACTACAGGGCAATAAAGAGGTCTAATTGTTTCCACCAGAGTGGTGGAAAAGATCCATGCCACATGAATGCCACTCCATATATGATAGGGTTTGGCATAGCTGAGATCCTTCTGTCTCAGATTCCTGGGTTTGATCAGTTACACTGGCTCTCCCTCGTCGCTGCAGTCATGTCCTTCACTTATTCAACAATTGGTCTGGGTCTTGGCGTTGGTAAAGTTATAGAAAACAAAAGAGTCAGGGGAAGCCTGACAGGGATAAGTATCGGCACTGTGACTCAAACTCAAAAGATATGGAGGAGCTTCCAAGCACTTGGTGACGTTGCTTTTGCCTATTCTTACTCCATGGTTCTCATTGAGATTCAGGTATGTTACGCTACATTCTCTTGCAGCACATTTGTTTTATGATTTGCGAGTTAAACTGACCAATTGCTCGGTCCATTTAATGGCAGGACACGATCAAAGCCCCACCTTTGGAATCCAAGACGATGAAGAAAGCAACTCTGATAAGTGTTGCAGTGACAACGCTTTTCTACATGTTCTGTGGCTGCTTTGGATATGCTGCTTTTGGAGACCAAGCCCCTACCAACCTCCTCACTGGATTTGGCTTTTACAATCCATATTGGCTGCTTGACATTGCCAATGCTGCCATTGTAATCCACCTTGTAGGTGCATACCAGGTTTTCTGCCAACCCCTCTTTGCCTTTATTGAAAAAGAAGCAGCCCGAAGATTCCCAGACAGTAACTTCGTTAACAAAGATGTCAAAATCTCAATTCCCGGTCGCCGTCCATGCAATATCAACCTCTTCAGAATTGTTTGGAGAACACTTTTTGTGGTTACTACTACTGTGATTTCAATGCTCCTTCCTTTCTTTGGTGGCGTAGTTAGTCTCCTTGGGGCTTTTGGATTTTGGCCATTGACCGTTTACTTCCCGGTTGAGATGTATATTTCACAGAAGAAGATACCAAAATGGAGCACGAGGTGGCTTTCCCTCCAAATCCTTAGTGTTGCTTGCCTCATTATTTCTATAGCTGCTGCCGCTGGCTCTATTGCTGAAATTATTCATGATGTTAAGACTACTAAGCCCTTCCATACCAGTTACTAGACCATTAGAATTCATCGGTATCACAACTGATGAGCATATCACAAGAAAGACAGGAAGATCTTGTTGATGATCATCTTATTTTAATATAGTTTCTTGTTGTTTATTTCAGCAGTTTTTTTTTCTTAAAAGAAAAGAAGAAGATGGGACCATGCTTGTGATGTAAGTGTACTGTAAACATGTGTCCCAAGATACGTATCCAAGCATTGTAACTCTTTTTTAATGTTCAATGTACATTGAACGAATTTCTACAGAGGATTGCCCTTATGATTTCCACCTCACTAGCTATTTCAATTCTTTTTTTCATTTTCATTCTTCGTTTCGGCAAGTTCCTAGTATTTGCTTATGGTGTGAATGGTTGGATCTGAATTCAACTCCAATTTTGATCACTTGTTATTCCAGCTGTTCAAATCAGCAAAGGGCAGCTGGGGATAGGAACTGGTGTTTTACTTTTACTTGATAAGGCATCCCTCTTCATTTGAACCATTGAAAGTGCAGCGATTTCCAATCAATAGTGACAGAAGGAGAGGGATGAAAAAGAACAATTGTGACAATCCAGTTCAAGCTGTTGAACCAAGGCCTATCATATCTAATCTGCAGAAAGTTATACATGTAAAGATCATGAGGACTTGGTCAAGTGATCAAATGGTGGGTGGATCAATCAGCTTGTGACAGCATTTGGCACAATCACCTTTTTGTGAGGGTCCAGGATATTAGATAAGCATCTTTGTTTGAACTATAGCGACAGTGAAAGGCTCAACTTTTTTGGCTAAAGGCTAGCCCTTCTCCTCCATCCCCATTCCCTGCCATCCAAACGAAAAATGGATGCTGGTGAAGAACACTGTATTGTATAGACACAAAGGTCACGGTGAAGAGGAAAAGCAGTGGCAATTTTGTGGAACTGAATCGGTCCTTCCTTTCATGGAAACAATGGCTTCCCAAAATTGTACTGTGGGGTATGTAGACTCTGGAAAAATCTAAAAAGTGCATGGTAAAGTGGGGGCATCGAAACAGAGGAAAAGAAATAAAGAAAAGCAATGGGAAATGAGATTTTTCAGACTTGTTCTGTTGAATTTTAGAATCAAGTTTCATTTTTAATTTACCTTAAATCAAGAAAAGAGGTAATAAAGAAAAGATTTCACTCCCCCAGCAAGGACTTGAAAATATTCCCACTCGTAGAATAGCATGTGAGAACCACTGAGGGAAACACTCTCTGTGAAATCCAATTTAGCATTTGAAAATTGAAAGCAAGACATCTGCACAAGTTGCTATTAACTAATTAGATCAACCTTGTTTATTCATTAGTTTCACAATTCCCATGAAATGCAATTATGCAACCCTGGAGTAAAGAAATACAACTTCTCTGATATTGTTGTCTTGTCCTTATCAAATGGGATCGCTAGAGGTCACACCTACACAAAACTTTAGACTTCAACGATGACGCATCATGTTACAAGTATTCTTCATGTCCATTTGAAATCGCTAAAGGTGGTGGGCGAGGCTGCCGCCGCCGCTGGATTGTCCCTCCTGAGTGGTGGGGTCTAGTTCTCTGCCGGCATAGATTTTTTAGTGAATTTTTCTTAAGGTCTAAGTTGGTGTGCCTTTAGTGGGTAGGTTTGCCACCACCTATCATACCGTTTCCCTGCGGTTTTTTAATAAGACATAGAAAGCGCTCCTTACCTCCTAGCAGCTAGTACTGGAGAGGATGGAGGAAGGTTTTCCAAGGTTCAAGGAGATTTCAAGATTCATTTTCTCGCAGCTGTGGTGGGAATTGGAATCGGACCACGGAATTATTGAAGGATTCTTGTGGGTTCAAGAAACCATGATAGTTGTTGAGCCTCTAATCCGTTTTTATGTGAAAAACGCAGATTTGCCACCGGTATTTTGCGGTGTGATTTTGAGAAGCACAAACCGGCGGGAAGAGGATTGAAGGAGGAGGCATGAGCTAACTCAACTTAGATACGTCGTCGTAATAGAGTTTCCACGCCTTCGCTTGTAGCGAGGGGTCAAATGGTTTGATGTTGTGTACGACTCGTCAAGCAGCCCGCGAAATCCACAATTCAAGAAAATGTTTGGTGTGAAATCTTACCACCGGCAAATGAAATCATGAAATTGCTAGAAAAGTAGGGTGTAGATCTTGCTAGCATATAGCATCCTTTGTCGGCATGTAGATTTTATATAAAAAAAATATTAAAACATATTCCCAAATAAATCTAAATCTAGATGAGAAGGTTAGGTAAGAACCTCTTCTCCTTTAGTTCTGTTTTTTTAGTTGTTAATAATAATAATAGAAAGAGAGAGGTGCCAAGAAAAGCCCTTATATTTACCATCATGCCACTTGCTAGTCGATTCAAGCAATTGATGAGCGTTTAGCAATGTGCAAATTTAAGGCACTTGTAAATCGCATTTGTGCATTTATTTAATGTTTTTATACATTGATCTTCAGAAAATCTTTGCTGCCCCTCTTTACTTTACCGGTAGTGGAATCAGCTACTGTCAAAACTAGCCTCTTCAATTTCAACGCCTGTTAGAATCAAATTCAAATCATTAAGACTGTAGAATGGAACTTCACACCGATCGGATGAAATTCTGTGTAACAATCACTCACTGCAAGAGCCTTGACAAATCGATGGCACTGGCGCGGATCATCGCACCCCACCAAATAAACCATCGCCCCATTTTGAGAAAGCAAATGGGTGCATTCAACAACATTAATTATGTTAAAAAAATAAAAAAGAAACAACCGCACCTTTCTGATTGTTTAATAGATTAAATTCACGGGCTCATGGGATACCATTATTACAATAAAGAAGAAAATCCCCCACGCCCTCCCCATAACTCAAAATACTAAGTGCGAATAAAGAATAACAAATGAGAGCAAATTGAAATTCTCACCATCAATGCAATTGGCAAATGGTAGTTGAAACTTTTCCTGGCGAAGGATTCTATAAATGTTGTAAAACCTGATGTTTCTAGAAGAAGAAGCGTTCATTTACACCATCATACACTACAGAAGTGATCTTCAATTAGCATATCTCTCAGTTATGAGACTCGGGATTCATGTTGTAATGGAGATAGTGCACCTAAAAGGTGGCATGCAAGAACATTTACCTCAAAAAATGGAATTCATATAACTGCCAAATGGTGTGGCTCAAAATATTCGAAGGATGCATCATCGAAAGGCATTTACGAGAGCTCCTCCTTACTGAACTTGTTCCAAGCTTCCTGTTTAATGAAAGCAAAAGACACCCTCAAGCAAATGAGAAACGTAGAAAAGCAACTAAAGGCCTAGATGTAGCAATTGAACCACAGTCGAAGATAAATACGGAAATAATCCCCTACCCAGCAATGTATGTACCTAATTTTGATACTAAGAAATTCATGCTGTACCTTTAGGATATCAAAAACCTTCTCAGAAGTATATTTTTGTTGAATAGTGGCACCTTTCTGTTGAACCTTATCAGGATGGACGCATAATGTTGCCTTTCTATAGACTTTTTTCACTGAGGTAGAGGTGATCAAATCTGTCAGTGAAACTGGTTCCCAGTCACACTCAGGCCAAAGCACCTGCTCATCATTTCACATATAAAATAAATATGTTGGTGGTTACTTTATGCTTAATTAAACCAAGAAGAAAAAAGAAGAAATCATTGAACATTCAATAACAGCTTTGAAACATGAGAACGACACTTCATTTTCCTTTGTACTGCAACCCATCGCTTCAAGCGACCTCTTGAACAGAAAACACAACAAACACACAAGTCCTAGCAAGTCCACTGATGCTGCTAGTGGCCCTCAAAACATTTTCTTGATAGTATGGTTGGCAGGGAAAAAAGCTTGGACTTTACACCATTAGAGCAGTTCCTATAAGGGTACCACAAAAATAGGCATGCATGGAGTGTGGAGGCACTATCATCACATCAAAACCCAACTATAGTTTTAACTTCACCATCATAAATACAGACAACCCAACACTTCCAGAAGCAGAACAAACAAAAAGTTGTGGCAAGGCACAAGACTATTTTAAAAGAGCATATCAACATGTTAATGCTTCACGGCATTCATTCAGAGCTAGAAACAGCAGTTGTGATCATCAATCCAGAAGCTCGCTTCGAAGACTGGTTCCAAATTCTCACTTCTAAGATGCAAGACCACAGTTTGGTCAGACCATGATTGCGCGATGATCTGTGTTTTAATTCTACTTAACAAGCAATTCAGATATAAAAAGTAGCAAATATAAGAAAATAGATCCAATACTTTCTTGCCTACTAAAGTGCTAAAAGTTAAGCAAAAAAAAATTTACAGATTTAAAAGGCTGTTGTGAAACTCACATGTTGCAATGATGATAGCAGTGCACGCATATTGCCTTCCTTTCCTGCAGCCCAGTGCTTTATCTGAACATCCATTTTGTCAGCTATCCTCTGCAAATTAACAAACATTATTCAAAATTAAGCGGTTACATTGCAAAGAAAAAATTAAATATTGCAAGATATAGCCATCACCCTGTTAATACCAGCCTCACAAAGAAAGCAACAAAGAAATGAATAGATATGATCATTTATGTATATACCATATGCACATGCACATTAGCATATAGAGTGAGTTCTTTACACCTCATCTTCAACCCCAAAAGAAGCACCACAAGCATCCTTATATTGTGCATATGGTGCAAACAAACCAATAACTTGTACAGCCAGTACACAAAGATCCCACTAAATGCATTGCAAGTCTAGGCAACTCTGAAGTTACTTACACGCCTCTCCTCTTGCTCATGCAAAGTTTGAAGGTCACGCTGATTCATATCAGCAACTGCTTGTTCCTGTAGAAACAACAATTCAAAATTGTAGAAATCTTCATCTATGGTGACAAATACAAATTCAATCTTCAAAGTAAGAACACATTCAATTTCATGGTGACTTTTCAGTTGTGCTTTAAATCTGCAAGCAAAGAGTCAAAGATATGAATCAATGACAAGTTATCATTGTTACTCTATGCAGGCTCTTGCTAAGAAACATCATGTTCAAAAGGTGCACAAGATGAAGCCAGGGTAAGAAATCCTGACAAAAAACAGAGAAGGACAAATCACTTCTTCCACTGCTGCTGGAAGGAATTTTGTACAAGATGAAGGTCATTAATTTATTATTATAGCCACTATTTCATAAAGTACAAGAGCTCATAATATTTTTTTTCCATATGAGGAAAAATTTTGCACCTTTATACTCCTTTTCTATTCTTATTTCACCCATGCATTGATTTCTTTTCACCCTCTATATAAACAAACACGCAGTATTACTATAATCCAAGAGGAAAAAATAAGTTCATCCAGTCAATATTATAACTCTGGTCTTGTTTGAGAAACAAAGAGCGGATAAATGACAAGTAGGAAAACAGACCATACGATCCCTGGTCCTCTGGTGACGATCCCATCTGGCTCTCCTTCTTTCTTCACTTTCCCCTTCAATTTCCTCAAATTCTCCAGATAATGTGGCATCTTTGGCAGAGTAAAGGTCATCATATTATAAAAACAATGCATCAAAAGAACATTTCTACTGCTACCACTAAATCTAATTTCAATAACAACTACCTCCAAAAATTGAAGAAAGGTCACCAAGTGCATTTGTTGTAGAAGTCTTCCTTGTGCCAGGTGAGGGACTCGAAGCCTTTTTTAAAGGGAATTTGGGCTTTCCTTTTCCATTTATCCTCGCATCAAATAGAGGGTCCTAACAAGTCCATCAGGAATCAATTTAAAAAAACAAACTACTGGTGTTACAAAAACCTTTACTCTGATACCAGTAGTTCTTACCGGAACTCCAGAACTTGACTTTGGTACACTACTGGACCGAGAAACCCTGCCAAAAAATGATTCTAGATCATCTGCTCTCTCCTTTACTTCCCCAGCATGATGACCATTAGAGACACGACGAGCATTGTTCTGCATCCTACCCATAGCAAAGTCTTCCAGTTCATCTATGGAAGAAACATCTGAACCCTTTCCTGCATCATGGAGCATTGAAACATCATTAAGTTTACGAGGAGAATAGATAGGGAAAGAAATCAAGTTGACCTGTTGTTTCAATTTAAGGACACAGAATAATCTTTACCTGTCTTCAAAACGTGTCCTGGTTTTGGAGGGGGTCTCAATGGTGGGGAACAATTTGATGAAACAGCAGGTTCTGTTCTTCCAGAATGATTAAACTTACCAAATTCTGTAAACGATTTTGTTGTGGTTGAAGTCTGTTCAAGTACTACAAAAGGGTCCTCTGATGAAGTGAATGCTGTTGTAGCTGTATGCATATTTTTTCTGCACCAAAAGTATGATAAAAAGAAGCGTTCATGGCCATGGCATTACATCATACAGAAAATGGGGTAACACTACATAGGTCCAATGATATGATTAGAAATAGACTGGTATATCACTATGAAAGGCTTCGGAAAATTTAACTAAATCCATACGAAACAAGAAATCTAATGCTCCATTACAAGAATCACTTAGATACATATCATCCTGTCTGAACTTTTAGGCCATTAAACTACCATCTCATCATTTTCTTGAGAATGTGTGGCAAGTAAAATAACTTTTAAGTAATGTGAAGGAACATTGGACAGAACATAGAACAGTACAGAGATGAAGCAGATGCTCACGGAAGGTTAAAGTAAAATGAACTCCAATTCGCCCTCCATTCCAATAATGTCATGCCCTCAAGTATCCATCATAATGCACAAGATTTATTATTGTGTGCAAATATTCCCCTACGTATACAAACCAATAGCAGTAAATATAAACTAAGGCATTGGTATTTAGTTAATCAAACAACTAAGCAAGTAATCGATGAAAGCATCAATTAAGCACGTAATCAATGAAAGCGTCAAATTTCCCCAAAAAGAAACACATACTCTTTCCTTGATGAGTTTCTGGAACCAAACCCAGGTATCAAATCATCAAAACCAACAGATCCATTACAGCTCGGGGGCTTCAATTTTGTGCCAGAAGCCCCCAACAAATCTTTGACAGGTGCACTTTGCTTGGCGACCTTTGAAGAAGCAAACGCCCCAAAAATATCATCATCCTCGTTATTATTATTAACTGGTAAACTAGACCCGTTTAATCCACCAAATATATCATCAACAAAAGACGACTGCGCACTCGAACTTTTAGTACTTGAAAACACAGAATCAATATCTAAACCAAACCCAGTACTCGTCTGTTTTGAATTCTTTTGAAAACCACCAAAAATGTCAAAATCATCACCAAAGTTCTGGGGTTTTGAATTGCTAGAGAGAGTTCTGTGATCGTCCATGTAAAAACCATTATATGAATTGGAGTTGTGCGTTGATTTAGAAGAATATGAGTTGGATTTCGTGTTTGAAGAAGGGAAATATCGAGTTTGGGCGTTATTGGGTCCTCTCGATGCGGACATTGGAGCCGATTTTCCTTGCGATTTTAACCCGAAACGTTCTGTTAATGCACCAAACTCGTCCATCTTGAAAGAAATAAAAGGAGCTATTAATTTTAATCAATTATGAGAAATGGGTTTGTTGATCTATAAGAAAAGACAAAGGACTGGATGAAATCGGAGTGGAATTGAAGCAAAAGAAAGGAGGATCATGGAAACAGGGGTGACTTTTTTTTCTTTTTTCATCTCTATTTTCTTGTGTGAAAGAGAGAATGAGAGAGAGAGACTTAAAAGGTAAAAGAGAGTATCAGGTGGTGTAGACAAAATGGGGGGAGATGGGTGATAAGGAAAAACAGAGAGGAGAAAATTTTCCGGGATTTGTAAGAGAAAATTTAGATTCCAGGGGTCCTTCTGCCTCTCTCTCTCTCTCTATCAATTTCTGATTATGTGCCTGTGACAATGCTTAAGAGAACTGCCTAGGCGGTGGGTGGCAATGTGGAAGCAACTCCCATTTTGACTTCTGAGTGATGGATCATCATGTGTATTTAACATGGTTTTACGACTCGTCATCGTCATCGTCTATTTCTTTCCTGTAACTGTTGAATTTTGTTGATTCTCTCCCTCATGTCTCCAGAAAAATGGATATATATATTGGGAGAAATTTATTGGGAGAATAAAAATCAGTTGATAAAAGCTGAAAATCATTATTGTTTTTATCACCGAAAATCTGGAAAAGGTATTTTAATTAAAATATTTTTTTATTTTTAATAATTATTTTGTATATGAAATCATTTAAAAAAAAGTTGCATTTTGACGTCATAACAAACACATCCTTCCTGACCTGAGTTTCATTTAATTTGAGATTATTACCTTTAAATTGTCCATATTTTTTTATTCAGTTTCCAAAAAACTATACTTCAAGTAAATTGTTTCTAATTTGTCTTTATACTTTACTCTATTTTCCAATCAATTAATTTAGTTAGTATTTTATATGAAATGATAAAAAAAATCCTCATACAAAAGACTTAAATTTATTTAAAATTTATTTTGAAGAAGTAAATTTATATATATTGAAAGAAAAAAGAATTTACCACTTTGTGCTAAAATTTGTTTTTTCTTTTATTATTTATTTCTTAAAAACTAAATCAGCTTGTGTTCGAGTTTCATGTGATAGAATTTCATTAAATTTATATGAAAATGTTTCATAAAGTATTTAATCAAATTCTAAGAACTAAGTAGAGAAAAAAAAAGGAGAAATTGCCAAATTCTTTTTTAATTTAGCATGCTTCCTCTTAAAAGTAAAAACTAGGTTGGATACGGGCTCCAACCATATCTTACCTTTATCGACCAACCGACAATATAAGAATAAGAATTCGAATAATAAAAGGAGGCCAATGAAACTTCATAACTGTGAGTTGGCTAAGATATTGTTTGAGAGTGCGTTGCAACTGGTGTTTGTCGAAAATTTAAAAAAAAATTATTTTAAATGAATATGTTTTGGTGTTTTTAGATCATTTTGATGTTCTGATATCAAAAATGATTTTAAAAAAAAATAAAAAAAAACATCATTTTGATGTATTTCGGCACGAAAAGTATTTTGAAAAGCTACCGCAATCACACTCCCAAACAGGCCCTAAGGCACTAGTTGGCACTTCATTCTTTTTTTAAAAATTGAATTTATTTTGAAAATTTTAAAAAAATAAGAATAATTAAAGGAGGCCACTAAAACTTCATAATTGTGAGTTGGTTAAAGCCCTCGTTGATACTTCATTTTAAAAATATTTTTGAAAAAAAATGAATTTTTATTTTAAATTAAATATTTTGGTATTTTAATTATTTTTATTCATTAATATCAAAAATAATTATTTATCCACATTTCCAAACAAACATTAAATATTTGCAACTAAGATATTAAAAACATGGACAATGAAATGAAACGAAGCCTCCAATACGGTGAGAAAATCAATTGAATTACTTAAAACATTCGTAAAAAAACAATTTGGAATTAATTAAATCTAATATTCTTATTGTATTTTTTTATGATTTTAGTTTAAAAAATTGAATAAATAAGAATTATTTGTATTCAGAAATCAAAACCAAAACCAAATACTTGCTAAAAACTAAAAGTTCGTTATAGATTAAAAATTCATCAAATCAACATCTATAAAAAAAAAACATATGAATTAAATGGAATTTATTTAGTTTTTAAAAAATTTAAAATAAATCAAACCGATCACCCTAGTAATCCAAAGATCGTTCTCTAATGCCTAAAGTTATTAATTTCATTCCGTTTCGGCCAAAATGGCTAAAATGTTTAGTACCAATTAAAAAAATTAGACAAAAAGATATCATTTTTATCTCGATTTAAATTCCAACTTATTCTGAATTTTTCGGTCAAATATCGGTTAAAACGTACCGGTTTTGTTTCGTCCGTTTTGTTTCGACCAAATAGTGTTTTTTTTAAATAATGAATAATTTTACAATATCAATCATATCTCTTAATCCGACCATTAAATTAAATTGAAATTTTACAAGGAATCTCTTGACATATATATATATATATATATATATATATATATATATATATATATTATGTTAAAATTTCAGAACAATTAGAGAATATAATGATCTTGCAAGATTGATGATGACATTCTCGCAATATTAATCATATCTCTTAATCCGACCGTTAAATTTAATTAAAATTTTACAAGGAGTCTCTTGACATATATATATATATATATATATATATATTATGTTAAAATTTCAGAACAATTAGAGAATAAATGTATATAATTTTGTTCAGAAAAATTATTTTATTGTGTTTTTTTTAGATTAAATTGCACAATTCTAAATAGTTTTATTTTTGAATTTGAACTAATTTTTATTTTGAATTAATATATTTAATTATATATATATATATATATATAAACAATACAATCCCAAAATAGCACACCAAAACAAAACATTTCATTCTAATTAAAAAAACAAAGCATCAACAACATCTTTAATGCCTATGAGTCCGAGTATATCTTCCACTGCTGTCTCCTGTGAAGCTGGAAACTAGAGGTCTCCACCGTGCCTTTGGTTAGCCATTGACTTTTGGATGACTCCATATTTATAGTAAGAAACTACATAATTACCTTGTATTTCACTATGAATAGGATATAAATCTTTTTACATATTAAAAAAATATTATATAAATATTGTTTTATAGTAAGGAAAATTTTAATTGTAAGATCATAATTTAATACACATTACAAATAATATAAAAGATGTTGATGTTTCATTGTGTCCCTAGACACAAATCATTGTGGATTTCAACAATGAAATTACATTTTTGCTCATCGAAACCAGGGGTATTTTATCCATTTCTAGGGAACTTTTATGATATTTACAGATTGTTTGGGGGTGCTCTGGTATTTTCCATATTTATTTGTACAGTGAAATTACCTATTTACCCCCTAGGAGCTGACAAAAAGACGAGGGTTGGTTGGGGTATTTTTGGTTTTTTGTCTGATATTGAACAATGAAATATCACCTTTGCCCTCGAGTGAGACATAGACAGGGGGTTAGAAGTGAGGATAATTTAGGGTTTTCATATTTTATACATAGTTAAACTACTTAAATATCCTCATAAACAACAAAAACGAAGGTCTGACGATGAGGGCATGGTGGTATTTTCATATCCGTTTTTTTCATGGTTATTACTCGGTCAATGGGTGTTTAGGTAATTCTGTTTTTTTTCGAAATCACTGCAGGCGCGCCATTATTTTTTACGTGTACCGTGACTATTAGTGGTGTAAAATGTCTGGTTGTCATGTCTCCGGGTGCGTCGTCATATCCTCTTTCTCTTGGTGGTGTGCATGTCGCTGTAAGACGGTCAGAGGATCACCGGTGGACGGTTTTTCTTTCCCCCTTTTCACTCTCCTGCAACGACAAAATGCATGTTAGTCCTCTATGTTTAGGATTGTTTCATTTCAGTTCTTAATCTTTTGATTTTTTTTTTCTTGATTTCTTCTATAGAAATTTTGATTTTATTAAATTATACCCTTCAATTGAAATTAATCATATATGTTGTTTTTCATTTCAAACCTTATTCTTTTTTTTTTTGTTTGTTTTTTGTGCATTTATTTTTTTTGGTTTTCAACTTTTATTTGTTTCAATTTTTTCCTCCAATTGAAATTAGTCTATATGCTAATTTTTATTTCGGTCTTTATTCTTTTGATTTAAAAAAAAAACTACACTGCTATTGTTTTTGAACCCCTTTAATTTTTTCATTCTCAAGGTTTTGATTTGTTGCAATTTTGTCATTCAATTGAAATTATTTATATATTTTATTTTTCATTTTGCCTCTTATTCTTTTAATTTTTCATTTAGCATTAATTCCTTTGGTTTTTTCGGTCCTTCTCGGACAATATTTATTTTTGTCTTTATTTATGCCTCTATGTTTTTGTTTTTGTTTTTGTTTTTGTTTTTGTTTTTGTTTTTATTTTATAATTTTGTCGTTTCATTTTTTATTTCAGTTATGAAATTTTAATTTAGGTTGGTGATCATTTTAAAATTAATATTTTTTCCTTTTTCTCTTTTTTTTTAGTATTTTATGGTATTTTAATCTGTTGTTCGGATCAGATGATTTTTTTTATGCTCATAATATTTATTTTAGTGTTTTTTTCTCTTTTTTTTGTTGTTTTTGTTTGCTCTTTTGTTAAATTGTTTTTTTATTCTTCGAGATAATTTATGGTTTCATTGTTTGCACAATAATAATGATAATTTTAGTGATTGTTTTTTATTTATTTATTGTTTTCTTGCTTGCTTTTTTTGTAACAATGTTTTTTTATTCTCTAGGGCAATTGAATGATTTTAATTGTTTGGGCAATAATGATGATAATATTTTTAGTTGTTATAGTCATAATAATGATGGTAACGTAGTAATGGATTTTCAATGATGCTTTTTTTCTCTTCTTTTTATAGGTAAAAATCAATGCTTTATTTTGTTGTTTAGTTATCGCAGGTATTTTCACAATTTATATTTTATCATTGTGTTTAATTTAAATTAGATTATAAATTGAACCAATCCTAATATAATGAATTCGATGATTCAGGTATCCGAATCTTCTTGTTTTTTTAGTGGCGATGATAATTTTATGCTTGTGATTTCATTAAAATATGTTAATCAGATAAATTTATATCGATTTAAAATTCATATATTTTATTAAAAATTTGCGCTCCACAGGAATTCTGCACAAATTTATTATTATTTTTTTAGATTTATAATATAATAAAAAATCTCACATTCTAAATATTTTTTTGTGTTGAAAAAATATGGTTCTGGTCATGATGAAAAATGCGGGTAAATAGCTAGTTTTAAATAAAACACATCATTTTTGATATGTTTCAAAAAAATATTTCTTAAGAAATCTTCTTGCTCACTAAAAACTAGGCCATGAAGTTCATAAAAAAAAAAAAAAACTTAAAATGTGTAATTTTGTATTGTGGGGAGCCCTTTGATTATTTTTTTTTCACATGATTGCTATTAATAATTTAAATTCTATTAAAACAAACTAATTTGTTATTATAAGTCTTTTTAAAAAAAATATAATTTTTTTTGCAACATTAATAAAGAGAAACACCACCTCTATTAAACTACTTCTCAAGAAACATACTCATCAATACAAAGAAGAGCCATTTTATAAAATAAATGAAAATGCCTACATGCAATACTTTATAATTAATGCGAACCAAAAACATTAGGGTTAGGATGGTCTCACGTGGGGGGGGGGGCATTATGGGATCCATTTGGACTTTGGAGGGGCAACCGGTCAAACCACCCACCCATCTGTGAGTGTGCACGCGCGCGCTTGCTTCCGTGTCCAAAACCAAAACGTGAATTTTGACCACTGCCACAGCCAGCCAACATTGATTAATTTCTCTGTTCAAAGCACGACAACTAACCAGCTTCATACAAGTCTAGCATGTGATTGAACTGAGGTTGCTTGAACTCCACGCACAAAATGGGCAGAAACCTGCTCCTCTCTTCCTTTCTCTGTCTCTTCTTCTTCCTCGCCGTTTTATCCATTCATCCAGTTTCAGCCACTTCATCATGTCCCGTAGATCTCAGCTACGTCCAGACTGTGCCGTGGAACACATCGCTGTGTCGCCAACCTGATGGATTAGAACATTGCTGCCAGACTCTTCTCAGTGTCTTTGGCATGGGACTTGCCCAGCACTTGAGAGAGACCTCCATGTTTCAATTTCCTAATTCAAATGCCTCATCTGCTTGTTTATCTGATTTTCAAGCCAAACTTGCCACCATGTCGATAGACCCATCATTAGTCCCTTCTTGCTTCAAGGACTCGGCTCAATTTGTTACTAGCACTTCTAGTTGTGTTGGGATTGTCACGACGCAAGATTGGATTGAGAAGGTTGGTCCAATTACCCCATTAAACACGGCTTGCAGAGGCGACTTTTCAGAGCTAACGAGGTGCAGCTCGTGTCTTGATGCGGGGCAGAAGATAAATTCTCAGCTAACCAGTCTAGACCCAAATGCCACCTCCAAGTGCTTCTACTACACCTGTTTATATGCTGCTGGGATTGTGAGCGAGCATGGCCCCCTGGATGCCACAACAGCTGCTTGCACCCTAGCCTTGCCATTGGCAAACTCAGCTACTAAAAAGCCAGCCAAGAGCAGAGATGAGTTGCTCAAGCTCGTGTTTGGGTTATTGGGGGCTCTTATTGGTGTCTTGCTTGCTTTTGGACTGATCACCATGTATAGAAAATGGGACAGGAAGAGGAAGGTCAACGCTTCACATGAAAGATTTGTCAGAGGTTTCAGGGCCAGCATGTTGCCCAACTCTGGTGCAAAATGGTTTCATATATCAGAACTTGAACGAGCCACAAAAGGGTTCTCTCAAACGAATTTCCTTGGCCAAGGAGCTTACGGGGTTGTGTACAAAGGAACTCTAGCAGATGGCGCCTTGATTGCAGTGAAACAAATGCATGATTTGGATTCACAGGGCGATGAAGACTTCTCCAATGAGGTTGAGATCATAGGCAAAATAAGGCACAGGAATCTTCTCTCTCTGCGAGGATGCTGCGTTACAAGTGATAACTCGAAAGGTAAAAGGAGATACATTGTTTATGATTTCATGTCTAACGGTAGCCTCGGTGACCATTTATCCGATGACCATAGCAGGAAGCAATTGACTTGGCCTCAACGCAAGAATATCATTCTGGACGTGGCCAAGGGACTTGCTTACTTGCATTATGGAATCAGACCTGCAATTTACCACCGTGACATTAAGGCCACCAACATACTCCTAGACTTGGAAATGAAAGCAAAAGTTGCAGATTTTGGGTTAGCTAAGCAAAGTTTGGATGGGCAGTCTCATCTCACAACGAGAGTGGCCGGCACACATGGTTACCTGGCACCGGAATATGCTCTATATGGGCAACTAACAGAGAAAAGTGATGTTTACAGTTTCGGAATTGTGATTCTTGAAATCATGAGCGGCAGGAAGGTGCTCGATACAACAAACTCAGCATTCCTTTTGATTACAGATTGGGCATGGACACTGGCGAAATCAGGAAAGTCGCAGGAAATTCTCGATGAGTCTATAAGGGATCAGGGGCCGAAAGGGGTTATGGAGAGATTTGTTCTTGTTGGCATTCTTTGTGCTCACGTGATGGTAGCTTTCAGACCTACCATTGCTGATGCTCTAAAAATGTTAGAGGGCGACATCGACATCCCCAGATTACCAGAAAGGCCATTGCCACTCGGTCACGAGTCATTCAGACCTTCATGGAATGAAAGTTCGTATGCAACCGAGAGATCAAGAACCAGCAGCTCAAGCAGGAGAGTAATGTAGACTGTCCTTCATAGTTGGTTAGGTCAGAAAGGACATAGTTTATAATTCCAGCCAACCTTGGAATTTTCAACTCAAACCCTTCAAATGTGGCCTGCTCTTTTGCATCTTGGAATACCTTGTAATTCTACTCAATTTTACATCACTATCAATGTAATTACAACATATTTTTTTCTACATCAAAACAGAAGGTGCATTCATTTATTGATCCCTTTTCTTTTTTTTTTCCCTTATGGGGGAAAATAAGTACTGGGGGAATGCTTCTTTCTTCCAACCTCGTGCGTGCGTTCATTGCTTGTTGCAATATACCTTCACTCTATCAAGGAAAAATTAACATCCCATATTGCGTTACTGATAGTTGCCATGGCCGAGGTTGAGCTTGATTGCTGCCACTCCAAACAACAGCCTAAGAGCTTTCCCCACAAAACTTCCAGCAGCAGCATGTTCACCAGCTTTCCTCACAAACTGAAGATCAGAGCATAACCTTATGACTCACCTGCTTCATTTCGCCAGTTTCCTTCTTTGGCTCTGCAAAGTAGTGCCACATTTAGATAGCTACTAGTGACTATCGATTAAAATTTCAGAGTGCTGACTGATAACATCATGTTAGGCCCAAATGGAATAAAAATCATACAGGTTCTGACCCCAGAGTCATATCACCAGAAACAAAACCATACAATCTGTCATTAACAAAAAATATCATAAATCTTAAACAACTTGCACCTGCGTGTGCACATGAAAAAAAAGAGGGTTGTAACTAAACATTGTTGGTCATGGATGCATGGAAATAATTAACATTAATCCCAACATCCAAGCAAACCAAGAGGCATGCCTTTTACCAAAGCCTTAAAAAAATCTCAGGCCATTCCATAAGTACCGGGCAACAGTGACCTATCTCATTGTTTTTATACTTTGGATAAGCATGTCCTAAATTGTGAGCATTTTGACCTTGTTTAGATACAGTCTTCTTGCAAATAATTGCATGAAAATAACCAACACAAAAAAAAAAAAAAAACTTTAACAAAGTTCTAAAGTAGAGCTGCCGATAGATATGGATGCAGTACATGCATGTGAAATTCAACGCAGAGATTTGTCTAATAATCAAAAAATAGCGCTCCCCGCTCCTTCTATTCCATTTCATTACAGGATAGGGCGGGTGATTCCCTTCTATCTCAAGGCATCTGGATTTCAACAAAAATTCATCTCAACTGCCCAAGTCATGGAGAACAAAGATTGTCAATCTATCCAATGGCTTCTCTACTGTTTCCATCTTCGAACAGAAGTTACTATCCTCTTCCTTTCTCAATTTTTAGTGTTTGAATCTTCCACGGGCACTTCTCATTCTATCTTTACAGCCATTGCTGCTGTTCCTTGGTCCAGTTCCGCTAAAGAAAGTTCAGTTGTACTCATAAAAATTTATAGGGGAAAAAAATAAAGAAGCAAATACAGGGCATTAATAATATGCAGAACAGCAGCATTGCCACCAAAAAAAAAAGGAAAGGAAAAGAGTAAAATCCATCCGTGAAAACTGACCTCTGCACTTGATACCAAGCCGTATACAGGCATTTCAACTCTGAATGTCATTGTTGATGGATAAACATAAAAAGCAGATTTAAGCTCATCTGAAATGGTTCACCACTCCCATAAAGGGTCATTGACAAGGACATTTATTTTCTCCTGAAGAAATTTTAGCACATCTTCTCTTCCTTCTTTTAAAAGCAATTGTCTTAACCTCCCAAATGTCACACCCGAAGGCCGAATTCCCTTTTCTATCATCTCTTCCAATAAGATGCAAGCCTGAGTGGCATCACCCTTCTTGCAGAGTCCATTTATAAGAACTTGAAAAGTGTGCATGCTCGGCATAAACCGCTTCAACTTCATGTACTTCCACACTTTAAGTGCCCTTTCTAGCTCATCCCTCTCACAAAACATTTTTATCATCATAGTATATGTATCTGCATCTGGCTCACATACCTTGATCATCCTGCGAAATACCCTATAAGCCTCATCAGTCTCTCCACGGCCAATCAAGTTACTCAGAATGATATTGAAGGTCCTTGAATTAGGCACCACACCCTTGCAATCCATCTCATTTAAGACTCTGTAAACATTTTTAAGCCTGTTTGCTTTACAAAAAGCACCAATCAAAGCATTATAAACTGCAACATCAGCCACGATTCCATTATTTTCCATCTCTAGGAAGGTATTGACAGCATCCTCAATCCGATTCTCGATTCCATATGTATGAACCAGAACACTATAAATGAAAGGAGTTGGCTTGCAAACTGCAGAGTCCATCTCATTGACAATTCCAAGGGCTTCATCCACCCTCCCAGCCTTGCAAAGCACATCTACCATAATACCATAAGTCACGATATCAGGTCTACAACCATTGCCAACCATTTCTCTGAAAATCTCCCTCGCTTTAGGCAGATTTGGGTCCTTTCCCCACCCTTCAAGCAATATACTATAAGTTTTTGAGTCTGGAACAAACCGGTCCTTCATACCGTCAAAGATCTCCTGAGCCTTCCTCACATTCTTAGACTTACATAAAGCACTAAGCAACCCATTAAACGCCGCTAAGTTTGGAGGCACATCATACTTATCCATGATATTAAACGTGTAAACAGCCTCCTCCACCTTCTGAGCTCTAGCATACTTTCTCATAATAATACAAAAGGTCTCAACATTTACCATCCCCTTACTCTTCATAGCCTTCAAAACTTCCCACATTAGCTGATACTGCCTTATCTTGGCTAGAGACTCAATCACGGTATGGAAAGCCCTAACACTATGGGTATAATGCCGTTGTTTCTCGGCCCATTCAAAGAATCGATACGCCACCATCCCAGCATTTTCAAACTTCTTAAGAACATCCTCGACTATCTGCTCTGAAACCCTAACCCCACTTTGAACAAGGGCAGTATCAAGAGTGGCTGCCGACGAAGACATCATAATTTTACATATTGTTTTCGTAGTGTCACTATTTGATTCACTTGAGCTGTATCTTCTCTTCAAAATCTTGTTAAATCCCAAATATAATTTATTCGAATTACTATAAATTCTGCTCATCTCTGTTGAGCCCAAAATCTACCTGAAGCAAACACCCACAAAACTCTAATTAATTTTTTATTTTTTATCTGATACATCTGCCATTCAATGGAGTGTAGGCATATAATTATATGGGTGAGAAGAGGGGGGGGGGGGGGGGGGGGGGAAGAGATTTTTAAACAAGCAATTAAGGAGGAAACTATGATTAACGTAAGTAATTATGAAATTAAAAAAGAGTTACCGTGCTGCTAAGCTAGCTGTTGTTTCATTTCCGCCACTGAATCGCTCACTCTACGGAAGAGGAGATGAACGAATCACGTACTGCTGCTATGAACGTAATATTTACTTACATTTAAGGGCATTTAGGGTAAAATCCACTCGGGCCTTGATTTTATTTGGGCTCCCCTGATAAATAAAAAAACAGAACAGCGAGTCGTGATGGTTAAAGAATGTATTAAAATAATATTTTTTTATTTTATTATAAAACATTATCTGTATATCAAAATAAAAATAAAAAAACATTAAAAAATTTGTGGAGACAACATATTGGCTAACTACAGTCGACAGCCATGACGTGTTGTTGGTGGCCATATGTTCCTTGACTTGTCATCGATAGAAAGTCTCTGTCGCCTTTTCTTCTGCCAATCACGTATTCGCTGCGCTTTTTTCTTTTTTTTTAAAAAAAAAACAAATCCTAAATCTATTTCCCCTTTTTAAAGTTCTTTAGATTTCTAGGACTTTCGAGTTCATTTTCCAGTTTCTTAAATTCCCTTTTCTTATTGGCTTCCACTATAATTGAATATACAATTTATATATTTTTTTTATTTAGATCTTCACCTTTTATTTTCTCTAAAACTGCCGATTTTTTTATTAAAAAAATATTTAAATCAATTTATACACATTTAAACTATTAAATTTTAAAATTGATGATCATATAAATAAAAAAATTATTCTCAAACTTATATTATCTACCTACGGATATGGTTAAACCCCCGATTTTTCATGTGAATGATTGTGTGAGGGATTTTAAAAGATTTTGTGATCGGTTGCGTGGAAGATTAATTAATGCTTTAAGGTTAACTTGAAATTTTGAAAAACTCAAACAAACCTCGATGATAGAGAGTTAATTTTTTTTAATTATAGAGTTTGTTCGGCATTAAAGCATTATTATTTTTCAAAATCTTTGTATTTTAAGAATATATTAAAATATTTTTAAAATTATCCCATCAAAACTATTTAAAAATTATAAGAAAATCATTTTTAAAAATAATAAATACTAGATATTTTTAAAAAATATATATTTCTAAAACAAAAAAATACAAACATATTTATGATACTTGAGCACGGAGTCAACTCACTTTTTCTATATATAGGCAGGGCAACCCGACACACACATGGTATAAGATTTTATATTGTTTTAAGTTTTGTATTAGATTTTTTGAGTTGGTTATTGTCAATTTTTTTTATTTAATTCGGTTTATTTACTGTTATTATTATTTTTAATTATTTTATTAAATTAACAAAGTTTATTAAATACAATCAAGTCAATGGCTGAAATTTTATTATTTTTTAAAAATACTAGCACGAATTAACAATCTTGTAACGTCTATTTATTACCATTAAACACTGATGGAGAAATGAAAGATTCATATTTAATAAATAAATAAGTAAAGATTACGATGAGAAACATTTTTTATTCAACAACAAAAGATATTTAACAAAAGATTAAAACTTGTATCAAGAACTCATTTCAGTAATGAGAAACTTTGTATTTGCTTGCTCCAAATTTTTGTAAGATAGAGGAAGCGCGTGTCCGGTGGTTCTACACAGCGTGGAGCACAAGTCCTGTTATGGGCGGTTACCGATTGGGACTTGGAAAGCACCACCCACCATCGCAGCTGTTAAAATTCTTTTTTTATTCCCCTCCAGCCTTTTTTCTTTCTCTTTTTTGGGTTTAGAGAGAGAGAGAGAGAGAGAGAGAGAGAGGAAGGATTCTTCTTAGTTCTTACATCAACTAGTTACATGTGACCACACCACTCGAACGCAAATCTCCAAAAAAAAAAAAACAGACTTCTCTTCTTGGTAAGTCAGTCTCCGTCAACCGTTTCTTCATTCTTTCTCACTTGTCATTAATTCTTTCTTGTTTGGTCCATTCTTCAGGTTCTTCGTTTTCTTGATTTTGATTGTTTTTTTTTTTGGCGTTAAGCCTTAACTCACCCCTTGTTTTGGACGTAGACAAACGTCTCAGTTGCTATTTGAGTTCGGGTTCTCTCTCTCTCTCTCTCTCTCTCTCCTCTCTCTCTCCTTGTAATCTGTTTTTATGATATTTTTTCCACTGTCAAAACTGCGATTCTCTGGACTTTGCATGGTATTTTGATATGGGTTGTTTGCTGGCTCACGAATATGGTTGGAAAAACAGCAAGTACTATGTTAGGGTGACAATTTTTAGCGTATCAATCTGGCTTCGATGTTGCTCTTTTGCTTTTATTTTGCTTGGCCAAAAACGTTCTTTTTTCCACAGGTTTCCTATGCTAATTCCTGTTGTGGGAAATTCAAGCCATGTCTTCTTTTTTTGAATCATCAACAGTAAACAATTCACACTTGAAGAACATAGATTATTTATGGTTTTCAATGTATTCAGAAATTTACGAGCATATCCCTGATTCTTGAATCTAAAGTTAAGTTTCAGAAAATGAATACTACTACTAATATTCCTTTATTACATGCCTCTCTGCCTGTATACATGCAACTACATGTCTCAATTTAGTTGAGCCTCCATTTTTCCCACAATTTTCGGTTCCTTTCCTTTGAATGAATTTATAGGATCCGGTTCTCAAAGCACAGGGTTCACATAAAAAATTATCCATTGTAACAGTCATAAAAACCCTGTCATTTGCTTGCTCAATGAAAATGTTATTGCAGGAGTGTGGTTTAGTTTTCTAATTAATGGGTTATGAGAGTGGTATTTATCCAACATAGTTTCTTCTAGTACACAAAGTGAATGACGTTAAGCTGATATCTTACTGCAGTTCAAATCCAGACCTTGACATAACTCTCTGCTGCTGAACGATCGTCAGAGGATAAAGGCTGAAGTGAAAGCTTTCGACTTTTCAACCGATCAATAAATTGAGATCTGGTGTTGATTGAATCATGCAGCTATATCACCATCCATACTCCCTGGACAGCCAGAAGGTCAGGCTAGCTTTGGAAGAGAAGGGCATTGATTACACATCAAACCATGTCAATCCTATAACCGGCAGGAATATGGATGCCTCATTCTTCAGGATAAATCAAAGCGCAAGACTCCCAGTTTTCCAGAACGGCTCTCACATCATTTTCAACACTATTGAAATAATCCAGTATGGCTCATCCTTCGCATTTCCTTTTCTATCACTGTTCTACATTTCAAATCTGACACGAACCATGAAGGTCTTTGTTCCCTTGTTAATTTTCGCATCTTCTGTGACTCTTATGCTCAGGAGAAGTATTTAAGAAATCAAGTTCGAGTTGATTCACCTATTTTGATAAATATTAATGGGCTTTCAACGTTATCAGCGTGCCAAAAGGCCACTAATTTCACAAGTTCTTTCAATTGTACCGTATTTCCTGACAGTTGCTAAAATGATGAACACTCTGTAGGTATATCGAAAGAATTGCAGTAGTCTCTCTGGGCGGCGATGAAACCTTCTTTAGCAGCAGAGAAGTTGTTGAATGGATGCAAAAGATACAAGCGTGGAACCCCAAGTATTTCACACTTTCTCACGTCCCTGAGAAGTACCGTATCTCTGTTTCCAAATTCAACAGACAAGTGATCATAGCTCGGATGTCTGAATCTCCTGAACTAGCCAGTGCTTACCACTGTAAGCTAAAAGATGCATATGAAACGGAGGACAAGCTGAAAAACCCTGCAGTTTTGAAACGGAGCAAAGAGCATCTTGTCAGATTTCTCGATGAAGTCGAAACGAAGCTAAAAGAAACGGCCTTTTTAGCAGGGGACGAATTCTCGATGGCAGACGTAATGCTGATCCCAGTGCTGGCTCGCTTGGTCCTCTTGAACGTGGAAGATGAGTACATAAGTAGCAGGCCAAATATTGCTGAGTACTGGGTTTTGATGCAACAAAGGCCTAGTTATAAAAAGGTGATTGGGAAGTACTTCAATGGCTGGAGAAGATACAAAACACTAGCGAAAACCTGGTGCTTTGTTCGTTTCAGAAGCTTGTTGAGGAGGTACTAATAAGAAAAACAGATGGGAGGTGATATAGTGGAAGCAGTAAAATACTAAGGTAATGTCTGTAAACTTGGAAGATTTTTGCGAGTAAAATGAAATAGAAGATGTGGTTTGTTTTCTCTCACAGAAATCGGAATTTGTTTTTGATCCGAATGTTAACGAGGTTGCATGGAAAAACATTTCGAGTTATAATTTTTTGACTTTTCAGTAACTTATATATAATCTCATGTGGTTGTGCAAGAAAACAACACTCATCAAGGTCTAAAAGTCTCAAGGATCGTAATTGATAAAATCTAATAAGTGATCCAAGAAAATCCATGATAATGAATCCGACACCACAGCAGTAATAACCATAAATGTTGATCACACCCGACGATACCTAGACAGTTGGTGAGACTGAATATCTTATAGAATAAATCATAGCATACCACGAGTGTAAATGTACACCAAACGACATAAGCAGGCTGTTTCATCAAACATCAAGCATTTGCGCCCGACTGTTGTATCACCAGACAACATTTAATCTTTCAAGAGACTTCAATCTTATAGTACTATTATTATTACTTTCTTCTCCTGCTGCTAACAAGGAGCTGCAATCTATGAGAAAATAAAACAATAAATTTTATTTGTTAATGCTCCACGATGATTTTATTTGTTTAATGAGCCAGCAGCATGAGTTCAAAGAGAAGTTACTGTTACTAATCTTTTGCTATGAACGAATGTGTTGTGGATGTGCAGTTCAGAGTCTCCAAAATCAACGTGGAAACTTTACGTACAAAAAAAGTTCCAAAAGTCAAGGCAATAACAATTAGAATTTGCAAGTTTTGTAATAACGAGGCATTCACTTGATTGTAACAGCAAGCCATTGACTTGATTAAATCAACGAATTAATGTAACCACTACAGTTCAACTGGAGACCCAAACTCCAAAATCCATTAAAACAATCGATGAAGAAATTGCACCGGCCAAGTACAAAAACTAATTTAAAAGAATCGAGAATCCATTGAAGAAACACAACCATCTTTTTTCACCTTCCATATCATCAAAGAATCCTTTTTCTCCAGTGAAAGATGCCAATAAATCGGTTATCAATTCCAATGATAAACAATATCACTCCTATGAGAAAATGTTAGATAAACAAGACTACCTGCCTCTTCGAGGTGTGAGAAAATGGATCATCCAACATAAGGCATTCCCGGGTAAGAAGCACGCTTTCCATCCAGCTATAGCATCACAGCTTTGAGAGTGAGGATTGAAATTCTGAAATGAATGAATTTCCCATTGAAAATTGAAGCCCAAAAAAGAATCGAGAATACATTGTAAGTATGGTATATCAATAGCTCTTCAGAGCATTTCTTAAAAAAACCAATGCTCAAAATTAGACGCTGTGCATGCTGATCGAGTGTTTGCCAGCTTTCTCCAGTCTACAGCCTGTCAACAGTGTGAGTTGCTCTGTTCATTTGTTATGACTTCCCATGTCAGTGCTGCACATTCCACCTCTTGAGTTGTCTCCTACACACCCCCACCCAATCCTATTCCTAACCCATGGAGGAGACACTTTATTCCACTTCTGTTGCTTAAAGTACCTCCTTCCCAAATCACATGCGGATCCCCTAGCACGTTTAAATGTTTGATGGTCATTCGGACCAGGGCTACTCACATCTGGTTGGTTAGCACCACTCATGCTTGAACTATTTTCATTTGGACAAGTGGCAGGATCATGGCTGTCCTGTTGCCCTCGATTTGCATCATCATCAACCACCATAGAGCTCACAACACAAGGAGGTTGAGTCCCTTTCTTACAGGAGGGAAGTGGTGGTAATGGTGGAAAAGGATGGAAAGGCATGCCAGGAGCAATAACCCAACTCTCTACAGTGTCAGCCAGGGGTGATCCTAATTGCTGCATAACAGGCAAGGGAATTCCATACGAGACAGGAAAGCGGGAATTGAATTTCTTCTGTGGAAGACCGGCAACCATACCAACAGGAAACTTCAAATGGAAAACATTTTGTTGAGGGGGGTCAGCAACTGTGGAAGAAGCATTAGATGCAAGAGCTGAGTTAATCGGAGATGAGAATCCAGGTGGAACATCCTCATGATTATTCTGCCTTCTGTCATCAGCAATACTAGATTCATCTTGCCAACAGTAATTGCGAACACAATTAGGGCAATAACTGTACTCTCCACCTGCCTTGTCCACATGAACTGGCACTTCTTTACTTAACTCAAGTGATGGGTTAGATTCATATTGCTGCACCAAACCAGAATTAATATTCTGTTTAATATGTTGAAGAGAGCTGGAAGTTATATTTCCCGCAGCGGGTTGATCCCATCTGGTTTTACGCTTGCGAGTTCTTGTACCACTGCCTACACAATTCACAGAGCTGTCCTCATGGACAGCAGTGCCCCCTGAAGTCATTGCAAGGTTTGATTCCACTGCACCATTAAGTGCTTCTGTGTGTCTTACACCCTGATCATGCCAAAGATTATGAGAAGCTGAAACCCTATTGCAGTTTGAACCTCTGTGAATCTCCATCCTCCCATCATCCCTATCCATATAGCTATGCTTTCTGATATGTCTAGGGATCCATCTATCTCGAAAACTTCGTGCAATTTGATGAACCTATGCGCACATGCACCACAATCATTAAAGCTCAAATTTCACACCCAAGGAAGCAGTTAGTCATTACTCATTGCTTTATCTCTAAAAATAGACTCACAATAAAAATTGCAAGAAGCCATCCCAAAAATTTGTAAGCAACATTCAAAATCATGAAGTCAGAAAACACCCTTTTGTCCAAAGTTAGTCCTTTCTATTTTGGTTTGATCCAGCAGTATTTGCTCATTGTCAAAATTTAATGCACAGAACAGTTTTTTAAAAATAAAAATGCCTTGTCATATTGTTGGAAACTTTTTTTACTAAGCATGTTAAATTATAAGGCTATCATTGGCATTTCCAATACTTATAAAAGAATCCAAAGCTCAATTATCATCGAGTTGAAGAAAAGTTTTAAGCAAGCTTGGGCACATTCTTAAACCATGTATCCTTGTGACGTTGAAAGCAATCACCCCAATCTAAAGTGTAGATTTTGGTACAGAAGACGTACATGACACAAGTATTAAATGTGAATTTAGAAACAGGTTATGAAGGAAAGACTCAGGGACAATACCTGTTTGTCATCGTGCTCTGTCAGGGACAACATGGATTCTGTAAGGCTGCATAAATAAAATTTATCAGGGAACACATGCCAGTAAAATGAATATGACAAGAAAAAACAGTAATTTCATATTGCATGCAAGGAGTCAACAGCTGCAAGAATTTGGCTGTCTTGAGAGATAAAACAGGAAACCAGAAAGTTTATGGTAGCAATGGCAAGTTGGCAATGTCCAGGGGTAAAATGGGGAAATCAACATAGAAGAGGAGAAATAATTGGAAAAGAATGTATTTTCTATCATTTGTTAGAGAGGTGTAAAATTGAATGGAATCGAAGGAAAGGAATTTTTTCCGTTGCCTGGTACACAAAAGAAAAGGAAAATATTATGTGTTCCAATTATAATTATGCCCTTCGAATTTAATTCCACAAGAAATTTCAGAATTTAACTAAAATCAACCCCAGGTACCAAAAGGAAAAGCAAGAAGAAGGAAAGGAAAGGATATAAAGGAAAAAGAAAAACCCACTTTCCACATGATTTCTCCCCTTCTACTCCTTTCCTCTCCCAAACAAGTCAAAATAATTTCCACCTATTTTCCACCCTCCCAAACATAAACCTTTAAAATAAGGCCTATGAATTACTCACTCTAATCAAACTCACCCTCATCAGATAAGATGGCAATCATAGAGATAATGAACAAGAGGTCCTAGGATAGAAGAATTGGCTTTTGTCAAAGGTAGTCACCAACTTGTCTGTTCTTATCAATATCAAATTCCCTATTCCTATAGCTGTTAGGAAACATAAAAATAAAAATGAAGACTCCTCGTGAAAAACAGAGATCTTCAATTCAAATCTTTGCACATTTATTCCATGATGAACCTTCTGAAGTTTCATTTGTATAGCGGGCATCTTTACTCAGTGATGTAAGCTTCATTCATCCCAAGGTTGCTTCTCTTTTTTTGTTGTTTTTTATAGACTTGCTTGTTTGGGAAAAGAGCCGCAAAATAAGCTTATCTTTCTAACTTATTATTTGATTCCAGATGAAGGTCAATTCCCTTGGTGAATCAAAAGAGTCTACTCTATTTTCTCATTACTCTACATCAAACAGTATTATTCCACTGTTCCTTTTCAATTCACAAAATCAGCATTTCAGCCTAAGAGAACTTATCAACCTTTTTACTTCCATATCTAATTAGTTCCAGACTACCAAAATTGAATCATCAGCCCCTCATGATTATTTCCTACAATTAAAATGTAATAGAGATGAAATATGACCACCACACAAATGATCCCAAACTAAACGAAATATATCACTAGTTATCAACCATGCATTTCTTTGTTTGAAGAAAAGAAAGGCACGACCCCTATTTCATCAGCAAAGTAGGACAATACATATACTAAATAAAAACTAGACGAATAATCTAACCTCTCCATTCCAGGACAAGGAGGACCTCCGCTTATATGTTCCAGTGTAAGTATCTCCCTTAATGCCAAGTGCTCTAAAACCTGCAGAAAAGTCGGTTAATAGCATGCTTTGGTCTCAAAATTCTAGCAAATTTTGCTTGTCATGTTCTACAAGATAGTTTACATGAAATAAATCAAGTTGCAAGAATATTTCTGAAGATGAGCAGATGAGAAATTATGCAGAGTTTAGAGGTTAAAAAATGATTTTATCCACAGAACTCATAAGGAATACCATTAACTTGTACTATTATAGTTCATAGTTTCTCCTTCAATAGCCGCCGCGCTTAATAAAACATCTATTTTAACAATTTGCAATGTTGAACTATGAAGGGCTAGGAGTATCTATCTCTGGAAAAAAAAAATTATTATGAGTCTGTTTCTGTAGATAAAACAACTGAGTATTAGGATATGAAATTTGACAAAAGTTGGGGTAAAGGTGCCTGGTGTGATATGTCTATATAACAGAGCTGCCAACATGTGCACCTTTAAAACCTTCCTGAGAATTGGAATCTTTTTAAAGTCCGTTCTGTACTGCTTCATTATGTTGTGAAGCATTCTTAAACCTGAAAGAAACCAACCACCGGTTATTCTTTAAGCAAATAAAGGTGCAACATCAACAAATTTACCAATTCCTAAGCAAGAGGAAATACCATTTTTGTTTATTATATCCATCAGTACCACTCGTGATCTAGTTTTCAAGAGTGCATCGAGTATCATTGAAAGCTCCCGATTACTGTAAAACAAAAAGGCTAAATTATTAAATCAAGACCTCATACAATCATCTAGCATGTGTCCATTTCAGGATTCACCTCATATGAAAAGGAATATTTTATACCTAAAGCACAGGGTGGTGGTTATCTTGATGTACAATAGATATCAGAAATAACAGTCAAAAACAATGTAAATTACCTCTGAATTGCTTCACCACTTCTAATAGCACCAGAAGCTGCCGTAAGGAGGAGAAGTTTCAGGTAGCCCTTAGGAGCATCCTTTCAAAAAAATAAAATAAATTTACATGGACAGTTGAGCAGAAATGTGTAAACAGATAAAGTTTTCAATAATTTTAGAAACAACTCCACATCATTGCATGTAATTTTGGTAAATAAAGAAATGTAATAACTAGATACTGAAGAATCTTTATCACAGAATCAAAACCAGACATTTTTCTAATGAAAAAAGCATGGTTTCATCACACAATGAAAATGCACAGCCACACAAAAGTATAGCAGATGCAAGAACTAACTGTTAAAAATCTAAAAAGAATAAAACAAAAAAGACAGAAGGGATGGGGTGGTTAATAAAGTTCACAAGGGCAAAGACCAGCTACCTCCAAAGATACACTGTGTTTTAGGCTATTGCCAAAAACTTGAAAACACTATTCAAGGAGTTACTTACTTTCCGTTTGCTTATGCCACCCTCGGAATCCAACAGCTCATTAAGTTTCTCCTGAACTGAAAACATTACAAGGCATTAATCATAAGTATTGCACACTAACCATCTCGACAAAAAGATCAGTAAGAGGATCCTAACCTGCTTCGAAATGGCCATTTGAGGCACTCTCTATTAATTTTTTGGGTTTGATAAGTGGAAACTGAGGTTTGCTGGCTATTGTCTGAACCTTGTTTATGTTTATGAGATTACCGGCAGACTTTCCTTTCTTGATTAAACTAGATTGGTGTGGAGTTTTAATGATAAAACGAGATTTCACAAAAACCCTCTTGTTTTCAGCTGTGGCAGACTTGGACTTCCTGTTAATCGTAACATCATCAGGCAATATTTTGGTGGGAGTTGAAGTTGGAGAGGTTCTCAACTTTTGACTGGAATGCAAGGATTTGTTCATAGTCTCTTCCATGGAAATCTCTTGCTGAAGAGCAGGAGTGAGTTGGGTCATTACATCTTCAACCTTTGGGAAGGTTTCTACTTGTTGACTGGAAGAAGAAAAATCTCCAGGCAAACCATTCATTTCTGATGCACTGGGTGATAGAGAAATGGAAGGAGATAATTGGTTTGTCAAATCCTTTCTTTCAGTTGCAACCTCCAAGTTCCCAACAGCTGTTTTGAATTCTATTTCCCTGTTTTTTGACAAACCTAGGAAATTGGTTTTGGATATTTTATTTTTTAAGCCATCTCCCACTCCTCCATCTTCAAGCATCACAGGTTCAGGAAATTCTTCATCCGAATCAACTTGATCGATTACTTCAGTGCTAGTTGGATCACCACCAATATAGCCTCGACACTGAGGCGAACCACAATAGCATCTTTTAGCAGCAGCCCCAACAACTCTTACATAATTATAGTCAAATGTCACCTCTTCACCCTGCCAAAAACTTCTGGTTATGAAAAATAGAAGATAATGATGAATGCATGTGAAAATCAAAAGGCAAATTTATGTGGCTGTGACAAGTGATGCCTTTTATGGTAGGCATGTATTGAGGCACTGCAATCTCAAAAGGCATGTATTGAGGCAAATTATTTATTCATCTGTTGTTTAATTAATAGCCAAGGATATTTACTAAGCTAAATTATTGTATTGATGAAGGCTAGTAGTGCTGGGAAATCTTCAATCAATTGAATTGCAGGCAAGTGATTTAGCAGAAACAATCTAGGAATGCTGCTTAATCTTCAAAAGGAGACAGAAGAAGAGGCAACGTTTAAATATACAAATTTTTCAAGGAAGAAGCTTGTATCATAATGATTAGAGGAATCAACATAACATCTTTGTATTGGCCAAACACAAAGGCAACAGCAAGATCAATCAAATTGGTAATGCCTTTTGAGGGACCTCAACCCTCTTGAATTACAGATTCCACCACAATATATCAATTCCCCACAAATCTACAGTGTGAAATAAACATGTAAATTCCCACAATGACCAATCAATTTTGTGTACCAATCCTGCGAATAATTGGAATATAATATTCATATAGATTATCCACTCAATCATTTCCATCCCTTTAAATGTTTAGCGGAGATGAGCAAGTGGTTGCCAGCTGAAGTAAACCTAAACACTAACAAAATAAACGATAAGAAAGGCGAAGTGAAAATATAATGACATATGCAAACTTCCAATTTTCAGAAAATCCCCACGATCATCAAGAGCTGCACTCCATGTGCTTCTATGGTAAGTAGAAAGTAACCAGAGATTGAAAAAAGAAAAAAACTATGACAATTGTGGCTCAGATGAAAAGGCACAAGATTAATTAATACAAGGTTTGAGCATACCTTCGTAATGTCCCTCAACGCAAATAATCCGATACAGATTTCTCCATTGACCACCCACTGTAAACAAAAATTTACGAAGTTAAGCAGATAAATTAATTGAGAAACGTTATGATGGATTTGAAAGTTTGGAATCCAAGGATCACGCAATTGGCACCATTCATAATAACATTAAAAGGACACTTGTGCAAGGATAGAAGGTAATTGAATAAGCCAAAACACTGCTCCATAAATCAAACAAGGAGATCAAATAAGAACATTTATCTGTCACTACAAAGTGCAACAAGGATTTGAAGGAAATTAATATATAAGGTAATACATAGTTACAGCCTTACATGTGGTATGGATTATGTACACCGATGGACCCAAATGGAAGTGGGACATACTTGAAAAAAAAAGAAACAGACCAAAACCATTAAGATCCGAACAAACAGGGCATGTTGTACAAAGATTATTCGAAAGATTTCTGTTCAAGGTTTCTAAACGCTATAATCTCTTACATTTAAAAATAAATAATATAATTTAGTTCCCTTGTCCCACAAAAATAGACCCATAGATAACTCATTATTGGAGAAGAATTAGACAAAATTTATTTGACTTAACCTTTTCAATTGCTCCAATCACAGATAATATTTACGTTCTTTATTAGTTCTTTTGAGTGGAAAGCATATATCATGTTTAATATGCATCCCATGACTAAAGTCAACTCATTAAACAATTTTTAATTCTTAAAATTTCTCAAATGCTAAAAGATAGTTAAGCTCTTAATCATTGTGGCTCACAGGTTTCTGGATTGACATAAACAGGGATTCTTGGCCTGTTGCCAACCCTGCTACGAGGAAAAGATGAAAAGATCCAGAGAGAGCAGTAAAAAAGGGAGAAGTGACAAAAACAGACTTCAGCAGTAGAATTGGGAATATAGTCCTGAAGAAACAGTGCATGGGAATTGAAGAAATAAAAATCTCTATTAAAGACTCAAAGGTCAAGAATGCATATTCAAAGTGCATCATCCAGCCATAACAATGTGTAAAATATGAATCTCATTAAATAAAAAAAAATGAAGAGACGCATGTATCAAAATTAATCACCTTTTCAGTGCGACAATTAGGATCACAACTATGATTAATGAAACGCCCCAAATTTCCCTTCGCACATGCATCAATTACCTGATAGGAGGGGAAATGTGGATTACAAAACAGCACGAAACAGTAGTACCAAGATAATTAGATCAAAAAAAATTGCTGAGATCAAACAAAAGTATAAATCCATTCAACTTGCAGAAATTATACAAAAGAAAAATAAAACATGAGTCATTGCAAGCAAATTAGATGGTACAATTGGTTAAAGGTGCATCGTTGTGCCAAGCAGAAGTTAAAAGTTAATTATTGAAATCATAAAATGATTGCTATTTTAGTGAACTTTCAATCTATGATGTCAGCAATCAAAGGAAACCTAACACATTTATAAATAAACTCAACAAATCTAAGAATTAGAGGGTCCAGGTGCATTGGATACCTCTTGGCAATTTTAACCAGACATATAAACTGAAAAGTTGACAAGTGGATACTAAAATATGCCAAAAGTTCTGTCAGGTAACAAGTTAGATTTAAAGACCTAGAAACTACCACCAATACTTTTATCACAGCGTTTAGAAGCTGCCTCAAAATCCGATGCATATTCCATGGATCATTGGCTTTCAATTCCAGAGTTTTACTGCTGCTTAAAGCAAATTAACTTGTAAATACTGAAAGAAATATTATTAAAAGAAGAAGAAGAAGAGCATCAGCAAACCTCACTCCCATCCAATGTCATGAAGTAGAAATGTTTGTGACCCTTGGAAGCATAATCTTTTTGCCTTGCCTCATAAGCATGCACATCAAGCACCTGAATGAACCTGTATTAGAAATTTGGAGGAAAGAAAACAGAAAGAAATTTGGATGTGCATTTTGAACTAAAATTTCTTTGGGTGGAATAGCCATGTATGCGTGTGGAGAGCAAGAGAGATCAAACTATCACAAAAGGCATATTAACTCCAAATGTGAATTGAGTTCTGATATCACAGTTGACCACGCAATATACATTCGTAGAGTGTTTTTAAGTGATGTAGTACCACTCACCTAATATGATCATGCATCAAACATATTATATGCAAGTAAACTAGCATCAGAGGAAACCCAGTACACCTATGACTTCCAACATTGTCTCAAAGCCCAACTCATGACAAATTTCACATCTGATCAGCAGCCTGCAAAAAATTAAAAGAAGTTACCTCTCCAACGTATTCAATAAGGAATTGCCCTCTGGATATATCCTCGTCCAATCGCAGTCCAAAACCTTTCTTCCCACATCGATCCCATGTCATTTTGGCATAATTGCGCTTTTGGAACTGCAAAATGATATTTAGACTAATTTTTATAAAAAAAGAAAGACTACTATGAGAAGCAAAATAATTATTACTATCTTTGAAAGGTAAGCTATGTAACCTGTTGATTTGAGCAAAGGTCCCCACATGGACAGGTGCCTTGAACACACTCAATATTAAGCATTCGATTCAAGCATTCATCTCCACAACCTAACCGACCACCCACGGGTGCTTTGCAATAACAAACCATGATCTGTTTAAAATTTATGGAAAAAATTTGTCAAAACATAAAATTTAGGGAAGCCATGGCCTATACAAACTTTCCAGAAAAGTGGCTCTTTTTATCAACCTAATGAGTGTTAAAAAAGAATATCTTGATTTACACACTAGATTTGGGGGTGATAATTTGAGAAAAATATATGTTACATATTTAAAAACAAATTATGTGCCCGCTGCTTATATTAGAATGGAAAAGTCAAGGACTGGTAACTACAATACCTAGGAGTGTCCATGGTACTAAATAAATACAGAAAGTCTCTGGTAACAAATAGCTCTTGAAGAGATTTTGGTGGAGAAAACAGGAGTTCTAAATAGTTTTGGCCTTAAGTCTGCCATTGTGTATGTGTCAAAGAGAGGGAGAGGGAGAGTAATTACAATGACAGACAATCGCAAACAAGAATACAGACTGAAATACCAATTCTTCTTCCCAAAAAAACCACAATGGATTGACACTTATCCTAAAACTAGTGATATCATTTACTCTTGAAGGAAACCACAAGAAGATACATAAGCAGACAGTACAGCACAATTACACCTACTAAAACTAGGGATGAAAAAACACCATGAATAGCAGAAGCACTAGCAAAGATGGCACATTATAAATAGGTTCAGAGCAAGAACATCCAATGGCAAAACTAAAGGCATACAGATGTCAGCAACATAAGAAAAAAATCAAGTATCAGAAGATCGTTTCTTTGTAGCATTAGAAGTACAAGCCAGATTTCTAAACGAAAAGGATACTACAATTGTCATTAAGTGAATGTGGATAGCCTAGCAAGATTGATCATTTTCAGCAACAAACATCCTCAAGGGAGTGTGGTTTTGAACTAGGATAGCCACACTTCATGTATGAATTGTGTGTTGATCAAATATGTTGCATGACACAAACACATTTGCACATTTTTTATTCAGATTGCAACAGCAAACTATCTCCCTCGCATAATAGGCACTTTTCAAAATATTTTCTAATTCATGACATTTTTCCCAGAGTAACACAATTCCTTGAGTCATACAGCAATCTAGATCTATATGTGGACCAACGCTACCAAGTTAATTAACATATTTTCTTGCTAATTTTACAACTTTCCATGTTACTGTACTAAACTAGCCAGGTCTAAATGTGATCTGTTATGTGTGATAGCCATCAAGACATGCCATAAACCAAGCCCATAGCCATCTGAGATAGAGTTCGACTTGCCATAACTCAACATTAGATACACATATGCTGCTTGTGATAAAGCGAATTCCTTCCTGCCAACTACCATTTAACAAATATTCAATTCTCAAAATCTAATGTGAATCAGAACACAAGCATGCATAATTATTGTAACATTGATAGGCAGAAAATAAAATTGTGTCGAATTCAGACCTCATCAATGGTTTGTGTTTTGCGGCTACGGTGCAGAAACTGATTGGTAATAACGCGTTTGAATTCATACTCCTTGGAAACTATAAGAGCAGTAAAAATATCATGTTAGGTTTCAGGAAAAGGTGAAACCCTTATGAATCAAAGCACAAGCCCTGATTCAAGCTTGAGTTTGATCTAGCTTCTCTTCTACACCTACCAAATGCTTCATACCTGATGTGTGTCTACAATCTAATTCCATATAATTTGAAGGGGCATCACAAGCATCCTCATCAACATCTGATATGCCCAACTCTGCATTAATTTCTGCATTTGACTTCTCTTGGGGGAAGGAGCAATCAGCAAACGCTTTATTCACGTTGTCCTTGCAGATCCTAGGAAATCAAAAGAAAAAAGAACAGATGACAATGTTAAGAATGGAAAGGAGACAGTGAGAAAGGAGGGAACAGAAGAAGGAAACAATTAAAAAGGAGGGAACGGAAGAGGGAAGTATTGAAGGGGGAGTTGGCACAGATGTTTGTGATGATGGAAGACAGTCCTCATACCCATACCAAAACAAGATGACTTGAGCTTTCAAATTGAGATCATAAGAGAAACCTGATATATAATTTTTTTTCCAGCACAATAAGTTGCAAAGCCTTAAAAGAAATATGAAAGTCATTCATCCTCAAGAAGCAATACCCCAATATCAATTTCATTGAACATATAAATACCCTTAGTTCTTTATCAGAATGATTTGATGGCTCCTGTGGATTATCATTCTCATGCTAATTAGGAGGAGCTCTTGACCTCTTCATTGAACATATAAATAAAAGGAATGATATGTAAAGGGGTGTGCATGCAGCAGAAAAGGATTAAAAAAAACACTGCTAGATAAGTAAAATGACTTGTAGGGTGAAAGATCAAGTACCATTGGCAATGTGTTTGACTAATAGATTCTACAAGTAGAACTGGAATACGCCGCCATTTAAGACAATCATCACAGCGAACCCAAGCATTATCTGGGGATAAATTTTGCTCCATTACACCACTTGATGGCATGTCCAAATCAGCTACCTCTTCTGCAGCAGTATCATTGCCAGCATCAATTTTTCCATTCTCATCTGCAGTATGATTACAGCAATACTTCATGTCAGAGCAGAATGCCTCTTGACTTTTTATATAACAAAAGGGTATATTGAGTGCCATGAGGGCATGACCGCAAAAGCATAAAAAAATCAAATCATGCAACAAAACAATTCAGTACCTATTTCTGGAATATCATCAACTTTGTAAGAAACGTGATCACAAACACTCTTCCCCTTGGCTTTGTTCTTTTTAACTGACTTCCTATCATTTCCTCTCTCCTTGCAACCATTTGTCCTTCGGCTTTTTGCAGAGTCAGAGACTTTGGACCTTCCCTTCTTCACTCCATCAGATTTTTTTGGAAGTCGGCATCCCCTGGATTTAGTTGAAGGAAGTGGGTTCTTTGAAATCTGTGATCCTGATGACCTAAACTCAGCGTCCAATCCGTCAACACATATTTTAGTTTCCATACTGATTTCTTCTCTCAAAGCCTCTCCAGAGACTTTAAGTTCAGTCTCTATTGACAAAGGTACCTGTACTGTGGAACATTCCTTACTGCTTGGTGTGTCGATCAAACCATTAACACTGCCAGATGAAGTAAGAATCTCACTAGAGGAAAGGCCATCAGCCTTTCTCTGCCTGCCCCCACGTTTCTTTGCCAATTTAACTTTGTTTAAGCTTGCCACAGCAGGTGAACAGTCAGCAGCTTGAGGGAGCCTTTCTTTCTTTTTTCCCCTCCTTTTACCATTACCCCTTTGATCTGCAACAAAAGCCTTAGAAGAAGACAGAACAGCATCATGAAAATCTTCTGAACATCTTGCTTCAATTTGGCCCTCAGCAACTAAATTGATAACTTCTGAATCTGGTGAAGTTCCAGGATCTGTATACCTCTTCTCAGTTGTTGCTCCCAATGCTTCAACCTCTGTATGGAGAGGAACCCCAATATAATCTTCCACGGTAGCTCCAGATGAATTTTCTAAAATCACCATGCCCTCCATGTCCTTGTTTGCAAGATTTACATTCATGACATAAGGATCGCAGTGTACCTCTGTCTTCTTCAACTTAATGTCAAAAGACTGAAGCTGTTTTTCAGCTCCCTCTTCAGCCACATTATTTTCAGCATAATGGACTAACTTTGACATTTCAAAATTGGTTTCCTGGTATGACTCAACCCCATAATTGCTTAAAAGTTCAGCAGATGCCTTTGTATCAATTACCTCTGGGATCATAATTTTCGGATTACCTTCAATTTGACAAGCTTCATTTCCCACTTTAACTTTCAAACGAATGCAACTAGCCAAGGCACAGCCCTTTTTGCTAGACCTTTGTGACCTTCCACCAGCACGATTATTCCGCTTTCTGCTTCCTCGGCCACCCCTTGCCTTTTTTAATCCATGATTCTCAATTTCACCAAGTCTGAGACCATCAATCATTGTAAATACATGTGTAATATTCCCCATCAATCCCCAAGCAGAAGACCGAGCTGGTTTGGAGAAACAGCTTCGCTTCCTTGTCACACTTTTGAAGACAGTCTCAATACCTCGATGAAGGTTTGGGACTTTGGTTGTATTCCTAGATTTCCTTGCAGCCCTTTTTTTCTGGGTCTTCCGGTTTGATTTACGTACTCCATTGCTCCTTTGTGAAGATGATGATGCAGTGTCATGACACTTGGTTTCAGAAACAATGTCAATGCTGACATGGTTCTTTGCTTCATTGACCGTCTCTCCAGAACAGTCACCTGCACTTCTAGAGTCGATAGCACAATGTGTTGATACCTGGGCATATATATCAGCTTCTATCCTAGCTGAGGCATCACTTTCCTGCTCTGGAACCCTCTCTATAGCTTGACAATTGACAACCTTAGAATCCAGTTCACTTGGTATCAGCTTCTGCTCATCATGGTGAACACTTTCTTCTGGCAAACCAGTAATGGGCATTGATTTCAAGGTCCTCTTGAGGCCCTGTGAAGACAATAACTGATTGGAGGTAGTAGTATCTGTCGCATCTAATGCATCGCTTGTCTCCTCCACAACCCCTCCTGCAAAGTGACAGCTAATGATCTGATCACCCTTCTGGTCATCTGGCTGGAGACACTTGCTTGGTGGACATGTCGCAGTTGTCGATTCCAAATGCAATTCATGGTCAAGTGAAGGCAATATTTGGTCTTGATTAGCAGTCTCTAACCTAGTTAATAGAACATTTCTTTCTTTTGGAACCACAGTTGGAGACATACCATCATAATGTTTGTCCAGTTCAACACCATTTCTCGGTGAACCATTCATTGAAATTAATCCAGCAGGGATTTCACAGCCCGGCAAAGGTCCTATTTCATTAAAAGTAGCAGTCTCTATTGCAGCCAAACCATCACTATTTTCTTCCATGAACCCTTCCATTCCAATACCCTCTATCCCAGCTAAATCATTGTTTTTCTCTTCCATGGTCAGCACCAGAGAGGAGCTCCTGTCCTGCTTGTCCTTCTCGATACCATTCCTAGGCAAACATTCAGCGGGCATTTCATATCTCAATGAAGGCAATATGTTTTCACAAGTATCAGCAGTCTCTGTTGCCACTAAACCATCACTTTTCCATTCCATCACACGAAGGTCGCTATTCACTAGCCCAGTTGAATTGTCCATTTTCTCTTCCATAACTGCTTCTTGAGAGGTACCACAATCATGCTTGTACTGATCATTTCCATTGCTAGGCAAACCTTTTTCTGGTAGAAGTTCCGCAGCCATTCCTTGACCCGATGAAAACACTGCTACACCATATATATCATCAAACTCTATTTCATCAGAATTAACAAACTTTACTGCAGCTAAACCATCATTTTTCTCTTCCATAACCCCTTGGACACTGCTGCTCTCATGATCATTCTGGTCATCTTGTTGATCACAATTTCCAGTCATATCATCTGCAAGTATCGATTCTACATATGTTTCACAAGAGGTTGAAGGCACTACTTCATCAGAGGTTTCAGCCTCTGCTGTAACTAAACCATCACTTTCCTCTTCTGTAACACCTTGAACTCCATTGTTATTATCATCTACTCGGCCATCCTGTTGATCACAATTTCTCTCCAGCAACTCCAAAGACCTTTCACAGTCTACTAGGCCACCACTCTTGACTTCAAGCTCTGCTTTTTTTTCCTCCCAGGATCTATCTGTTTCCCCATTACAATCATCTATCCCACTTTGCCTCTCATCCAAACAACTCCCAATAACCCCAGATTCATCCTCCAATAATTTCCCTTCTACCAAACCAACCACACTCTCCCCCTCACCCGTCAACCCAATTCCTATATCAGCTGACACAGCCTTAACATCACTGTGGCTGGGGCAAACAACACTATCCTTCTGAGACAAGTCCACAAACCCATCAGCCGCACTAGATGGTTCCACATCAGAATTAATTAAACTGTGAGCGGTCTCCAAAACTGGCAGCTGCTCAGAATCCTTGATAAATTCCACGCACGAATGCTGCTCAGTGGCAGCAAGAGTCAAGGGCTCGTGTGGCTCAAGCGAATTCTCACACGCCCCCATCTCAGTATACCAATTCTTTTAACGCAATTAATACGCACCCATCTCTAAGACAGCAATAAGAATAAAGCAAAATTACACCAAATTGTAACCAGTCACAATGCACGACCCTAATCGCCCCCAAAATCAAAGATCAAAAAAAAAAAAAAACTAGCCTCTGCTTAATTCACTCGCCATCTCCCTCAAAACCAATGCAGCAAAATCCGGTAAAACAATACCTTGGTCAAAAGCTAGTCGAGAAAAACCCTAGAATCCACCTTCTCTGCAAAAGAAAAGGCCTGTATAGTAATTCCAAGGATAATGCAGATATATATATAAAAATAAAAATAAATTACACGAACATATAAATATTCAGCACCCATATCTTTTTTTAAGCACAGAAACAAGGATTATTAGATAGGCGAAAAAACCTGTGTGGAGAAGAGAGGTATCGGGTCGTTGAAGAACCGAAAGAGAAGGGTTATTTATTTATTTTATTTAATATAAATTTTTTTTTCTGGGAGAGAAAGAAACAGAGCGAATTGCTAATGGAGTTGTCAAAGGAGAAATAGGAAACACGGGGAGGAAAATCAAGGGTGCTGCCGGGGAGAGAAATATAGAGGGAGGAAGAAAAAAAAGCTATCGATTTTCCTCTTTTTTTGTTTTTCTCTCTCTTTAATGGTTTTTTTCTTTGTAATTGGTTTGGCAGTAACCGTTTTACCCCTGCTCGCCTCCGTTTGGTGCCATAGGAGATATAACGCCGAGAGTTTCCGACACGTGTCATGGAAAGTGGCTTTTTTGTCATTTTGCCAGGTCGATCAAATCATTTGCCTTTAATTTTGTGCCATTTAAAAATTAATTAGGGTTCCTGGGTTAAGTTTTGTTGTTTGCTTTACGATGCTCACTCAGAATGAACAGGATTTGATTCTGAGAGCGGTATGTAAATTTGTCTTTGAAAATTTATGAGCTTTGAAGGAGAGAAAAATATAGTTTATACAGCAGGGCTAAGATTGACCAATTCTATATATTTAAAAAATAATATATATACATATATATAAAAAAAAAAGATAATTTTCAACTATCCAAACAAAAAAACAAGAAAAAGAATAAGAAAACACACTAGCAAGCCTTGGTAAGTTTGCCCAAAAAAAGGAACATGATAATTTAATACAAAATAAAATAAGTCTGGTCATCAAGTCAATTCAATGTTAAGTCCCAAAGATAATAATATTCAATCTTTCCAAAGAATCCCAAAACTTATTTGAATCAACCCAAGGTAAATTTATAAAAATTCAATTTAAATCATAATACTTAGAATAGTCTTATAAGAAAATGAAATAAATAGCAAAGATTAATCTTACAACAAATCGAATATTTAGATTATGAGATTACAATAATCCTATAAGAAATTAAAAGAAATCGCAAAGCTTAATCTTACAACCAATAGAATATTAAATGATAAAATTATAAAGGTAAATCCAAGTAATAATATATATATAAGTCATTTCTTCGCGTTTCGCCGCCGTCAAAACCAAATTTTTTTCAACGCAAAAAAATATATTAAGACTATGTGATATTAAAATTGTGAGATTTTTTTATTATAGTATAAATTTGAGCAAAATTATCAATTTGATTAGAATTTTTACGGAGTGCAACTTTCTAATAAAATATTGAATTTAAAATTGATATAAATTTATCTGTTTAACAGGTTTCAACAAAATCACTAGCATAAAATTATCAACGTCTTTAAAAAAATAAGAAGATTTGGATACATGAATCATTGAATTCACTATATTAGGACTATTTCATTTAATAATCTAATTTAAATAAAATACAATAATAAAATATAAATTGTAGAAACACCTGTGATAACTAAATGACAAAAATAAATCATTAATTTTTTATTTATTTATAAAAGAAGAAAACATCAGTGAAAATCTATTGTAAAGTTACCATCATTATCATGATTATAATAACTAAAATTATTATCACTATTACTACCAAAATAATTAGAATCATTAAATTGTCCTGAAAAATAAAAAAAAAACAAAATATTCTTACAGAAAAGCAAGCAAGAAAACAATAAAACAAACAATCACTAAAATTATCATTTTTATTGCACAAACAATTAAACCATAAAATTATCTCAAAAAAGAAAACTTCAACAAAAGAACAAACAAAAATAATAGCAAAAAAAAGAAAAAACTAAAGTGAAAAATAAATTATCAATATAAATTAAAATTTTAGAAGTGAACCAAATAAAAATTAAACCCCAATAAAAAATAAAACAAAAAATAAAAACAAAAACTAAAAGCATAAATGAATAAATGCGAACAAAAAATAAACATTATCCAAGAAAGACGAAAACAACCAAAAGAATCAATACTAAATAAAAAATTAAAAGAATAAGTACCAAAATAAAATAAAAAAACAAAATATATAATAATTCTAATTGAAATGACAAAACTACAATAATCAAAACTCTAAGACTGAAAAATAATAAAGGGATTCTTAAAAACAAAATGCAGTGTAACTGACATAATTGAAAATTTCAAAACTTAACCGAATAAAAATAAAACTCCAACAAAAAATAAAATGACAAAAATTAAAAACAAAAACTAAAAGCATGAATGCATAAATATGGACAAAAAATAAACAATGTCCACGAAGGACAAAAAAATCAAAGGAATTAATACCAAATAAAAAATAAAAAGAATAAATGCCAAAATAAAAAATAAAATATATAATTAATTCTAATTGAACGACAAAAATGAAACAAATCAAAATCTTGGAACAAAAAAACAATAAAGGGAGTTTAAAAACAAAATACAATATGATAGTTTAAAACATTAAAAGAATAAGGACCGAAATGAAAAATAGCATATATGACCAATTTCAATTGGAGGATAAAATTATAACAAATTAAAACTTGCAAACCAAACATATTAAAGGACCAAAAATAAACCAAAAATCAAAAGATTAAAGGCTGAAATGAAACGTATCATATATGATCAATTTTAATTGAAGAGTATAATTAAAAACAATCGAAATTTTCATTGAAGAAATCAGTAAGAAAAATGAAATTAAAATATCAGGGACTGAAATAAAACAATCAAACATATGAAGGACTATAATATACTTCACAATTATAGGAGTGAGAAAAGAAGGAATGCAAAACCGTCCATTAGCGATTCCAAGACCATCTTCACATGACACTTGTCACTGCATGAGGAATAGGACATGGCAGCGCATCATATGACACGGTGATCAAACATTTTTCACCACTTCAAGACACAGCAAGCACCACTTCAATGGCGTGTTCACGTGAAAAAACGATAGTATGTTTGTACAACGTGTTTGTAGTAAATTGACAAAAAAGTAATAAAAAATTATAGAATTACCTAAACACCTATTCACCTAGACCACAAAAAAACCAAGAATGGAAGTACCACCATGCCCCAACAACAAACGTCATTTTTTTCTTTTTCGGAGGGGATGCAAATGATTGTATTGTGCACAAATATATGAAAAATCTAAAATACCATTCACTAGCCTTCATCTTTTTTGTCAGTTCCTAGGGATAAATAGGTAGTTTTACTGTGCAAAAAATATTGAAAAGACCAGAACACTCTGGCACCGAGGGTTAATTTTTTGCGGTTCTAGAGGTAAAATAGTAATTTTATTATTAAAATCCACAGTAAATATAAACAATGAAACCTCGACGCGTTATATATATATATATATAGAGAGAGAGAGAGAGAGAGAGAAAATAAGGTAAGATCTATCACAAAATGTACACATCTTTTCCTCTTTAATCACTAGCAATAAATAGAATTAAAAACTTGATATTTTTTTAACTTAACAACTAAACATATTTAATTTGAAAACAAATTACTCTAGAGAAAAAATATTGTACATATTATTTATTTATGAGTTGAACATATATAAATAGTCTAACAAAAAATAATTTTGTATGGGCTGAAAAATAATTTTATAATAAACTCAAATACAAATCTAAAATAGGTAATAACAAACAAACTGAAACTTAAGACCTCAAACCTGATGTCTTTGTTTGAAGGCTTAGGGTCCGGGCCTATAATCAAATATTGCTTAAACTTGTTTATGTCTCTTCAACTTTCTATTATATAAAATCTAAGACAATTTTGTATTTTTCTTACATGGGATAAGAAGTTTCGAGTTTCATAAAAATATGTCAATTAATTCTTATTTGAGAATAATATTTTATTCACTCATAATTCTTTGTGTTAATATTAATATTTGTTGTTAAATAACTCATAATGAAGAATAATTTTTAACAGATTCTTAACCATGAAAGTTGGTGGAAACCACTTTAAATTCAACCTTAAATATGTTTATTAAGCATAAACAAATATACTAACAATAAACTACATGAATGAAATTTATCTAACCAATTTAAAAAGACTTTAAGATTCAAAGAGAGATAATTATTTAATGGATTACTACACTATGATAGGTAGCTTTTGGCTTTGAACCTTTTTACTAAAATACTATCAAATTTATTTGGCTAAATAGTGAACATGATATCCTGAACTATTTATTTTTCTACGTAGACTAAGACAACAATATTCATATAGTTCTTTACCTAAATATTTTATTTGGCTCATATAATTGTGTTTATTTTGACCCTGAACAACCTAGTATTCACGAGTACATTTGAGAATTTCATCTTTTTAAAAAATTCTATAAGAAATGTTTATATTTGTCACTTGTGTATGTGATATTTTATTAAAAATATTCTACTATACTTTATTTGGTATACCAGGATATAAAGATCATATAGAACACAACCCACCATTTTATCACATAACAGCCAATACCTTTTTTAAGGTTCATTAATTTTTGTATATTATTATCAATCACAAGTATAAAATGTTATGCCATATATTACAAGAATAAAAAAAATAAAAAAATTATGATGATTATGACGACAACGACGACAACAATGATGAGGATGATAAAGATTGTTGTTGTTATCGTCGTCGTCATTGACTGTAATGGTCATAACATTTATTTGGACAAGGTAATCATTAATATATTTCTTTTATATAACCACTGCACTTTTAGATTACAAATATATCACTCTCAAATATCATTATAAATTATTTTGTGCTTAACAATGAGTTAAATACCAAGCTCTTCCCTCTATCAGCAATATGAAACACATTGTTTACGGTGAGAATTTTTCCAAAAGTCATTTTTAATATGATCTTTCCAACACTTGGTGCCTTTGCGGTTAATAAAATTTCCATGTACAAGTGTTCACCATTCATTTTTTGTACGTGGAGAACATCTTCTCGACATGTTATACATGTTTTGTTAGTATCAACCCGACACTACTATAACTTGGTGATCAATTTGACATGATAAATAACTATAAATAGATTCATTTATGAATCTTTATTTATTAGGTAATCAAACATGATGATGTTGGATTGAGTAATATTTTTATTATGGTTTCCTTGTTGACTCCTATTTCTATAATTATTAATGTAATATTTTGCTTTATTACAGGTGAATCATTTGTTATTAAACCTTTTAGCAATCCCTTTTTATTTAACAACACACCTTTCCTTTTGGTTTATTATGGATCTTCGCCTCTTTTTTATGTTTATTTTGAAGGCGATATTTTTTTTAATTAGTTTTTAGGAAACTTATTATCCTTTTCTATTATTAACCTCAAAATTAGGTTTTCTACCTTCAGTTTCTTATGTTTAAGGTAATTCTTAAAGTCTTTTCAAGATGTTGATATATTTTTAATTATTATAGAAATTTGAAGAATTCACTCAAAGTAATAGTTGTAGCATGAATATCATGCAAGATGATCTGAAGTCTTAAACTTGGCTTTTAATGATCCTTAATTCAACGATCTTGAAACATATAAATTTATCGATTATGTGAACTTTTACATGCCAGTATCTTTAGTTTTATCAGAATCTTCCTTAATGATCTTTGCACTCTTGATTAAACTATACACAACATATAATGTATTGTCCAATTCATTTACGATGTAGTTCTCTTAACATAAAATGATTGTAATTCCTTGTATTCACAACTACCATAAAATAAATGTAATTCGAGGGTGTTTGGGAGTGTGGTGTGACTAGAGGTGTAGAAAAAATAGGTGTTTTGGGTGTTTGGTTAATGTAGAGAAGTTGAAAAAATTATGTGGCCCTACCTCAAAAATATATGAACCGGAGTTTCACGGAAAGGAGCAAATTGCTGCTTTCCATGCGTTTCGGGGCTGAGGGCGGGGCTGGATAGAAAACATTTCAATTTTATGATGCAATGGAGCCAAACAAGTCAATCACTCTTTGAATTTTCTTCTACGAAAACATCAACTTCAAATTATTCCCCATAAACATTTTCCATCTATGCAATAAACTAACGATTTATTATACAATTTCCACATTCACAAAAAGAAATGTTTTTATCCAAAAAAATAGTTTTTGATTTAAAAGTAAAATAATTAAAGATTGTCAATTCAACTTATAAATGATATTTTAAATAGTATAATTGAATTTAATTCTATAAATTAGTATTCTATTCCAAACATAAAAATTATAATATATCATCAATTGAACTCAAATCAAATGTGGAGTTAAAATTAACTTTGCTTGTGATTTTGTTCTAAACATGCAATTCATATTTGATAAAACTTAATATAATTAATTTATGGATAAAAAAAGAATAATACATTGTAGTTGATATTAATTAACAAATTAATTGATTTTTTTTAAAAAAATGAGTTGTATTCATAAACAAATATATAAATTTTAAAACAAGAAAAATAATAAAGTTAATTTTGTTCTTGTATTATTATAATTATTAAATATTTTAAAAAACAATATATATATATATATATATATATATAAGTAATTTCACAAGTTGAAAGCAATATGAAAAGCTTGGTAACCAAATACTTGAAATTGGTTTTTATTAATCTCAAATTCAACCAAAGTTTTAACCAAACACTTTAAAAATTATTTGAATTGCAGCTAAAGTGCTTTTCATGAAATTATTTTTTTAAAACTTCAACCACAAAAACAAAAACAATACCAAACACACCTTTCATGGATTTATAACTGCTATAGTTGTGGGATCATATTTCTTATTTGATAGTATTGACATTTTTTCAGTAAAACACTTTACCAAGTTACATATAGTTAAATTAAACATCATCTTTTATTGTCATCTCTTAGAATTTAACCTATTTAACTTTTAGATTTATTACCATACACCACAAAAGATGACAATGGAATCCTCCTTACTAGATTAGTATTTGTCGAAATAACATTAGTCTAGTTAACCATTTTTTATAGCATAAGTCATGGTATATTTCTAAATAAATAATAATTAAAACTTTATATTTAACGTTGGACTGATTAAATACTAGTGTAAACAAATATACATCGCAACCATAAAATACTAAACAAATTAATGAACAAGAATCTTATAATTATACAATATTATATTAATCATTATTTAATAATTTTTAGTTAAAAAAGGGAAATCATTCATAATCTCAATATAGTACGCCTATAGATTAATAAAATTTCTTGACATACCAAAATTAAATTACAAGTAAACATACTTTAAAATAAAGATGCTAAAAAATATTAATTTTTTTTTTTTGTAGATAATTAGATGTATAAACTAGATAAATAATAAAGATTTATGATTATTTGTTATAAGATATAGATAAGACTATAAATCACATGCAAAATTACATGGATATATATATATATAAGGGAAAAATAAAAAATTATTTTGTATACTCTAAAAAATTATTTTGTAATGAATCCAAATCTTAGTTCAAAATGGGTAGCAAACAAAAACTCAGGCTTGTGGCCTTACCGAGTCAAATGCACGCATATGAGTTAAAGTCATTTATGACCATTCAAGTATCTATTGTATAAATTAACGAGACAATCTTGTATTTTTTATGTAGTATAAAAAGTTTTGGGCTTGACAAAAACATTCCAATCATTTTTATTTTTATTTTTTTATCTATAATTTTTTTTAATATTTATTGTTAAAATAATTATGTAGAAGAATGATTTCCAATAAATTACCTATTACCTAAAACAGCTCAGTTTTTCTACTGTAGCCCGTGATTCGTAGTCACTATTCACTGGCAATTTGCTCCGGTGCATCGCGGCGCACGTCTGCCTTTTTTTTCTCACTTTTTGAACAGTGTATTGGCAAAATAACCCCCCGAAAATGACAAAAACCGCTGTCATTTTCAGGGGCTGGACAGTCATTGACCATTCTGGTTCAGTCCATCCCGGTTCGTCCGACCAGGTTTTCAATTTGTTTAATATTTCATTGCACAGTGTATTGACGCTTTTGTCCCTCGAAAAGGACAAACACACGGCTACGGGGGAGGGGCTTCACGATAATTAGCCAATTTTTTATTATTATTTTCCGCTGCCATCTGCTGGCACATCTCCAGACGCGCCGTTCGTTGCAGCGCTTACGTGGTCTTCGGACGGCGCGTGTTGCGTCCTAAGGCGTCGGAAAATGCCCAACCGGCATCTAGAATGGTTTTCAGGCATGTTCTCTACCACCAAGAGTGGCGCGTGTAACCCTGTAATGTCCGTAGACGTGTCCATGGTCGTTTGAATTCCCCCCTAATTTCTCTCTCCTACCTGCGCCAGATGACGTCAGCTAAGTTGTTTTTTATCAAAGTTCATTTCAGTCCCTGAACGTTGTAATTTGGTTTTTTTGCCCTTAATGCTATTATATAGGTTTTGATTTGATTCAATTGCGTTCTTCAATTGAAATTGATTATATATTGGACTTTCAATTCGGTCCTCATTCTTTTAATTTTTCGGATTGGGCTGGAATTTTTAATATTTTTGGTTTCAAAGTTTTAATGGATTTCAATTTCATCCTTCCATGCAAATTTATTATAAATCCTTAATATTTTCGGTCCCAAAATTTGATTTTTTTCAATGTTATCCTTCTATGCAAGTTAATGATGGATTTTAGTTTCATTTCGGACCCATTTATTTTAATTTCAGGTTATGTTTTCAATTATTTAATTTGAATGTTTGGATTTGCTTCAATTTTGTTCTTAAAATTACATGTATTATTTAAAATATGTCAAATTCATTATATATTTGTATATTTATGTCAAATTAAATTATGTTAAACCAATTATATGTTTTAATATTTATTGGATATTATCGCCTAAGAATGTATATAGAGAGAAAAAAATTATCTAGGATTTTTTAATAAAAAAATTTAATATCAATATTCTTAAATACATTTAATATAATAATACAAGCAATAAATCTTATAAAAAAAAAAATATATCTTCAAATTTTAATTTTGTGCTCTATTTTTTAAATTTTATTTCTTGAAAAATATTTATAATCTCTTGGTTTTTAATATGTAATATCTAATATTACTAGGCAAAAAATACAACTAAAATTATTTTTTTTACCTAAATTATCTACAATTAAAAAATATTCGAGTCACTTTCCGTTTCGATTACACTTTTTTTTTAGACGGCAGATAAGTAATTATAGCACGTAAAAAATATAGGTTTATTTCTAAAAATAAATTACAATATTTTTATTTATAATGTGTCAGATCTAATATTACAAGAGGAAAAAGGCAACTCATTTCGATGAGACTATAAAGTATGTGAGACTAATTATATATTTTAATATTTATTGAATATTATCGCCTAAAAAAATATATATAGATCAAAAAAATTACCTACGATTTCTTGCAAAAAAATAATAATATCGGTATTCTTGAATACATTTAATATAATAATATGATTAATAAATCTTATACATATAACTTTGGCTTTGAATATAAATTTCTATTTTATACTCTGTTTTTTTGTTCTTTTAATAAACGGAAACCTTTTTTTCACATTTTCTTTATTTTTTAATAATCGTCGTGTCCAAGTCTTTTTTTTTAACCGGATTTCTTTTTTTGTGGTTTTTTTAACTAAAGTATCCGTGACAACAAATTTCTAACAAATCATTTCACCTTCTTAGCAAATTTTCTAACAAATTTTATCAAAACATTTTTAGCAATAACAATATTCAATCATTTTTTGGTTGAAAAAAAACCATTTTTAACAGATTTTATCAATTACAATTTTACTAATTAAATATTAAATTAACAAAATACAACATTTATAAAATCAATCAATTTTTTACATAAATAAAAAAGCCCAGCGGAGCGGTATATGTTTTAATATTTATTGAATATTATCGCCTAAGAATGTATATATAGAGAAAAAATTATCTAGGATTTTTTGAAGAAAAAAATTTGATATCAGTATTCTTAAATACATTTAATATAATAATACAAGGAATAAATCTTATTAAAAAAAAATTGTCTTAGAATTTTAATTTTGTGCTCTGTTTTATAAAGTTTATTTCTTAAAAAATATTTATAATATTTTGGTCTTTAATATTTCATATCTAATATTACTGGGCAAAAAATACAACAAAAAAAAATTACAAATTTACCTAGATTATCTACAATTAAAAAATATTCGGGTCACTTCCCGATTTGATTACACTGTTTTTTTTAGACAACAAATAAGTAATTATAACACGCAAAAAATTTAGGTTTATTTCTAAAAACAAATTACAATATTTTTATTTATAATGTGTCAGATCTAATATTACAAGAGGAAAAAGGCAACTCATAAATTGTTTTTGACAAATTTACCAAAATTATCTACAATTAAAAAATCTACGACCTATTTCCCATTTCGATGACACTATAAAGTATGTGAGACTAATTATATATTTTAATATTTATTGAATAGTATCGCCTAAAAATATATAGAGAGAGGAAAAAAATGACCTACGATTTCTTGCAAAAAAAAATTTATATAGGTATTCTTGAATACATTTAATATAATAATATGATTAATAAATCTTATAGATATAACTTTGGCTTTGAATTTAAATTTCTATTTTATATTCTTTTTTTTCTTATAATAAACAATGACCTTTTTTTCACATTTTTTTCCATTTCTTAATAACCGTCGTGTCCAAGTCTTTTTTTTTTAACTGGTTTTTTTTTTTTAACCAGAGTATCCGTGACAATAAATTTCTAACAAATCATTTCACCTTCTTAGCAAATTTTCTAACAAATTTTATCAAAAGTTTTTTAGCAATAGCAATATTCAATCATTTTTTAGTTGAAAAAAATATTTTTAACAGATTTTATCCAATATAATTTTACTGATTAAATATTAAAATAACAAAATACAACATTTATAAAATCATTCAATTTTTTACATAGATAAAAAAGCTCAGCGGAGCGGGCGAATTGGCTCGTCTTTAACTAAAAGGGAGTGAAATTCACTTTAAATTTAGCTTAGGACCATCAACCACGGTTTTGAAACAAATTTACTAACATCTTTAAAGTGACTACCTCACAATTATATAAACTAAAGTTAAAATTTATAGGAAGATATTATTTGACAATTCATTGACATACCAGAGATTTAATTAAAAAGAAACGATTTGAGGATTATCCTATGGAATGAGGAATTCTTTGAGGTTTGACATTAAGTGGCCGTTTGGCATTGTGGTGCGATCCACGATTGCCAAACGGCTTCTCAATTGAGTGTTTGGTAAACGACCAAACACAGTTTCAAAGCGTGGGACCCACAGAAAAATGCTCCGTAACGGTGTTTCATGCAAAGCTACTTTTGGGTGCTTTTGTATCTGCGATTTGTATTTCTGAAACGCCGATACATATATATATAGAACAATACTCACATTCATACTCCGCTGCCCTTTTGACAAATCCATTGAGTGTGTTTATGTTCGATAATTAAAAAAAACTGGTATTTTGCATGTTAAAAATCGATCTGTGCATGGCTCTCTCTCTCTCTCTCCAAAACAACCATGGATGCCGGGAGCTTTCATCGTTGACTCCAGCCACCACAGGCTACCATTTACGACGAAACCACAACAAGAAGAACCACCTAAGCCTCGTGTACCCATGGGCATCATCCGTTGAAACTCTCGTCGTAGTCGGTGAACAGTACCACATCCTTCCAACGCTGCCTCCGGCCACCACAGGCCACCATTTCAGACGCCACCACCACAGGAAGAACCACTTCGGCCTCATCTACCCGTTGGTATCGTCCGTTGAAGCTATCTTGGTGGTCGGTCGGAAGCTACTGTGCACGTGAAATAATTCACGTGCACAGGTGCGCTGCACTGTCACACGAAGAAGACGTACACAGTGCAGCGCACCGTTTCACTTCTTTTTTATTTAAGCTGGACTTGGGCTGGGCTGCACTCGGCGCAGCCCAAGTCCAGCAAAGTTGGGCTTAGGCCCAATTTGGTTGGGCTGCCCTCGGCCCAGCCCGCTTTTTTAAATATATATTTTAAAAAAATAAAAAAAATGTGTAGATACAAATCAATCCTAATGGAAGGGAAATATCTGTTCGTGATGAAATTGTAAGTAGTTTGATGGGAGAATAAAAAATAATATTTGTTTTTTCATGAATTATTAATTACATTATATTATTATAATTATTAAATTTACAATATTTAAAAAAATATATATATATATATATACCCTTTAAAGTAATTTTACAAGTTAAAAGCAATATGAAAAGCTTGGTAACCAAACGCCCAAAACTGTTTTTTTTTCAACCTCCAACTCAACCACAGTTTTAACCAAACACTTCACTGCTTATTTTGAACCACAGTAAAAACGCCTTTTTTGAAACTATTTTTTTTCAACCTCAATCGTAAAAGTAAAAACAATGTCAAACACACTCTAAAATTGACCGCGAGGCATTGCCATTTCAAGAGGAAATTGTTACACGTGTCTCCCTGGTGACCGACAGTTAATGCGAAGCATTATTGCATTAGACCTCGTATGGCGAGGCAGATGGAGTGTCATTAGAGAATCCTTTGACTAAGAATATTACAAAAATACCCAAGTTGGCCAAGTCAATGCAAAATTAGGGGGTTGGTGGTAAGAGGCCGTCACCGTTGGATTTTCAATCACTCGTCGACTTCATTGTGCTGACCAAAACATGTGCCTGACCCCTAGGTAGACACCCACGTCAGGTGAAGATTTTGGTTTCAGAGAAGAGAGTAGTGTTTATAATAATTAACCCACGATTTTTTTAGGTGAATGAAGACTTTGTAACAATTATTTTATTTTTTTATAAAAATAATATAATATTATTTTTAAAAAATATTTTTGATACCATTACGGTTAAAAAAATCTATTAACATTAAAAAATTATTAAGTAAAAATATTTTTAAAACAATTTATAAAACACAGTTCTTACCATAACCCTTTGATTGGATTAAATTTTATGATGCCCCCGAACCTTTCGCATGGGCTAATGGGCTGGAATTTATTTAATGAAAAATAGAGGTCCACGAGTCACCTCAAAAGCATAAGACCATACAAGGGCAGGGTCTGGATCTCATCGTGGACTAATTGTGACCACAAAATATCTTTATGGGCCTCATTGTATTGGTACGGGCCTTTTCTAAAAGTGCGCTTCGAATAAAAGGCCTTTATCGTGTATTATGTTTAGTATGGTTCTGGTAAGTTAATTTGATTTTTGATTTTTTAAAAATCATATACCTATAGCTAAATAATATTTAAATTAAATAAAAATATTGAAAATTTATATAGGATAGAATCCTTAATAATTTCTTACAGGTCTACAGTGTTATGATTAATTTATTTGCATTGCACTACGATACATGAACATAAAAAGGCTGGAAAAATCTGGTTGAAAAAAAAGAAGGAATGCAGACCTAACATTAAATTGACTAATAAATAATTTCAAGATAATATTATTTTTTAATATTAAAATAATAGTATATTGAATTGACTTGGATTAACTCGGGTTACTCGTGTTCATATGTCAAATACATGGCATGAGTTATGAGACTATAATAATCTCATATAAAGAAAAAAAAAATTACAAAGTCTATTTCTTAACCAATCAATATTAAAAAATTAAATTAAAAAAACAATTAAAAGGGGACCCAAGTCAACCTATGAAACAGGTTTAGGTCATAACATTGAGATAATCTCATGGAAAATAAATTAAAACAAATTATAAATCTCAATCCTCAATTAGCTTGATGTTGAATCATGAGATTAAAAAAAACAAAATGAATAAAAAAACATAAAAAAAAACTTGTATCATTTTGTCAAACTCAAAACTCCGGTTATTAGATCAAGATAACCTCATAAAATTCACGATTTTGATAATGGGATAAAAAAACCAATAGAGAGTAGATCAAAATAAATTATAAAGGTCAAATTTTATTTTTATCCAATGTTGAACAATGAAATTTTTAAAAATCTAAATTAAATAAATAACAAAACAATAAGAGAAGTCTACATAGATTAACTTGTTAAGCATTTTTTTCGATTTATGGGACCATGATAACTTAATAAAAAAAATCAAAAACAAATCATGAAGCATAATTCTTAAGCAAACACAATATTAAATGATAAGACTACGGGAAAATCAAATAAAAATGAAAAATACAATTAATTGAGTTAAGCTATAACCCATATAATGAGATTAAAACATCTAAATAAAAAAGCAAATTCAATGTTGAAAGACCTATGATCCAGATCATGAGATTGAAATATTTTTTTAGTAAGAAAATTAAAAAAACAAAACTCAATTTAATTAGGTTTAAAATCTCAAAACCTGTGATTTTGATTGTCAGACCAACATATCCTCAGAGAAAGAGAACAAAAATAAATTATGAAGTTCAATTGTCAACTATTCAAGTGTTGAATGATAAAATAAGAAAAAAATCAATTACAATAAGGATATAAAAAACAATTTGAATCTACTCGGACTAACTTATTAAACACTATTCTTTGATCATGAGACTAAAATAATACATTATAAATAAAATAAATTATGAAATCTAACTCTTAATTAATCTAATATTAAATAATAAAATTAGAAAAATCTCTAAGTCAACCGAGTTAATTTTTTTAATCGATACTATTCATATCATGGGAGTATGATGATTTAACAAAAAAATATTAAAAAATCATTAATTAAAAAATTAAAGAAAAAAACAAATCACTATTACAATACAGTTTTTTTATGAGTGAGTTAGAGTGAAACGTAAAACCCTCTTTATAGCCAACTAGCCAATGCCCTGCGCCTCGTCACGGGCGGTATCATATTTATTTCTACGCAAAAAAATAAATATATGAGATTTTTTTATTATAATATGAATTTAGATGAAATAATAACTTTGTGTAGAATTCATGTTAAGATGAAAAAGCAAAACATTTTTCCAAAAAAAACAATAAAAAAACAATCACTAAAATTATCATTATTATAGTGTAAACAATTAAATCATAAAATCATTTGACCCAAAGAATAGACAAAAATAACACAAAATACAAAAAAAGAACAAAGGGGAAAAAGAGAGCAATATTAATTTGAAAATGATCACCAACATAAATTAAAATATTAGGACAGAACCAAATAAAAATAAATTCCTAATAAAAAATAAAACGATAAAAATTAAAAACAAAAACTAAAAGCATAGATGCATAAATACAGATAAAAAATAAACGTTGTCCAAGAATGACAGAAAAAACCAAAGAAATTAATAGCAAATAAAAAATTCAAATAATAAGGACCGAAATCAAAAATAGAATATACAACTATTTTCAACCGAACAACAAAATTGAAACAAATAAAAACATTGAGATCGAAACAAATAAATAATTTTTAAAAACAATTTAGTGTAATTTTGTTAAAAAAAAATAAGGATTGAAATATGACTAATTTCAATAGGAAGACACAATCAAAACAAACCATATAATTAATTCAATTGAAGGATAAAATTGAAATAAATAAAACCTTGGGACCGAAATAAATAAGGACATTTAAAAAAAATAATGTTTTTACAAAATTAAAAGAATAAGGATCGAAATGCAAGATAGAATATGTGACAAATTTCAATTAGAAGACCCAATTAGAAGCAATTAAAACTTGCATATTGAAATAATTAAAATAAATAAAAAGCAAACAAAAAATCAAAAGAATAAGGACTAACTTGAAACCTAACATATATAATTAGTTTCAATTGAATGACACAATTGAAACAAATCAAAAACTATATTAAAAAAAACAATAATAAAAGAGAAATTAAAAGGATAGTGATCAAAACAAACATTTATCAAACAGCAAGGACCGACCCGTATGTCTGGTCAACAGGAGAGAAAAAAGGGAGGAAAAAATTAAAACTGTCCACCAGAGCTTCACCGGCCACCGTAACCTAACACGCGCTGCATCGTGAAAAAGAGGACATGTCAGCGCACCATGTGACATGGCGGAAGCTGGTTTATGACCTCTGTATGAAGGAACACTTGTTGCCCGAAGAGCGCGCGTGCCGGAAACACTACAGGCACGTCCGTACAACATGGCTGCAGTATTTTCAAAAAGAAATAATAAAATAATAGACAATTACTTATACACTCTTGGACCCACCTGATAACCACAAAAAAACCACAATGGAAAACACTGAAATACCCCTGGGTCTGGGGTGTAATATCATCGTTTTACTGTGCAACAAATTTGGAAATATCATCCATGCCCCATGGAAATTGCTAAACTATCCCGGTCCGTTTGTGCTTATTTTGTCATTAAGGGGGGCTAATTTCATCGTTTCACTGTGCAACAAATTCGGAAATATCATCCATATCCCCTGGAAAATTCTAAAATACCTCCGGTCACGGGGCTAAAATTTTTCGATTATAGAGTAAAATGGTAATTTTATTGTATCAATAAATAGTGAACTGAGTGTATAGTAAAAAAGGCACACAGTTTATTGTTTTTTAGTTAATTAATGTGGAGTATTTAACTATGTATACATACTTACGCAATCGATGAGTAATAAGAATCCATCGAGATAAATGCACTTACTAATTAATCTGAACATGGCCAGTTTTTTCACGAGCAATATCCCTCTTGTCGGCGAGAAAGCCACACAAAGTCAAATGTTTTATTTTAAAATTATTTTTGAATTTTTATTTTATTTTTACTTAAATTAAAATTTTTTGGTGTTTTTATATTATTTTTATATATTGATGTCAAAATAAATTAATAAAAAATAAAAAATATATAATTTTAATATTTTTCTGAATAAAAAATACTTTTAAAATCAATCAAACATTAACCAAAACCAGGTATAAACCTCGCCAAGCACCAAGATCACAAATTAAGGAAGCTACTGGCCAATTTTCAAGATCAGTAGTGGACTCATTTTAATCGAAACCTAATTGTTCACAATGCCAAATGCCAAGATCCAGGGTATTGATTTTTCCATACTTTGTGATTGTTTGTTAATGTGTTTTGTTTTTTAAAGTGTTTTTTTGTTTAAAAATATATTAAAATGATTTTTTTTATTTTTAAAATTATTTTTTATATGAGCCATAAAAAAATATAAAAATATCAAAAACATTTAATTTAAAATAAAAAATAAAAATAAAAAACTTTGAATTTCTTTTAAAAACGATTATAAAATACAATATCAGTTTTAATCTATATAACAGCACACCTCAAAAGCAGTACTGCTGCTATAAGCTTCCCAATAGTGCAGAAATACACTGTTGAGATGTGTCATTATCGATTGGGAGCTTGGCAAAATCATCACTCCCGGATCAAAAAGAGACATTTTCAATCATGAAGTGCGTAAACATGGCCTTGATTTATAAACCTGATAGGCGTATAAATGAACATACGGTTTTGAATAATGCACACGCAGTCACACAAAAATAATTTGTTTACCACAGTATGATTAAGTGCCCGCCACAGTACAAGCTTAAGATCTTATCTGATTAATACAAACACTGGATCGAGTGCTGAAAACGTTAGTTAAGAAAGCAAGATGAGGATTATGGATACCAACTAATTAAGCCCCTATTAATTACTTCCTCTCCTGCAAATTTGGCTGGATAGGCTGCACGCGGAATGCAAAAGGCGCCTGGAAATTATAGTCCCTCATCCTTTGTTGATGATGATAAGCATTTTCCATCTCCATTGCATTTTCTTCCATGGCCATCTCCTGTTGTTGCTGTATATATATATATATAGATAAAGAGAATAGTTCATTAGTGCTTGAACAGTGGTGTGGTGCATGGCATATATATATAGCCAGTTCTCCATGCATGAAACACACGAGCTAGCACACATACAGTTCAGAGTGAAGGTGATATAGCTATTTATACCAGAACGAACTGGAGGCGCTTGAACTCCTCATCCAGCATCTTTTCCTGAGAATTTCGAGTTAGATAGAAGGAAAATAGTTAGAAAAAAACAGAACTTTCACTAGTTTTTATTATGAAAAAAAAAGCGTAGCCAACAAAATCGAAGCAATAATATCCTGTCATTCACGATATGAAGTAACAGTTTGTAATCTACATACATTTTGCTCTAACATGCTGTGATACTCCATCTGCCGAAAGGAAACCCAAATATTATAATCATTAGGAAAAAAAAAAAAAGAAGTGCAGAAAGATTAATCCCTCTATATATAGATATATGGCAGGAGCTTCTAATTAGCAAAAAAATATAAATATTTTTGTCACTGTAAAGTATTTTACTCGCCTGCTTTTTGCGGACAGCGGCAAGGCCAGCATCGAGGGATTCCTCTATGGCCATCAACTCTGTGTGGTGCAAGGATGAGATATCTTCCCCTTTCAGATGCCTGGAAATTCACATATTTTGACATGATCAGAGTGAGAGACAGAAAGAGAAATCAAAAGGATCATAGAGACAGGGAGGGAGGAAATTTCACCTAAGCTCAATCTGCATGCTGTCATTCTCTTTCTTGATTCTGTCAATCTCAATGCTGAGGTTCTGTTTTTATATATATATATATTTATATAGAAACCCTACTTGTTAAGTTTTTCTTCAGTGACAGATGAACATAAACGATTGAAATTACCGAAAAGAGAGACAGATAATGACCAGATCGGCTCACAAAACTTGTATTACATGACAGATAAATGGGTTTGTATTCCAAAAAACAAGTATTTTACTGTGAAGCCTGTAACGAGAGATAATTTGATCAACTGTTTAGATCTATTTTTGGAAACAATTTTCATTTCATTCCTTGTGGTCTAGCTAACACCTATTTAGTGATCTTTCAATTTTAGCAAGGAAAAGGAGAAGTCATTGAGAAAACAACTTTTACTAGATCTGTTCATAGAATACTATATACATATATATTTTAGTTTTCTTTTAAATAGCATAGAAACAATATTATAATAGGCTGCATTCCCTTTTGTAGATCTGTTCATAGAATTCAAAGTTCATGTTTCTTGTCATGATTTTAGCAAAATGTTTGAACTTCATCTGATCATTTTCTATATATATATTGAAATAACAAAATGCTTTCGATGGTAAAAACAAAAGGTATTGGATCGGATATTAGGAGGCGGAAAGAGACTGAAGAGGAGAGAATTAAACTCTTACCTCATGTTTAGCGTCCCACAGCCTCTTACCAGACTGCTTGTGATACTTGTCCAACAGATCGCCCACCCTTCACCATCAAAAACAAAACTCGACCCAGAGTGAGAAAAAAAAAAAAACTAGCAATATATATATATATATATATATAAAGAAAATCAGTAAGAAGATAACAAATTAATATAAAAAAACGAGAAGTATAAGATTCACAAAAGACCTAGCTAGACGAATGAGGAAGAAATAAACTACTGGAACTATATACATACGTGGTGGAAGGGCTGCAGAACTCATGCATCCTTCCAGAACTAGCAAAGATGACAAGAGAAACTTGAGCATCACATAAAACTGTGATCTCCTTAGCTTTTTTTATAATCCCATTTTTCCTCTTAGAATAGGTCACCTGCCTGTTGCTCGCGTTTTCAATCCTCTTGATCTCAATCTTACCTCTCCCCATTTCTGATCACCACCACGCACAGAGATTTATTTTCTGTAGATTTTAAATTGAAGGTGTGAGAAGGAAGACGATGAGTTAAAGAGAGATCACAGAAATAGAGAGGAGCTTACTATTCTGAGTTAGATGATATAAAACTTTCGAGTGGCACAAAAGGAGAGCCAGAGAGAAGGGTTTGTTTGTGGGTAGTTGACAGAACCAAGCCAACTGCTTTTACCTGGTGTTTGATTTGGCTTTGTTAGTTATGATTCACCTTGTTAACCACTGGTTGCTTTCTTCATCCAGTGGAGATGGCTGATATTAACTGTTGCTTAATTAGGGTTTCAATTTGGAAATCTGGAAAAGACTTTTACATAGACTAGGGCACGTAAAAATGAAGTCGCACGTGTCGTACGGACTGGATCCTTGTCCTAGAAGAGATAGGGGGCTTGATGTTAGGACATAAACAAGTTGAGGGCCTTGTTGTGTCTGATGGTCATGTCTTGGTTTTCAGTGCTTGATAATTTTAAATTTGTTCCATAAAATTTTTGTTTCAATTTACACACAAATTGACATAAATATAAGCTTGTAGTGCATAATAAAATATTATGTGCACGAACATGAGCATGGATTTGGTGCACTCCATATCATAGAAAGTGTATTTTTTGTGTTCATATGAACTAATAAAATCTCAGTTGTTCTAAAATTCTATAAAAAATGCAAATTTTAATTTGAAATCAAAATATACTGTACAAATCACAAGTTCTATGTTATAAATATACTATGTTTTTGTGAGTTTTAAGAGGTTGTTCCTGATCTTGGGTAAACCGACCATATACATACTTGGAGTTCACTTCAAGTTTTATAAAATAGATTCATGCCGTTCCTTGGAAGATCAGCCTATGACACCATCTCCTATCTATCTACAAGACCTACTCAAATCTGGATGCTTGGGTAAAGAAATGTGAGGAAACCTCATCATACCATAGAAATCTGGACAAGACTTTTACATAGACTAGGGTACGTAAAAATGAAGTCCCACATGTCGATAGGGTGCTTGATGTTAAAAAATAAACAAGTTTTGGAGGATCCAAAAAGTAATGAACGTGAAGAAATGCTCGTAGTTTATTTTTTTGGATGCGAATAAATTATTTTTTTTATCCTCCAAAATCTTTTTTTTTTTCAAGGACATGATATAATAATAAAAAATTTAAGATCTGTATAATAGATTTTGAGTTCGAGTCAGGATATATAATTTTTGTAAAAACCTAGATAGACAAAATTTTATTCAATTATCTAAACTTATAAAATATACTTTATAGATAATGAGATTTTCTCGAGAAAAAAAAATTATTATTTCCCCCCAGGCATTCACGTTCTTCTGACTACCATGTTGCTGCGCATAGGTTCTCAAAACCAACGCTAATTTGTGATTAAAATTCAGATTTTGTTCATTTTTGTGTTTTGAATTTTCTTTTTAGAATTTTTTTTTTCTTGCATTCAAATTAAAGTTTTGTCCATATTTTTGAATAATTTTAATATATTAATATAAAAAATATTTTTTTAAAATAAAAATATTATTCTTCAGCATTTCTTTGATTGGGATTATTATTTAGTTTTTTCCCGCAATTTTACGTGGTTAAATTAAACATTTTTCTTGGCTAAATTAAATGCTCGTAATTTATTTTTTGGATGTAAGGAAATTTTATCTCTCAGAAACACATTTTATGAGCTAAGAGCAAGTCCAACGGGGCTGCAAAAATGAAAGCCAATTTTTTTTTTTCCTGGAGAGAAGTTCACAGAATGAATTTAGTCTGAAATTGAGTACTGATAACTTGCAAATAAAATTTGTCGAGGTGCAAATGAATTTAATTTTTTTTTCCCGGAGAGAAGTTCAATTTTTTTAATTTAAACATAATTAAAAAAATAATTATATTGCTGGAGAGTTTTTTAAAAACAATTATTTAATTATATAACTTACTCCTATTAATTGTATACTTAATTGTATAAGTATATTATATACAAAATAATTGCATTATATTTAAAATGATATATAAAAAATGGTTATTCTAAATGATTTTTATCATTATAATAAATATAAACAAATAAAACTATATTTATATTATTTAAAAAATTATTTTAAAGATTTAGCACTTCAAAATAACTATTTTGAATTTGCTCTGAGTATAACTATAAATACATATTCTAACTCGAAATTAAAATATTTTATCATCATCAGTCGTAATGCTCTCATGAGACTATGGTTGGGACAAAGCAGGTAGAGAGAGCTACCCTGCCGCCTTGATCCGGTGGCTACAGATTTTGTCCAGGGCTGTACGCTTCCTTTGGATATTTGACGCCGCTGTACAAACACCGGCGGCTGATCTCATGCCTGGATTTTATTAATTGATCGAATCCATCTAAATCAGCAATGGATCTCTAGGCAAGTGCGCACGTTGGAAAGGGGCTTCTGGTCTCAGATAGTCACCGAAAGCTTGCTTTGACAGAAGCAAAGCAACGCCGGCATGAGCTACTTCTCGAATTAACGACAGCCGTAGATGAGATGGAAAATCTAAACAATCATTTGACTTCTAATTCTAAACTTGATACGAAGGATTTAGAGTGGTGAAGTATTGAATCTTCTCATGAGATGACATGTGAGGATCTACCTTTGACATATCAGTCCACATATTCTTTAAAGTATCACCAACAATCAAGAAAATAAAATGGTTTTCAGACCTACCGCCTCGATTTTTTTTTTGTTATCAATACCGTTCCGGTTACCGTTTCGGTTTTTCTATTGGCACGGAACGTTCTGGTTTCAGAGCGTTCCGGTGTGCCGTTTCGAAGTTGTACTGTTGATATATAATTAATTATATATGTGTGTGTGTGAAAAAAATTAAAAAACAAAATATAATTTTTATTTTTTATAAAATCAAAGTTGTCGCAACAATTTTTTTTATAATATATATTTTTAATTTTTAATTTTATATATATATATATATAAAGCTTACAGTTACAAGTTGTAACGTTAAAGTTACAATTGATTATTTGATTTGTCCAGCGGACAAATTGCTGGATTGATTTGTCCAGCTGGACAAATCAATTATATCCCACATCGCTAGATTGTGGGATAGCTTTAGAGTCCGTGGTTTTAAATTTTCAAATCTATCCCACATCGGCTAAATAGGATTCCAGGCAAAGGGTTTTCTCTATAAATATAAATTAGGAAGTCAATATTAAACATGTTCATCGGGACTGTTCTTAGGCTCAATGAATTTTATGTATAAATAAAAAAATTAAAATATTAATTTAATAAAAATAATTAAAATTCTTGAGAAGAATTTGTTGGCCGAAACGGAACGCTCGGAATGATTCCGAGGTGTTCCGGCCGGAATTTCCAGAACGGTTCGGAATTAAAACCGAGACGAAAACGAAGCCGTTTTGTCTCGGTTTTTTGAACGGAACGGAACGGAATTAACAATTATGTTTCTTTAACATAATAAATAGGTTTATGCTAGCCATTTGACAATTGGATTAAGTTTTGAGAGGAGAAATGCAACAAACAATCCTAGCTAGCAAGAGGTTTTTCAATTTTAGTAATAGAATTAGCTTTAAACCAACTGCCTCTCTGATGAAGGGTGTTTAAAAAAACTAGTTTTTAGATTTAGAAAGTCCTTGGTGTAAATACTACTTTTTTGTTTCTTAGATCTTAATTTTTTGTTATATTATTTTTTTCATTTCTACAATTGTTTCTCTCATTTTAATCAATTGATTCTGTAAGCCCCCGGCCAAAAATTGGTAAATCAGTGCCAGGAATGATATTTTTTTAATAAAGAAATGATATTTAAAAAGAAAAATTGTTATAAATAGGGATAATTTTTTATAAAAATTTAACTTAATTTTTGAATGATATAAAACAACAAGAATCTTTCATTCAATTAAATTTTGAATTTTATTGGTACGTGAAATGTAAACCAATAACAAATCGTGTAAATTCCCCAATTAGGTGAAATAGTTATGTAAAGGGGAATCTTTATGAATTGATGTGAAATTAGTTATGAAATAATAATTATTATAATATAGTGTAACTTAAAACAAATAATGTATGATTTTATGCATGAAAAACATTGATTATCGATATAAGCTCCACGTACAGTCATGTTATTTTAAGGCTAAAAATTGTGAGAAATATGAGCAATATTTTATAATGGTTATGGATGGGATTCATCAATGGACTAGTCTAAAAATCATGATGATTTAAACAAATAAGATTGTATGTAAAATTCATATTTCTAATGTATAATTACTTGTTGTCCAGATTTATATTGTTAATCATTTCGCAATCTGATTGTTGGATCAAGCTAAAATATTACGAGAAGTCTCTTAACATATAGTAATATCTTGAGTTAAAATTTGAGGTAAATCATATTTCTTATAAGATCTTATGGTTTAGGTCGGAAACCGGGTATGTGTTAGGGTAACTATAAGGGCAAAATAGTAAAATAGGACACAATCCTATTTCTTAAAAGAGGAGAGCACAAGTTTTTCAGAAGCCACGGAGCTCTATTTATTTTTATCTTTTTTTTTAAAAAAAAAAGAGCATATAAAAATGGTTAGTTTATAAAATATTGTATTGGCTTAAAGGAGAAAACATGATCCAAATGGTTTAAAAGATTAAGGGAAGAATTTAAAGAGAAGGAAGGGAGAGCAAGTCTTCCAAACTCTTCTAGATTAATTTTTAAAAGTGTAAGTACACATTCTTTTCCTATATCTTTATATAAGTTTGATATAATTTAGTTGGAAGATTCAAATGGGTTGTAAATGGTTTATGATTTGGATGATGAAATTGTGTAATCTTTTCCTTAAAATTATACAATTAGCCTTGAACGATTGATGTTCTTGTCATAAATATGAAAGATTAAAACCCTAAACACCCAACATAGAGCTTAGGAAATCATTTAGAGAGGGAACTCAAGAGAAAACATATTGATAAAAGGCACTGTAACATCTATATCTTTGTAATGCATTATTGGATTAAGTTTATTTTTAGATATGATGTTTTTAACAATTTCCTCCATTTTCACAATAAAATGTATTGTTATATCAGGCTCCGTTGGATATAAATATCCAAAGGAAATTGTTTTGAGAAAAATACCCTTTTGGATATTCTTAGTTTTTTTATCATGTTATCCTTCATCCATTGTTGGATTGAGATGGAATTGGGATATATGGTTCCTCTAGTGGTTTCTTAAATTTTGAATGGTGAAGAACATAAACAAGCACTCTGGATAGAAATTGGTCTCCCAATATAGGAGGTTTGTAGATTTTTAGATTAGTTTGATGTTGTTTCAATATAGAAAGATTTAACCTCTGGATTTATCGTAATGTTGGATATGTTATTCTAAACATGATAGTGTATACCTTCATCATTGTGATTAATTGAATAATGAGATTAAATAAAATTAAGTTAGGTTTTGAGAAATATTGAATGAGAAATTGATGTGTTTAGCATTAAAAAACATGTTTTATACCTAGGGATAATTATAATAGGTTTAATTATCAAGATTAAATTAATTCGTTTTGTGTAAATTATAAGTTTAAATGTTTTGCTGAAATGTGCCACATGATTTAACAAGCCAATACTTATCATTATGTATAAATATGCATTATAATATGATTCATGTGATTATTGGAATTGAATTAAACATTACTTGATAATAAGACCAATGCCCGATGATGGGCTATGTTAAGGAACTAATTACCCTGTAATAAAGTTAGTGTTGAAAAAATAATTACTTGGTAATAGGGCTAGTGCTTAATAATGGGCTATGTTGAGAAACTAGTTATCGATAATGGAGTCGGTCTCTAGTAATTAGCTATATTGTGGATCTAGTTACTCTGTAATAGGGTTAGTGTTCGGTAATGGGCTAGTGACATCACTTTTTTTATGGTTGGAAGTGTGGAGTTAATATTGAATCGATGACCAACTTGTTGGAATATTAATGAAATATTAGGTGAAACTCAATTGTTTAATAAAGGTGGTAAATTGTATATATGGCATTGAGTTTAAGAACTTTATGATTTAGTGCATGATATATATGTTTTGTTGAATTCTATTCTTGAATAGTGATATAACAATAAAGGTCTATGATGGTTAAATCTTAAATTTATTGGAATGGTTGTGGATAAATAAAAAAAATATTTTTTGAGGGGATTTTCAATTATTCATATAGAGTGAGTTATCTAAAATTTGTTTTGAAGATTGAGATTGTTATACAAAATTACTCGTGTGATAATGATTGTGTAATTTTATGAAACGTTTTGTACAAAAACTATGAGGATAATATTTAGATAGAGTTTTTGAATAAGATACTCCACTTAAATTCTAAAGTTGGGAAAGTTTACATCAAGAATAATAAGTCAAAGGTATAATGAAAATGTTAAAACCTTTTAGAAAATAGTAAAAAAAAAATGTAAAAGAAAACAACATGGGTAATATAAAAATATAATTGTGAAATAACTTGTATATAAGTGAAATCACTAGTAAGGATGTTCGTAACTTAATTATTACTTTTTCTTTATTGGGTTGTAAAATAAGATTTAAACCTACTCTAGTTTCCTTAAACTAATATCATATGTAATTAGTTCATAATGTTTTATATTTCATTATGTCATTTATTGTAAAATGGTTTATACTATAATTGTATATGAATTGCCAAGTGAAGAATTGGAGGTATAAGAAGTTTAGATAATGTTAATATTGTGATATAAATGTGTATATAGGAGTTGATAATTCATGTTAAAGATATATTGTCAAAACTTTAGTGGAGCTATAAATAATATAAACATCGAAAACATTGTACTAACATATATATGTTTGCTTGTGTGTGTGTGTGTGTATTCCCATTTTCCTGAGTTCACGAGTCAATGAAGTTTATAATGATAAGAAAAGATAGGTTGTTATAGATTTAATTGATATAATAAGCCTAAATTGTCTATTACAACTTATAACATGTTTTAGGCATGTTTATTAAGATCAAATCTTATTTTTAATTAAGTTAAACCCCTAAAATTAACATTATAAGCCTAACTCGTTGATCTCTACAATAACCATAAAACAGTTTAGTCTAACCTAATATATTTTACCTATTTGGTTTATAAATTTAATTTAAATAGGCATGTTTTATAATTTATAACATATATAAAAATAGGTTGGATACAATTGTGAGCCCTACACAATTCAACCATATCACAAACACCATTAATATAAATGAAAACAAACAAGAAAAATAACAATCATAAGAACACAAAAATCTACCAATTAGAATCATTAAATAAAAACCCTAATTTAAAATTTTATTTTTCAATATTCTCTCTAACTAAAACCCAACACTACAACTCTTAAATACTTCTTATATACTAGTACAAACATCCTAAATATATTTAAACACAAAAAATAAAAGATTTAGAAAAATATGGGAAATCCCAAACCCTTTTTGACTTTATATAACTATGAAATTCTAACCCTATATAAAGTAAAACTTTAAGAATGTTTTAAAAAGACTTACAATTTGATCAAATTGTGAAATCAAAAGTCATGCCTATTAACATAAGGTGGAATAAGAAGGATCTCAAATCCTTTTCTAAATCCTTTGTTTTCTCAACATCAAGAAATGTTGCACCATTAACCTTTATTCTCATGTCAACTTGAAAGTCAATCCTCTTTTCCTTATTACCAAATGATTCAACTAACACTTGATTTTATAAAATAAAGTTTTTCCTTCCTTTTAAAAATTCACTAAATGTTGTGGGTCAAACTTGTATATATAAAGACGTGATCTTTTTCACAAATAACATGCAAAAGTCTTATTTGGTATTTTTTTTTTTTGCATTCCTATTCTTTTTAGGTTTTTATATTTTAATTCTAAACTATATTTTTATCATATTTATAGTCCATAAAAAAGTTGAGTAGAGAAAATGCTTTTGAGTGGCTAGATTTTTGTCTTCAAAACAATTAATGATAAAGGTGGTTCTCACCTTTAATGGAGCTAGAAAAATAATATGGTTTTAAAACAATCAATTAGATTTTGGGTTTTAAGGTTATTAAGGTATTTTGAAATTATTAGTAAAGTTATTGAGGTGATTATAACCTTTAATGATTGCATAGAATGACTTGAAGATGAATGACATGCTTTGAAATCATAAAAAAAGGTTTAAGCCTATTTTGTTAGGCCTAATTGTTTGGGTTTTTGTCTAAAAGAATGACACACAATAGGGCTCTTCAAGACTTTGCACATGACATTAGATTTTTTTTATTTGTAATTTAGTATTATAATAGAGTTCTTTTTAATTAAGATTGTCACGACGATGATTTTTTTCGCACTTCGTGCCCCTGTCATCCCCAGGTTTGGGGAGACAACGGTGCGCGGTGAAATGGGGGGTTGTTTTATAGTCGTAAAAACTATGACTATAATTTTAAGGAGTTGCCACCTAGTATTACAGTCACTACGAACCTATTGGTCTGCGACAGTCTTGGGTAAGAGGACTTGTTGTGCAAGGGGAAGACGCATCACCCCCGGTGCACCCTATCTAAGGCAAACTGCATTGTTGTTTGATTGTTTTTCCTAAGTTTAATTTTTTGGTCTTTTTTTAAGGTTTGACGTAGATCTCTCTTCATGAGAGAATTTCTACCTCATTGCGAGTTGAAAGACCAACCAAAAAGAATTTTACACTATAAAAAAAAATATTTTTTCCCGCGGGTGTATTTTATAATATAATTTTACACCGCGGTAAAAGAAAACCCTTTTTTAGTGTCTATAGGTGTACTTTACAATGTAATTTTACACCAAGGTAGCAAAAAAAAATAATTTTTAATTTTTGATATTTTGGCCAAATTCTAACGGATAATCATAAACCGGTTACGATATCCATTTTTTGTTCAAAATATGTGAACTATGCAACATATATTTTTTTAATGAAAAATATGCTTGAAAAATCATGGAATTTCGACCGTATACACGAAAATAACACATTTTTTTATTTTTTTTAAATGTAATGTTCATGTATTTTTTTTAAAAAAAAAAAATCCGGGTTGGGCCTGGCCGAACCAAATGGGTAGCCCAGCCAAGATGGGCCAAAGGACTTGGGCTGGACCCGGCCCAGTCCAGTTGGCTGGGCCAAGAGCAGCCGGCCTAAAAACAAACAGAACAAAATATATATAAGATGTCGCACTGTTTACAAGTGAATTAATTCACTGCGTTTACAACATGAACAGTAAAATGGAGGGTGACCGACTACGACGAGAGGATCACCTGTTACTGTCGCCGGGTAAAGGAGGTCGAGGTGGTTGTCCCTGTGGTGGTGGCGTAAAAAATGGTGACCCATGATGGCCGGAGTAGGCGTCGAAAGGGCTGATCTGTTGCTGCCGTGCCCCTGCTGCTTCGTGTTGCTGTTGTGCTCTTTGTTGCCGCTGTGTCATCGAAGAAGAAAGGAAGGTTGAGCTCGTTGTTGAGGAGATTCTGGAGTGGGGTTGATGGCAAGCTTGCTGGAGTTGGAGCTCACGGTGGTGAGGGGTAGAGAGGGTTGGCTGCTGCTGGAGCTGGCGAGGAGAGAGAGACGACAATGCTGGTTTTAGAGAGAGAGAGTTGTCAATAGAGAGAGAGAAAGAGGTTGTTGACTGTGTTGATTCAGCCGGAGATGAGGAAGATGGCTGGTGTTGCTGTCACTGGTGTCAAGGAAGAAGACGAAGGGCTGGTCTGTTGCCGAAGATGAGGAAGATGAAGCTCTCTCTCTGCATAAAACTCTTCGCTTCCCCTGCGTGTTTTTAAAATCTTCCTGTATTCCCCTCTACTTTGTATTTTTTTTCTCCTTTGTAAATCCCCCTCTCTCTACATAAAATTCCTCTATTCTTCCCCCTGTTTTTTTTTCTCTTGTGCTCCTTATTGTTATTTTCCCCTTAGTTTTTTCTTAGTTTTCAGCCCCCCCCCTGCTTTGTTTTCTCCCTCCTATTTATAAGTGAATAAGGCATGGGGTTGTTGTCCACGGGAAGGTGTTACAGAGGGAGTGGGTTGAAGGCATGGCTGCATGAGCATGGCTCTGGTAGGCCTCGGCAGTTCTCTTTTTTTTGTTTCTTTTTTTTTAAGTTGTGACAAAAAAGAGTTTTTTTATGGGAAAAACTAGGAAGAATGATGTTTTTATCTTCAATTTGGCTTCCGATTTCACCCAAAGAGTTTCGTCACCGAAAATTTCGATCGTCTCAATTTAACCCACATTAAGCTTTCAAACTTATTGTTTCACCAATTAAGCCCTCAATAAAATTAATTTGACCCATTTGAAGTATAATTAAGCCCTTGTGTTTAATTAAATCCTTCCATTGGGCGCTCAATTAATCCCGAAGCATAATTACACTTTAAAATTGGCTGATGATTAAATCGAATTGGCCTATAAAAATATAATTATGTCTTTCGACTTAACTTTTATGCAGATTTATCCAATAATAAATTATTTTAGCATTGAATCTGCATTTTCTTTCATTTCCGGGTAAAAAAAGATACGATCAGGCTCTTGAAAACGTCCAAAAATTCCACATTAATTTTTTTGCCAATGCTAGCCCCTTTTATTTTATTTTTGTTATTTGTTTTGTATATTTTGGGGAATAACCCATAAATTGGGTTATGACAAAGATTATTACAATAATATTTACAAACTCATCCAATTATCTCTTACTACTAAAATGAGATTAAGTCTCTTTATTATAATTACATCAATTAATTTATAAGCTTTTTTATATAAAAATATAATATTTATAACTTTTTAAAATCATTATATTTTTTTTTCATATTTTATGTTATCTTTTATATAGTTTTCTTAAATTAATTTCTTATTATTTTATACTATCGCGTCTGAGTTATCATGACATTTTTTTTATTGAATTCTTATTTCCATATGATGCTAAGTTTTTACTTGAAAAAAATACTCTTCTAATAAAAATGACATGTTTTTTCCAGAAAAAAACATGAAGGAAATAAGGTTTGGTATAAATTTTTTTTATTGATTTAAATCATTAGAATTGTCATAAATGTTTGTTTTAATGGTGTTAGGTTTTCATTCAAAAAATAATACTAATTATAATATATGTTTTTGTCAAAACCATAAACAAATGCATTTCGCTAAATTTTAGACAAAAATATTTCTCAATAGTTTAAATCTTTGGATTTTTTAAAATATTTATTCTAATTACTATAAAATATAATAAAAATAGCTATCTCTTACATTGCAATTAGTTTTTTTTATGAATTAATAAAGTTTGCAAAGTCACAAACTTTTCCTCATCCTATTCTCTTTTCTTTAACTTTTCTCTTCTCTTTTATAACTCATTTTATTCTATTATTTAGTTTTTCTATTGCTTTCCACTTAATTTTCTTAAATCTCTTTTATCCCGTATTAGCTTTGATATCACAATAGATTTTTAATTGTTCATATAATTGAAAGAGTCAACATAGAGGTGTTCAAAATTAATTTCAATTTGGTATTGCTACAAAAGCTAATTGAACTATTTTTGTTAATTTCTTGAAGATTGACTTTGACCAAATTGAAAATTCATTATAACTAAATTGATTTGGCTTGTTTTGGTTAAGTTGTTTTCTTAAAAAAAAAAATACCAAGTGGGCTATAGTGAAATGGGCTTTAAAAAATTATATTATATTAGTATTTTGATGGGTTCTTTTTACCATAATTCTCTTATTGATCTTTTTATATACACCAAGCCTTTTTAATTCTTTGCAACCTTTTTTTAAATACATACAATTCAAGGTTGTCCATTTCATTCTATTTTGTCCGAAATGGACGATACATTATGTTCAAATTTAAAAAATAGAATAACCGGAGCAAATTTTATTTTACAAAGAATCTCAGTCCGTTCTGAAAATTGTCCAAATTTCAGCCGGAACGTTCTGGCCAAATAATTTTTTTTTAAATAATGAATAGTTTTATAATATCAATCATCTCTCTTAATCCCACCGTTAAATTGATATGGAATTTTACGAAGAGTCTCTTGACATATTTATATATATTATGTTAAAATTTCAGAACAATCAGAGAATATAATGACCTTGTGGTATTGATGATGATATTCTCGTAATATTATAAAAGTTCATAATTTTGTTCAGAAAATAATTTTATTTATTATTTTTCTTAGATTACATTTATCTCAATTTCATTAGTCAACAACGAGTTTATTACGAATTGAAGTTTATATTTGATTTGATTTGCTTTATTTAAAGTTATCATGGTCGTATAACGCAATACACATTTGAAAAGTTAACCTAGGTTGACCTTAGTTGATTCAATATATCGTTGTTTCAATATTTTTTTAGTTAAACTATATTTTTATCAATTTTTCATGCTATCTTTAAACTCATCAAGTCGGTCGAGTTATATCAGTTCAACTCTCATTTTTTTTATTTATGTTTGAAATTTAAATCGCACAATTCTAAATAATTTTATTTTTGGATTTGAAATAATTTTTTTCTTGAATTAATATATTTAAGTATATATATAAACACTATAACCTCAAAACAAAGCGCCAAAATGCTTCGAAATCGAAACATTATGTTTTAATTGAAAAAATAAAACATCAACCGAAATGGAATTGACAACCTTGATACAACTAAACTAGTTTTATCTCACTTTTGCATGATAATCAATAATGATCTAATATATTAACCTTACTATTGCCTTAACATAAGAAAATGCAATCAATCCAAGCAAATAAAAGAAAATCCTAGAAGTCTATTATAAGTTACAAACTAATCAATCATTTTACCCTAAGCAAAAGAAAATTAATAGGTATACTTCAATAACAACACTAATAAGTGCAAAAGTTTTTGCAAGTAAAGGATTTGGTTTCTTTGTGTCATTTTCCTGGTTATCTATTCAAAGTAAATAAAAATAATCTAAAAATTCAATTCAAACATTGTTGTGTAACATAAAAAAGATTAACAGAAACAAATTACTCTCTCTCTCTCTCTGTATACACACACACACACACACTAGCCACTTACCCGGGCCTTGTCACGGTTGGAACCATATTTTTTTCATAGCAAAAAATATTAATTTTATGAGATTTTTTTTATTATAATTAAAATTGGGGCAAAATAATATATCTATGCAGAATTCATGTGAAATGCAAGTTTTTTTATAAAATATATGAATTTTAAATCGATATAAATTTATCTGTTTAATAGATTTTAATGAAATCACTAGCATAAAATTATCATCATTAAAAAAATAAGAAGATTCGGATACCTGAATTATCGAATTCAATGTATTAGGATTAATTCATTTTATAATCTAATTTAAATTAAACATGATAAACAAAATATAAATTGTGAAAACACCAAAAATAATCAAATAATAAAAATAAACAATTAATTTTCTATATACAAAAAAGAAAAGATCATTGAAAAGCCATCGCTATATTACCATCATTACCATGACTATAACAGTTAACATTGTTATCAACATTATTGTCCAAATAATTAAAATCATTAAATTACCCCCGAAAATAAAAAAAGCAAAACATTTATACAAAAAAACAACAAAAAAATAATCACTAAAATTATCATTATTATTGTGTAAACAATGAAAACATAAAATCATATGATCCAAATAACAAATAAAAATAACAAAAAACACAAAAAAAAGAATGAAGGAAAAAGGAGAGAAATATTAATTTCAAATGATCACCTATATAAATGAAAATTTCAGGACTGAACCGAATAAAAATAAAACCCCAATAAAAAATAAAACGTCAAATTAAAAACAAAAAGTAAAAGTATAGATGCATAAATATGGGTGAAAAATAAACATTGTCCAATAAAGACAAAAAAAACCCAAAGAAATTAATTCCAAATAAAAAATGCAAAGAATAATGGCCAAAACAAAAAATAAATATATAATTAGTTTCAATCGAAGGACTAAATTGAAACAATTAAAAACCTTGGCATCGAAACAAATAAAGGCTTTTTTTAAAAACATTGCAGTGTAATTTTGTTAAAAAATTAATAGAATAAAGACCGCAATGAAAAGTAGCATATATGACTATTTCTAATTGGAGGACAAAACTAAAACAAATTAAAACTTGCATACCAAAAAATTAAAGGAACCAAAAACAAATAAAAAATCAAAAGAATAAGGACTGAACAGATCAACATATATAATCAGTTTCAATTGAAGGACATAATTGAAAACAATCAATATTTCCATTGAAAAAATGAGGAATAAAATTGAAATCAAAAGAACAAAGATCAAACTAAAACCAACAGAAACATGAAGGACTTATATATATTTTTTGATAGCAGGAGAGAGAAAAGGAAGAAAAAAATCGTTTACTGGCAATTCACCGACACTGGTAACTGACACAAGCCGCACTGGGAGACAGAGGACATGGTGGTGCACCAAGTGACATGATGGACAAGCAATTTACACCACCACACAATGCCGTACGTGCCTCCTAAACGGCGCGTACAGGTGAAACACAACTGGCACGTCAGTACGACGCACCACCATTGTTTTGAAAAAGAAAAAAAGAAAAAAATCAAATTACCTATATACCCCTAGACCCAGCGATAATCACGAAAAAACTGGTGAAGAAAGTACTGAAATGTCCCCGGATCCAGGTCTTTGATTAGGCTTATATCTCAAATTAATGCTTTAGATTTTGGTAATACTTCACCATAAATGCATAAATACCAATTTATGCAATTTTGTATATATATATAAACATATTAGTTACCTTTTATCATTAAAATCAAACGAGAAGCTAACTTACCACGATTGATGTTTATGGTGATTGGTATATTTTCTATTACTTAACCAATCTATTTTCTAGAATCTCTAAGTATTAATTAGGGTTTTCTAATTACTATAAAACTATATTATGACTTGTTTTTTTCAATTTTATTTTTGCCAGTCATATAACTAATTTATTTTAATTTCATCCATGTTAATCATATAACTTAGTTTTTTTTTTTTATTTCTTTCCTGTTAGTTATATAATTCACTTAAATATCTTCCATAATAAAACAGGTAACAATTTGTGCTACATTTATAAAATGATTTTTTATTTCTTTATTGTTTCCTCCTAAAAGAAAAAAACTCTAACACCAATCAGTGAAAGAATCACCAACATCTTTTCCATTTTTTCCATTCCATTTTATTATATCTTGATCTATTTCTATATGGTTTTAAATTTTATTTTATTTTATTGTATCAATACTCTGTTTTCTCATTCGAAAAAAAGGTTTATTATTAAATCTTATTATTAAAAAGATATTAGCATTCTCTAGCAACCGTGAATAGATGAGAGATAATTCATTAACGAAGTCTAGTGGTGCAGTTTATGCCTCTATTAATTGATGATGATTTGAGATTGTTTTTGTATATGCGAGCAATAACAACGATCCTTTAATCATAAAGAATAAAGATAATCAAGTTTTGATTTGATGTCCATGTATAAATTAATTATAAGTCACTAAGATCATTTTTTTTTTATTATTGTTGTTATTTGTTCTATTTATTTATATTTTTACTAGTAGATTGTAATTCCCATAACCCTTTTGGATAATAATAATAATAATAATAATAATAATAATAATAATAATAATACATTTTTATATTTTTTTATGTTTTATAAATGGGTCAAGGATATTAATAAACTCGGCAAGTTCATGAATTTTTATTTGTTTTAAGACTTTAGAGTAAAATATAAGTTTTTGGCATATCATCAAGGAAATATTCACCACATTTTCATTTAAATTCACCTCCAAAACATAGCAAGGGATACTTATTTGTTACTTTACACTTTACAAATTAAAAATAATCATCTTAAACGCGCTTATCTATCTAGATTAGACTCATACGAGCGGTATACCCGCGCGCTGCGGCGGGTTTTTTTTTATGTATGTAGAAAATTGATTGTTTTTATATTTATTGTATTTTATTATTTTAATATTTAATTAGTAAAAATTATAATTGATAAAATCTATATAATCAAAATAGAAAGTGGTTTGTATATTTTGTAATTGTAGATAACGCAAGTAATTTTTTTCTATGAGTTGCATTTTTTCCTCGGTAATATTAGATTTAACACATTACAAATAAAAATATTGTAATTATTTTTTCCCAGAAATAAACTTATATTTTTTTTGCCCTATAATAAGTTATTTTAATGTTTAATTACTGAAATTGCAATAGATTAAATATGTTAGAATAAGTTTTTTGCATTGTATAATTAGTATGCCTGCCCGCGCATCGCATTAGAGTTTTTTCTATGCAGAAAACTATTTGATTTTTAAAATGCTGTAATTAGTTGTTTAAATATTTCATCACTTACACTATAATAGATTAAATATGTAATATATAAATTTCCCCTCTGCCTTAAATGAATAGTTTAATCTAAATGGGAAGTGGTTTGTATATTTTTAATTGTAGATGACCTAGGTAAATTTGGCAAAAAAAAATTTGAGTTCCATTTTCTCCCTAGCAATATTAGATTTGACACATTAAAAATAAAAATAATTAAATATTTTCCAGAAATGAAGTTAATTTGTTTATATGCTATAATGACTTATTTGCCGTCTAAAAGGAACATGAATCGAAACGGGAAGCGACCTGTATATTTTTTAATTGTAGATAACTTAAGCAAATTTGTAATTTTTTTTTAGTTTAATTTTCCCCCCGGTAATATTATATTTAAAATATTAAAAATAAAAATATTGTTAATTTGTTTTTAAGAAATAAACTTAAACAAAGAATACCACATTTAAATTCCAAGGAAATATTTTTTTTATAAGATTTATTAATTATATTCAATGTATTTAAGAATATTGATATTAATGTTTTTTAAGAAAAAAATCTTAGGTCATTTTTTTCCTCTCTATATATTTATAGGCGGTAATATTTAATAAATATTAAAACATATAATTGGTTTCACATATTTTATAGAGTAATCGAACTGGGAAGTGGTTCGTATATTTTTTAATTGTAGATAATCTAGGTAAAGTTGTCATTTTTTTTTCTGAGTTGTTTTGTTTCTCAGTAATATTAGATCTGACACATTAAAAAAAAATTATATTTGTTTTTAAAAATAAACATATTTTTTTTGCGTACAATAATTATTTCTTAATCATCTAGAAAGAACAGTATAATCGAAACGGGAAGTGACCCGCATATTTTTTAATTATAAATAACCTAGGTAAATTTTTCATATTTTTATCAGTTGTATTTTTTGCCCAGTAATATTAGATCTGACACATTGTAAATAAAAATATTGTAATATGTTTTTAGGAAAAAACTTTTTTTTGTGTGTTATAATGACTTATTTGCCGTCTAAAAAGTATATTGTAATTGAAACGGGAAGTCACTTGCATATTTTTGAAATCTAGGTAAATGTGTCAAAAAAATTTAAGTTGTAGTTTTTTGCTCAGTAATATTAGATCTGAAATATTAAAAACAAAAATATTATTATTATTATTATTATTATTATTATTATTATTATTATTATTATTATTATTATTGTGTTAAGTACAAAATTAAAATTCGAAGACAAATTTTTGTTACGTTATCCGATTTATTCATTATATGATTATATTAAACGTATTTAAGAGTACCGATATTAATTTTTTTAATTCAAAAAATCTTAGGTCATGTTTTCTTCTCCCTATATATATTCCTATGAGATAATATCCAATAAATATTAGAACATATAATTAATGAAAGACTAAAAATATCCTAGAAACTTTAATAAAAGAAAAAAAAAAAATATTATTGCCATTACTGTCAAAACAATAAATATTATTAAATTATACGGAGAAAAAACAAACATTAACAAAACAGTAAGCAAGAAAAACAATTAAATTATTACTATTACTATTACTATTATTATTATTATTGTGTTAAATACAAAATTAAAATTCGAAGACAATTTTTTTTTATGTTATCCGATTTATTCATTATATGATTATATTAAATGTATTTAAGAATACTGATATTAATTTTTTTTATTCAAAAAATCCTAGGTCATGTTTTCTTCTCCTTATATATATTTCGATGAGATAATATTCAATAAATATTAGAACATATAATTAATGAAAGACTAAAAATATCCTAGAAACTTTAACAAAAGAAAAAAAAAACTATCATTGCCATTACTGTTAAAACAATAAAAATTATTAAATTATACGGAAATATAATTATTATATTAAATGTATTTAAGAATATTGGTATTAATTTTTTTTAAGAAAAAAATCCTACGTCTTCTCTCTCTCTCTCTCTCTCTCTCTCTCTCTCTCTCTCTCTCTCTCTCTCTCTATATATATATATATATATATATATATATATATATATATATATATTTTAAGGCGACAATATTCAATAAATAGTAGTCTCACATACTTTACAGAGCAATCGAAATGGGAAGTGGTTCGTATATTTTTTAATTGTAGATAACCTAGATAAATCTGTCATTTTTTCTATGAGTTGCTTTTGTTCGTCAATAATATTAGATCTGACGCATTATAAATAAAAATATTGTAATTTGTTTTTAAAAATAAACATAATTTTTTTGCGTGCAATAATTATTTTTTTGCCGTCTAAAAAGAATAGTTTAATCGAAACGGGAAATGACTCGCATATTTTTTAATTGTAGACAACGTAGGTAAATTTGTTATTTTTTTAATGAGTTGCTTTTTTTTCCTAGTAATATCAGATCTGACACACTTTAAATAAAAATATTGTAATATGTTTCTAGGAAAATAATTTTTTTTTGCGTGTTACAATGACTTATTTGCCGTCTAAAAAGAACAGTATAATTGAAACGGGAAGTGGCTCGCATATATTTGAAATCTAGGTCAATGTGTCAATTTTTTTTGCTGAATTGTATTTCTTGCCCAGCAATATTAGATCTGAAATATTAAAAAGCAAAATATTGTAATTTTTTTGAACAAATAAAGTTGAAAAAAGAGGACAAAATTAAAATTCGAAGACATATTTTTTTTTGTTATCCGATTTATTCATTATATTATTATATTATATGTATTTAAGAATACTGATATTAATTTTTTTTCTAAAAAATCATAGGTCATGTTTTCCTCTCTCTATATATATTCATAGGCGATAATATTCAATAAATATTAGAACATATAATTAGTTTCACATATTTTAATTTGACATAAATATACAAATATATAATTAATTTGACATACTTTAAATAATATAATTAATTTCAAGAATAAAACTGAAGCAAATCAAAATATTTAAATTAAATAACGTAAAACAAAACCTGAAATTAAAAGATTTGGTACCGAAATGAAACTGAAATCTATAATAAATTAGCATAAAAGGATAAAATTGAAAGAAATCAAACTTTGATACTGAAAATATTAAGGATTTATAATAAATTTGCATGGAAGGATGAAATTGAAATCAATGAAAACTTTGATACCAAACAAATTCCGAATTCCAGCCCAATCAACTCAATTAAAAGAATGAGGACCGAATTGGAACTCCAATATATAATCAATTTCAATTAAGGGACGAAATTGAAAGCAATTAAAACCTATATAATAGCATTAAGGGCAATAATCAAAACTTAGAACGTTCAGGGACTGAAATGAACTTTGAAAAAAAACAGCGTAGCTGACGTCAGCTGGCGCAGGCAGGAGAGAGAAAGTGGGGGTGAAAATTCAAACGACCATTGACACGTTTACAGAAATCATATTGTCACAGGCGCCGCCCCATGTGGAAGATAACATGCCTGAAAATCATTCTAGACGCCGGTAGGGTATTTTCCGACGACGGATGAAGCCGCACGCGCCGTTCGAAAAATGCATGAGCGTTCAACCGGACAGCGCGTCCGGCGACGCGCTAGCTGTTGTCAGCCAAAAAATAAAAAAAAATGTGGGCAATTACCGGAACGCCCCTCACCCCAGGGCTGTTTTTTGTCGTTTCAGGGGGGCTACACCGTCATTGCACTGTTCAATCTAATATTTAAAAAATAAAAAAACCGGCCGACCGAACCGGGCCGGTTCGGGCCGGAACGGTCAATGACCGTCCAGCCCCCGAAAATGATGGCGTTTTTTGGCGTTTTAGGGCATACACTGTGCAAAATCAAAAAAAAAAAGAGATGGACGTGCACCCGCGCCGCACCGGAGCAAAGTGCATGTCCACAGTGACTATGAGTCACGGTGAACAGTGCTCATCACTGTTGAAATGTTGGTTTTGTTTTAGAGTATTAGTTAATACTTGACATTCCTTTTCTCCTTATTATTTTTAACATTGACTTTATACTTTTTTGAGTTTTAACTTTTTTTTTTAAAAAAAGTTTTTTTTATAGGTCTTTCAAGTTTCTTAGATTTTGTTTATTTATGTTCTATTTATTAAAAAATAATCCGTGTTTAGTAATTCAAGGGATACTTTTGTCAAAAATGATCGTGATATATAAGATATGAATATATAAGTACGACAAAGTTTAAAAAAATTCATTTCTAATTTTATTTCATTCGATATTTGAGTCGCCTTTCTAATTTTATTTCATTAGATATTTGAATTGTTAATAAATATTTTTTTTTAAATAGCTACAACAAAATATACAATTTGTGTAACCAAATTAATAATTAAAGATATATTCAAAGTGACAAAATATATTTATTTTTCTAAAAATAAATTTAAATATAGTAATCAATATATTCACCACATGAAATGCATGAGAATAAGACTCATAATTGAATTAATTTTAATACTACAATAACTAATTAAACAATTTTATAGTATTATAAAAATTATATTATAAATAACTCTTACTTCAGTATTATTTATCAATTAATTAATTTTATTTTATGTCCACAAGCACACTGACTTGACTTTTTTTATTATTTTATTTTATTCTTCAATATTTATTTTTTTAAATTATTTTTAATTTTATCATATTGATTTTTCATTTGTTTTATATATTTTTTACCATATTACTAATTATTGAATTCAGTGGATTACATCATCCAAACTAAAAGTTTAATAAATAATTTCGAATGGACATAAACTAATCAAATATATATTTTTTAAAATATGATCTTAATTTCTTTTATTTAAATCTGAGGTATAAGTCATTAAAATTATATAAAATTGAATATTGTAAAAAACAAACAAGAGCAAGTTTAAGGCTGTGTTTATTTCCCGGAATTCACTTTCCGGGAAATCACTTTCCAAACTTTCCTGTGTTTGTTTGTCTTCCAAAAAGTTGGTCAACGGAAAACACTTCCGGTCAACGAAAAACACTTTCCAGTTAAAGAAAAATTTGGCTTGGTTTTCAGGAAAGTGTTTTCCGGAAAATTTGGGTGGAAAACACCTTTCGGAAGTTGTGAAAAATTTAGAAATGTCATTATTTGCTAATTATATCAAATTTGATCCTCAAACTTTTGATTGCTATATATAATTTGTTTTTGAATATTTATTTTTCAATTGCATCTCTTAAAATTTAATTTTTATATTAATTTTGGTCCTTATTTTTATAATTGCTATTTGCTTTTTTCTTATCATTTTTTTATTGAGAATTTTTATCTATCAAATTTGGTTCTCATTTTTTTTATTGTTACTTATTTTATTTGAAATAATTTATGAAATGTTAATTATTATTATTTTAATTTATTCACCTTTCATTTTTTTTAAAATTTTTTAGATTTGATCTTTATTATTTTGATTATTATTTATTTTATTTGAGATAATTTATGAAATTATATTTTTTTTCAATTTCATTCTCATTCAACTTTTTAATTTGTAAGATTTGTTCCTCATTATTTTAATAAACTTGAAAAAAAATTAATTTATTAATAAGTTATTTTTCAGTTCATTTTTCATAACACAAATAAACACTGAAAAATATTTTCCAGTTCATTTTTCATAATACTAGCAAACATCAGAATTCATTTTCTCGAAATTTATTTTCCCCGAAATTTACTTTTCAAAAAAACAATTTTCGAGAAACAAACGGGCTAAGGTTTTGTCTTTTGAACATGAACTTCAGTTTATGAGTGGTCCCGCTTTCAACTCATCGCAGTGTACGTGTCGAGTTGAAGGCAAATAGCCACCCGCCCTCTGTCATTACCGGGTCGGGCTAAACTTGTCAAAACGGGCCATGACCCGCCCTTCCCCTCCCTCGATTTTTTCTCGGGAAAGAAAACGCAAGAAAATTACAATAACAGAAAATATTTCACTTTTCCAGTTAAACCCCGCAAAACCGTTTCGGCATCCCGCCCAGCAATTCTCCTCCTCCTTCCTAAAAAATCTCCTAGGGTTTCTTTTTTCAATTCTCTCTTCCATGTTTACCAGGTCTTGAATTATCGAGTTCTCACTCAATTCCCATACCCTAGAACTCTTACCCGACCTTGCACTGTCTCGATGGAGGAAGGGAGCAGTCGTGGCGGAGGGGAATCGTCCTCATCAAGGGTAACGCCGTCGTATGTGAAATTAGGAGACAGACAAATATTCACTGTGGAGCTCCGACCAGGAGAGACAACATTCGTGTCGTGGAAAAAGCTTATGAAAGACGCCAATAAGGTCAATAGTGGACCCGCACCCGCCGCACCAGACCCGCCTCCCATTAACGCCCACCCTAACCTCGAGTCTCGAATTGCCCCCGTAAGCTCCCCTCCATTTCCAATTCTCAATCACTTCGAACTATACATGTTTATGTCATTGCTTATATGTGTTTATTCATCTTAATTACTGGTGAAATTTGCAATTTATTTGGATAAATTGTAGTTAGCTGGTACCTGGTTGCTGGAATTAGTTCTTCATAGTGATTAATTGCTAGATAATTTTGTTCCAGGCACAAGCGACTGAAAATGAAGTGAATGATGACCCTCCTCCGAATCGTTTCAGTGCAGTAATCGAGAAGATTGAGCGTCTTTACACGGTATGCTATACTTAGCTCCACATGTGCTATCTCCTTTTTGCTTTTAGTTGAACGTGCATAGTCCTAAATGATGTGTGTGAGGATATAGTCAGATGTAAATGGCATTTCATTTGCTAACATGACTTGAATCCTTCGCAGGGTAAGGATAGCAGCGACGAGGAGGATCTAATGGATGTTCCTGATGATGATCAGTATGATACAGAAGATTCTTTTATTGATGATGCTGAGCTGGTTGGCACCTTTAACTTTAGTTTGCATCCTTTGAATTTATTTGCCGGTATTCGTGCAGCTGTGTCTTCTAGTGCTATCATTGTGTGAAAGGGGTTTTTGACTATGAAGGAGCTTACATTGTTTCTTCTGCAGGATGAATACTTTGAAGTTGATAATTCAGCAATAAAACATGATGGCTTCTTTGTTAACAGGGGGAAGCTGGAACGCATGTGAGTCACCTCTGAATCTTTTCAGAGCCTGTATTTCAAATACGACAATTTTTTTTATTGAATTATATAGCTCTATCCATGTATTTTCTGTTGGCTAGCCTTTGCTTCCCCCCCTCAAAAAAAAAAAAAAAAAGGCTCTTTAATATTTGAGTAGAAAATCTCATTGCAACTGGATCTTTGTTGTTCTTTTTCAAATGAATTATAGCATTATAGCATCATATGATGCAGGAGTCAAACGATTGAGTAGAGAGGTCTCTGCTCCTTGCAACCAGGGATTGTCACTTATAGAATATTGACAGTATAGTTGCCTTTTTTAGAAGTCTCCCCTTCTCTTTCTTCAATTACTCAGAAATAACCTAACGGGGTAGTAGGTATTATATAACTCTGTAGGATATAGAAATGGATCTGTTCTGGAGCATAATTGAATAGGGGCTTGATGCAGAAAAATCCTTATTATGCTCAAAACTTTTGTGATGAAGATTTCTCACACCCTCTAATATCTGAGTAGAAAATTCATTAAAAATTTGAGTAGAAAACCTCACTACAAGATCTTTTTTGTTCTTCAAATGAATTATTGCTGTAGATAGCATCATGTGATGCAGGAGTCAAATGATTGAGTAGAGAGGTATCTGCTCCTTGCAACCAGTGATCACTTACAGAATATATACAGTATAGTTGCCTTTTTTAGAAGTCTTCCCTTTTCTCTTGCATCAATTATTCAGTAATAACCTAACAGGGTAGTAAGTATTATATAGCACTGAAGGATATAGAAATGGATTTGTTCTGGGGCGTAATTGAATTGGAATTTGATGCAGAAAAATCCTTATTGTGCAAAACAAGTGTGTGATGAAGAGTTTTCACACCCTCTCACATGCAAGATTGCTGACTCCTTGAAGAGAATATATGAAGATCCAGCATCTTCAATATGTCAGGATGATTTTAGATGTTTTTAGCACAAAGTCTGGTCTACTGTCGAACTTTCCTTGATTGTGCTTTGTTCAAGATACTCCAGATCCAAATTAGGTGTGCTGTAGTGATTTCAGGATAGTGGAATTAAAAAAAATTAAATAAGCGTTGTTGGTGCATAAAGCTTCCACATTCAAAGGATTTTCAGCCTTTTCAGACTTTGACATGGTGATGAACTTTATGATAGGAGCAAGAGTTATACAGCTCATGCTATAAACTGCAAAATGATTATTAACCATGCGTTATCTTCTGGTACTTAAGCAAACCAAATAAATATCTTGGCAATGCTGACTCCTTTGTAACTTCATCTGTGGACTTGGCTGAAAATGATTTTTATGCAATTTATATCAAGGGAGAACTCATGTTTATATATTTTTTCCTTTTTCATCCTGAAAGTGTCTTGCTTTTCTCTTTTCTGAGTCTTTTTGTTTCCTTTTTGCAAGAAATGAACCTCCTGTTGTGTCAAATGAGAAGCTGAAGAAAAGGCGAAGAAAAGATATATTAAAGGCGCCTAATGATTCTGATGATGGTCGCATTTCAAATAAACTTGCGAAGCTGGGAAAGTCAACTGTGGAGAAGTTGGCACTGCCTCCTGGAAAGAACTCTTCAAACCTGTCTCAAAATTTGACTATGATAAGTGAACAATACGAGAATGTGAAGTTCCAGAGTCAATCAAATTCACCTGGAATTGCTTCCAAAAAGAAATCTGCAGAAACTAAAATGAAGTTGGATCTGTCTTTGCCAGTGAAAGTTTCAAATGGTGTTGCTTATGCATCTGTGGCAGAAACAAATAATATTGAGAAGTCAAAGACTGGAGGCCTCCAACCTAAGAAACTCACTAGCAAACCTAAAGATGCAAGCGGATTATCTGATTCTTCAAATCAGAAGTCTCATGAAAAAAGTGCTTATGTGCAACCCAAGTTGCAAACTGCAAAATTGGTAAACAATGCTGATGATCTTGAATCATCAGCAAGATCAAAAGAAAAGAATGGGGTCCGTGAACTTCCTGATCTCAATCTTAATATTTCTGATGGCAAGATTTATACGCAAGCAGCAGTAAGCTGACATATGTTTTTTATATTTTATAATTTCTTTTCCATCGAGATTTTTTAGCCAAAATTAGTAATAATGGCATTAGCATTTAGCTCTATTTTTAAGATGGATTCAGATATCCATACATTGCAACTCTGCAAAATCTGTAACTGAAGATCCTGATGTGCATCTGTGAATTCACTCGTTAAATGCTTTCATGCAGATATAACTTTGAATCTTCACTGGTTTATTAAACTGTGCCACATGTGTTTTAGTGAGAAATATTTAGACTAATTGTAGGTGTCTTTTTGGGAGAGGAGAAGGCATTGTTGGAAAGTAGTCTCTATCACATGCTTGCATGCATGTGCAAATTATTTTAGAACCATTTAGTTTTACTGTATGCTGACATGGTTTCTTGTTCCAGAGATATTGTAGTTGAAGGCTTTTATCATGTGCTGCTTTTCTTGCTTGTCACAGAAACTATAGCATTCTGTATGTCGGTTTGATAACGTCTCCATGTCATTTGTCTTGATTTTGAATGTAATACTGTGCAGAAAACTTCACATGTCCAAAGAAGGGATGGTTCTAGTGTCAGGCCTAAAAGTTCAATTCTAGAGAAGGCTATCAGGGAGCTAGAGAAGATGGTTGCAGAATGTAAGCTCAAAAATACACTCCCAATGACTACAATATGTGCAAGTTTCTTGCAAATTGAAACATCCTTCTCTGTGTTAAAATTACAGCAAGGCCGCCTACTATGGAGAATCAAGAGACTGATACTTCAGCCCAGGGAATTAAAAGAAGATTGCCTACAGAAATAAAGCTGAAGCTTGCCAAAGTTGCCAGACTAGCAGTATTATAATTCTTAACTTTTTAAACACTGTTCATTTCATACTCTTTTGCTTTTCTTGTTTTTAATAGCTATACATGCAGGCTGTAAAGAAATGTAAAATGTTTACTTTCCAATGGTTGCAACAGGCAAGCCAAGGGAAAATGTCAAAAGAGTTACTCAATCGTCTCATGAGTATACTTGGTCATTTAATTCAGCTCAGAACACTGAAGGTATCTTTTTGTAGAAATTCAGGACATGACTCTTAAATATGGTTGCGTTGCTTCCCCCCCCTCCCAGATTGCAACCAAAATTCTCATCTGTGATATCTCCAAGCAGTTGAGGGAAGTGTTCGGATGATGGTTGTGGTTGCTGTTCCTTGTGAATGTAGTTTTAATTTGGCTATTTGGTGCTTTAAATCCTGCAACTCTCTTCTTTGTTTTGATAAATTCTAAAGAATTGAATCTGGGAAACCAGTTTTAAGTGACCAGTTTTCATTGATCCATTTCATTTTATTACTACTGAATAAAAATGAACAATTAAACTTTTTTAGATTGAAGAAAATTTAATTAGAGATGGAAATGATCAAATCCCACAATCAAGGACAAAATGATCTCAATCTGAAAGATCACTAACCACAATCACATCACTTAATCTATTGATGTTTGGAAGAGTTTCCGTGGTGAATCAAGCTCTATACGTTGCCGTGATAGCATTATGACTGACTAAAAAATACATGGTAGTAATTGTTAGTATGAAGAAGGATGAAGTCTGTATTATCATCACTGTCTTTATGGGCCTTGGCTTTCAATTTCGTTTACAGCTTTTGTGGAAATTTTCTGAGCATCTTGGTTTTTTGCTGCAGAGAAACTTGAAAATAATGATCAACACGGGCTTGTCAGCAAAGCAGGAGAAAGATGATAGGTTTCAACAGATAAAGAAGGAGGTTGCTGAGATGATTATGACACGCATCCCTTCTGTGGAGTCTAATGTATGTTGATACATCTCTCTCTCTCTCTCTCTCTCTCTGACACACACACACACACAGAAAGAGACTGGCATTCAGAACTGTTGCTTAGGGACTTTAGGCACAATGCTCTTTTTGCTTGAGATTTGTCTAGAAGTCAATGGTAGATGAAACTCAACTGACCCATTTTTTTCTGTACTTATGATTTGGATTTCTGATTCTTACATATTGCTGTAGTCATCATTTTATTTTTAAAGGATGAAACATATTACTGATTGGTGACATTCTTGTTATGAATCAATTGAACTCTAGCACTTTTGTATCTGAATTTTCATATAATTGATTATCAATCAATGATGCCTTTACAGCACCTTATTGATGGAAGTATGGATGTTCCTTGACTATTGCATGCTAACTTCTGCTGCTTTTTAAACACTGTAGAATTGATCCAATGATTTCTCAGGCATTAGTTCAGCAAGCTGGAGCATCTGATGATTTTCAAGAAATTGGTTCTGAAGAAAAAGGGACCCTTAAAAAGAAATTTAGCATGGATGCCGTGTTGGAGGATAAGATTTGTGATCTCTATGACCTTTTTGTTGAGGTACATACCTGCTTGGAATGGCTTTTTTCTTTTCTTTTCGTGGAGATCTTTTTCTCAATGCATCTCATGCTTTGCTCTGATCTTGATGATTGCAGGGATTGGATGAAGATTCAGGTTCACAAGTTAGAAAGTTGTATGTGGAGGTTGTGCTTTCTTTTCCTGTACATGTTTCATGGTGCTTTCATTTGCCAAATATATTCTTAAAGACAATATCCATTTTCCTTGAGTTGTTTGCCCTCTTCAGCTCTACTATCACTAACTTTGTCCTTCTGGGAATGCTTTCTCTTGTGCCATTTCTTTTTGTTTATGAAGTCTAATTGAAATCTAATTTGGTTTTCTCCAATATGCTTTTCACGGTCTATTCTCATCTGTGATTCAGCTTTCACAATTGTGGCCAAGTGGTCTTATGGACAACCATGGGATCAAGCGTGCAATCTGTAGGGCAAAAGAGAGACGAAGGGCTTTATATTGCAGAAATAAGGTATGCAAGTTCCTCATAACTAACTGCTTCCCCCCATCCCCAACCCATCTTGTATTTGAGACATGAAGGCTACTATTTCCTAGATGCCTCTTTTGTTTAAATAATATAACTGTAACAATGTCTTGACAGACTTAATTTACAATATTAACCATATAATGATGGGCTATGCCATGATGAATTGCGATTTATGAAGTGGTTGGCATTTGAGGGTCTCAAGAAGTTGTCTAATGTGTTTGTTTTTGCGGTTCAACCATGCTTTTGAAAATTTTGATTTTTTCTTCAAATTAATTATTTTTGGTGTTTTTTGATCCTTTTGTTGTGTTGATGTCAAAAATAAAATAAATTATTTTGATGCAATTTTAAGCGAAAAACATTTTGAAAAACCACCCCTTCACAATTCAAACAGGCTCTAAGTTGACAAAAGATTGCTTTATGTAGACTCCAGCTGTTTTTTCTGGTATAATTACGATTAAAACAGGAGTGGATCTATCAATGGAAGATAATATCTACCGTGGTTTGTAGATGTTATATTCCATTGATAGGTTTGTTCATCTTGTATATTGGAATTAGTGATGCTTACTGTTTTATTACTGCAAGGACCCTTCTTATTACAGATTTTTCTTCTTCTGGGGATGCTGATGTTGAGATTGATTTGTAATATTTAGGATCTGGAGAAAATAAAGAGTAAGAAGATGATGACTCCTAAACATGAGGAGGGTGTTCAAGTTGAGTCTGGTTTAGTTGCTCAGCCACATGTGCAAGAAAGGTTGGCCACGGAAATGGCTGGTCCTGTTTTGGCTTTAGCTAGTAAGCCAGTTTCCAATTCAGCAGTAGCATCTGTTCGGTTACCCAGTCCTTCAGCAAACGGTCTTGTAGTGGACAAGCTCAAAGAGAAGTTGAAAGGAAGTTCAAGCAATTCCATGGATGAATCAAAGATGGGAGTTGATGGTGCTTTGACAAAGAAGAAGGTAAAGAGGAAGCCAGAGCAAGAGTCGGATGAAACACATCTCGGTTCAGAGAAGTTGCATCCCCAACCTAGTGGGGAAAGACAGCTTCCCCAATCTAGTGGGGAAAGACACAAGTCGCTTAAGCATGCTTCTGTTCTTCCCCAAAAGTTAAACCCTCAATCAACTGCCCCTTCGAGTTTCGAACCATCTAGCTGACTTAATAATAGTTCGATTAGGATGTCTACCCAAAAAATGATTGTATAACATAAGTCCCTTTTCTTTTCCTTTCCACAGCTTCATCAATTCTGACTAGCTGATTGATACCATTTTTGCTATTGAATTGAGTTGTTTGGTGAGTTGTGAATTGAAGTATCATCTCATCTCATCTCAAATAAGAGATGCAGATTGCTTGTGCAGTATTCCTTTGCATTGAGGCATCGGTATGAGACTTTCTGTTCTTTTTTATTGCCTCGCTCTTTAGTGTGATCCGCTGCCTGGTGTTTTTTGTAGTTGATAGTGGCTTGCAGTGATACCTGATTGTCACAGCAAACTGTGATTTAGGCAGATGGATGGAATGAGGCTGTGTTGCTTTTGAGAAAAAAAAAGAGTCAAATCCCGTTGGTTTTCTGCTTTAGGAATTGAAACAGAGACTTGCAAACAGGTCGCAGTGATAAGTTTAGACCACTGAGAGCTGAGCCTTGGTAATGAGATGTAATTCTTCCAAATGCAAAATTCGCTCACAGGAGACAGGACAGCCCCTTCGGATCCAATATACAGACCATTAAGCAACCGGGAAAGAATTTAACACAGAAAATCATGTAAGACATGTCGCCCTTTTGCAGATAGAACGACGTGCCGTTGTTGTGGACAGTACTCTCTTAAACGACATCGCATGCAATGACACCAAGGTAACGGTGTTTGAGACTGTAATATTGATTATTTTCTGAAAATATTTTCTGAACACACTCAAAACAAATCAACATTGGACGGTTGAAGCGTACATCACAGGCCCGTCAATGGTCTCAAATCCCATCTATCCGTCCTTTCCCGCGCTTTCATTTTATTAACCCCTTGTAGCTTCACCTTTCCCCAAAATTCAAAAATCTCTCGCCTCCAAAAATAAAAAATAAAAATAAAATCCCTAAACTCCACTACTGTTTGCTCACTAGTCATCTCTCTCTCAAATGCGGTTGCCCATAGCATTTGCAAGAGATAGAAGATGTTGAGTACGAAGTCTTTCAAGGGAGTGAACGTGTTCATGTCCAGGAACCTGGTTCCGCCTGAGGTCTTCGACGCCCTTCTCGACGCTCTCAAGCTCAACGGTGCCGATGTATTTCTCTGTTGCGATCCTTCGCGTCACGGCCACAACGATTTCCACATAATCTCTTCTCCCGATCATGTAGGTCCTATCAATTAAACAATCCCCGCACATTTCAATTCAATTTCACCTTCATTTGATTCTTTTTATATCTTTCAGGAGAAATTCGAAGATCTTAAAGCTAAGGGCTGTAATTTGTTAGGTATTGTCTTTTATTTTTTTCTTGTTTACTGTGCTGATTTGCGTAATTTCAATAAGAAGGGATATGGCTGCGTGAAATAAATTGCTTATTAATGAAGTGAATTTTGTTTATTGACAATCTTTATTTGTTTGTGTAATATTGAGCAGGTCCTCATTGTGTGCTTTCTTGTGCAAAAGAACATAGACCACTTCCTAAACAAGGTTTCACTTGCTGCCTTGCAATGGATGGTATCAAAGTACTCGCGTCTGGCTTTGACATGGATGAAAAGGTAAGTATTGTGCTTATCGATGGGGACTATACAAGAATTATTGTAAACTGTTTTTTCGTTCAGCGGTTATAGCCAGTATTTATGTACATTTTCAAACGGGTTTGGTCACGAGCACTCTTTTTTCTTCTCTTTTCTTTTTGTTCAAGGGTTAATGACTCATTCCAGCCTTTTTTCTTTTTCTTTTTTAACTAAGAAGATTGTTGGGAGCCCAAATTTCAGTTTCCATGTCATTCCTTTTCCAATTATTACATGTATAATACTGTAGGTTCCAATGTTTTTTTTTTATTGTGTTTCAGGTTAAGATAGAACAAATGGTAACAGCAATGGGTGGAGTGTTGCAGACTAAAGCATCTGTGGATGTTAGATTTGTCATAGTGAAGAATGTTTCTGCTGCAAAGTACAAGGTCTAGCTCTTGACGACTCTTGTTAATTCATAATGTTTTTCTTTTTATTGTAGTTCTTTTGTTTGTGGACAAGCACTACTATTCTACATCTCCTCTCCTGCTCTTTCTCTGTATGCATGTGTATTAGCGTATGTGATGTGAGGAATTAGAGCATCTCCAAGGGGGGATGCTATTTTAAAGAGCCAAATTGATAAATGGCTTTTTAAATAGCATACATAGACCTCCAATGGAAAAAACCATTTGAAAAGCCAATTGTATTGGAGTGGAAGAAATATGTGCTTTTTTTTTCCAAGGAGTTTGGGGTCATTTTTCCCCCACATGACTGCATTTAATTGTTATATTTTTTTGTTGGTTCCACTTTGTTTTGGTTTTGGTTTGTTTGGGAGATATGTAGTCATAGCATTTTGGGAGAGAAGTCATTTTGACATTTTGTTTAGCAATCCACTTAAAGCATATAAAACAAGCATTGAAAAGCCATTTTTTTTTGCTATCCATTTAGCACACCCCTTGGAGTTGTTCTTAGCTTCTAAGGCTTACAAAAACTGAATGATGCATTTTGTTGAGCTTGATTGTGCTCTTTTTTTTTTTTTAACCATGGGACCTTGTCATCAAGCACATCTTCTTAGGAATTGTTTTTTTAATGATGCTATTTAAACTTAACGTTCTCCATTGACAATGGTTAGAGGTTGTGACCAAGTCCTGTCATTAGATTTCATTGTGCCCCACCAACAAGGATTTGACACTCCTCAAAAACTTCATCATTTAATGGCCATTGCAAATATGCTTTGTGATTGTTCGATCGTTATTATCCTCATTGGAGAGGTTTAGATGGTTAGGTAGAATATTGTTAGGATATGTAAGATCACATTGACAAATACTATAATTGCTCTTCTGATTTTTTATTTTTTTCCTTATCCTTTTTGCAGTGGGCTTTGAATGTGCTGAAGAAACCCATTGTCACTATTAATTGGTTATATCAATGCTGGAATGAGCACCGTGTTGTTCCTCAAGAATCATACAGGGTTCTTCCTTTTTCTGGATTAACAATATGTGTTACTAGAATTCCAGCAGGTTATCATATAAGCTATTTTCTTATTTTTGCTGCTTAAAAGATATATTTCTCTAATGCTGGTTAGCTAATTTTCACAGATAAAAGGAAGGAGATTGAAAAAATCATCATACAAAATGGTGGGAAATATTCTGCTGAGCTGACCAAGAAGTGTACACATTTGATATCTGATATATCCTTTCCTGTTTTCTTAAGAAAACCATTGAATTTTATACTTTCAAGTCTCAATCTCGCATTACAGCAATTTTCTTTTAGTTTTCTTTTTTTTTTCTTTTTATTTTGTTAACAAAACCTCTTACATCTATTTTAGTTTTCATACAGAAGGCCTCTCATATGTTTTTTTTTTTTATTTGCCTATCCTAGACTGTTGTAAGCTTGTATATCACACATGCATATGTGATTTTGTTGTGCAATTGCTCTTCAGGGGATTTAACTGATAAAAGTCCTGGGCTTTAGAAATATAGTAATAGATAGAAATGTATGTTCAAGTACTCACAGTCCTGACTGATAAACATTCATAAAGGTGTAATCAAGCATGTGTATTTGTTTTCTTGACTGCCTGTACGCTCCTGAAGGTGACAAATACAAGGTTGCTAGAAGATGGGGCCACATTCATATTGTAACGAGGAAATGGTTTGATCAGTCTGTTGCTAGCAAAGGTAGTGTTTTGCATTATAGATGCTATAAATTTAGACAATATTTTGAAGTAATTTTGTTTTTACTCTTGGATTCATACCATGTTATTCAATTAAGTTTTTAGAGATTGTAAAAATTGCATCTGACTTTGAAATCATCTTCTTTGATGAATAGCATGTCTTAATGAGGAGTCGTATCCTGTCCAGGGTGGTTGTCTATCTTCAAGCAAATCATTGAAGGGTCCCATGATTGCACAGCACAGTCAAGACAAGTGTATTGGAAACTCGTTTTCTGTCCCATCCTCAGTGGTTTCAGACTCAAATTTGCCTGCTACTCCGCATGCTGGGTCTTCAGATCCAGACTTGGAAGCTACACTCTCTCAGAACATGTCTTCTATGTTTTCAGATCCTCCTGTTTCTATAAAAGTGGTGGACTGTGATAAGCCTGTGGTAAAGGAAACAATTGAAACAAACCTTGATGGTTGTGTTGCTGATGACTCTCAATCTGAAGATAGTGATATGTACTTGTCGGAGTGTAGAATATCACTTGTTGGCTTTGAAGCTCCTGATTTACGCAAACTAGTTAATATGGTGCGGAGAGGTGGGGGGTCGCGTTATATGACTTTTAATGATAAATTAACCCATATTGTTGTTGGGGCTCCGACAGAGGTGTAAGCATTTCATGCCTTGGCTTTCTTCCAGTATCCTTATTTGTTTTAGGTTCTTTTAAGCAATGTTCTCATGTATTATCATCCCATGCCAGCTTGCTTATGTTTTCAGTAATTTAAATTTAGTTGATATGATCTTTCTGCTTGGCATCGTGAATTTGAGGAATATCTCTTATTCTTGACATTCTTGGTCTCTCATATACTTACATGTACTGTAGTGAAAAGAAGGAGTTAAGAGGGCTTGCAGCTTCTGGTGTTATTAATGTTGTTAGAACTGCCTGGCTTGAAGATTGTGATCGTGAAAAGAAAGAGATCCCTGTTCTCTGTCAGCATATTGCATATGATTTACTTCTTCCCAAAGGTTTTCTAATGACTCTGTGATGACTGTCTTTTGACTATTGTTTGTTTTCTTCTATTCATGATTAGACTGGACATATTTTGTTGCTTATTTATTTTTTATGTGTTTTGCTGAGATTAATTTTTGTTCTCATAAATAAGCTGTCAAAAATCTCTTGTCATGCATGTTTGTTATGTACTCAAACTCCTCAACCTGATCATGTAGATCCTGTGAGCTCTCTCAAAGGAACAATTACAGGCATGACTGGTAATCAAGCTAAGAGTTCCAGTATTCATCCAAGCATCCACTCTGATCAGTTGCTTGGCAGTGCAAATTCTGGCCATAGAATGCCATCATTATTGAAAGAAAACAGAGATGTGAAACCAGAAATGAATATAAATTTGAGTAACTCTATGGAAGGGACTGTGAGGTGGTCCCAACCAAATGTTTTTCCTGTTGCAAACGATCTAAAGAAGGGTGCAAAAAGGATGCAAAATGATTGCTGCGATCAAGATGTTCAAAGGATGAAGTCAATAAATGTATTTAAGGGGAAAACATTTTGTTTTTCAAAAAGCTTTCCTGAAGACAGGGTAACCAGTTGAAATTGCGTTTCTTTTATACATCTATATCCAACTATTGCAGTTAACTTATTGCATGAAATGTCTGGCGATGTTCTAATTGTTTTATTTTTTTCCTGCCAGAGATCTGAAATTGTGCAATGGATCAATCTAGGAGGAGGGGAGGTCTTGATAGATAAAGTAAAACAGAAAGTGCACTTCATGATTGAATGCCATGGTGTGATATCTAGGTCTGCTGATGATCCCTGGACTCGTTATGTGTCCAGTCATTGGGTCCGGTCTTGTTTGGAGGTATACTTGGATGATTTGTAAGCATTGATGCTCTTTGTTAGTAATTTTTCATTGTGGCATGATTATTTGTTGATCAGGATTTGAATTATAGAGGCTCAGATTCTACTTCCAGTTAAGAATCAGCATGCACATGCATCCATGTTCCACCTCATATTTAGCTTTATCACTTCATTGCGGGGAGGAACAAGAAATGGGAGAGATTTTTATGTGAATTTGTTAAATGGAGAGAAAAGTTGGGATATGAAGAAAAACAATTAGCTCTTGGGTGTTTTTTATAACTTTATCTTCCCTTTCTTAGCTGATGCTTTAAATTATTCTTCAAGTAAAAGTCCATGGATTCTTTCCTAAATAAATACACTAAAAAAGAAGAGGTTGAGAACTCCAATTTTATTTTGCTTATTCTACTAGGCATCATCTTTAGGTATGCGATAGGTACCCTTTCTTCCAAGAAGAAGTCCATGGATTGTACGTATAATTAGTTTTTTTTCCAACTTTTCCCTCAACTTTGCTATCATGAAAAACACAATTTCTTCCATCAACTTAAGAATTATTTTCATTCTTCAAGATTAATTGCCTAAAGTGAATACTCTTTACTTGTCTAACAATCTTCTTGCTGCTGCTGCTATAGCTCCCTATTCTTGCTATTGTATTTCTTGTTTGCATTTTGTTTCTTGTGGCTTCATTGTCTGTTAATCCATTTCACTTACAATTGCTAATGAATGTGATTGCTATTGAAGGGTGGATGTCTGCTGGATATTGGTAGTCATATTATATATTCTCCACTTCCCTGCCGGATTCCTTTGCCTGGTTTTGAAAAATTCCGCTTTTGCATCTCACAGTATGAAGAGAAAGATAGGTTGCTATTAAGAAATTTATGCTTTGTTCTTGGAGCTAAATTTGTGGAGAAATTGACTAGAAAGGTCACACATTTATTATGCAAGTTTACCAGCGGGCCAAAGCATGAAGCTGCCTGTAAATGGGACATATGCTTGATTACATCTGAGTGGATTTATGAGTGTGTCAGGCAGGTATATTCCTGATACTTTTCTTTGTATGCATGCACACACCACCCGCTTGCACTTGAACTTCTGAAATTTAGAGTGGTACTTGTTTGCACAAAATACCTTTATGCAACCTGCACTGTTTTGGCAGAATGATGTTGTTGCAGTGGATCAGTTTCGCCCAAAAGAAATTACCTCTCAAGACCAAGAGGCAGGATTGTGCACTGTGAGCCAGTTTCCTACACAAGATGTTCAAATGATATCTGGAGAGAATGCATCTCAATTTTTTACTTTGCCACAAGACCTTAGAAACTCATCAGCCCAAACTGGTGGTAGTTTAATCAACAGCTTCACGGAAGAGGCCCAACAATCTGTTGATATCTGTAAAAAGGCAAAGTTTTTTAAAGATGATGACCAGAAGAGTCTGTTTTCATCTAGAGTTCATTTGAGTGATTCTACCCGCAATACAAATTCTACTGAAGATGACAATGCAAAAACTAATGGAGAATCTACTCATGACATTCCTGATGTTGCTGCAGCTATTGAGGACCTGCTGGAGCAGACAAGCAAGGTAAAAACACCAGTTATTTTCGACTACATGGTTAGCATTCAATTTATTGGTTAACTAATTTGTGTCTGGTTTTCCTACAAGATTCAAGATCAGAAGTCACCAGGGAGAAGCGGGTGTGATAAAAGTGTATCCTTGTATTCTGATTATTCTTTTAGATATATACTATGCTACTTCTGCTTCTGTTTAGTCCTTAACAATTGAACAGCTATTTTCATCTGACTGTTCAATGATTGGCGAAGGCCATGGGGGTTCTCCCCCTGTGATCGGGTTACCGAAGCACTGGTTAAGTAGGTAAGTTTTTGTTTATTTTTGGCATCAGGATTCAAATAAATGATTATTATATATAAAAAAATTTCAAACTGCCCCCCTGGTAGTTTTGACTGTTTGCATGTTCTCATGCCACTCCTTCTATTGAGTAACTTTTTTTTCCTCGTCGTTATGGAGGACTTTAAACTTTAAGATAAGAGAGGATGTCAGCCAGCGGATATAAATATTCTCTATCAACTCAAATCGAAAATGCCCTCTTGATGAGGGCTGGTCGTCATTATTGAGGGAAAGAAAAAGTCAGAATGTCAGCCAACCGATAGATTTTTCATTCTCATTCTTGCGGTCCCTTTCCCCTCCTTTTATTTCGTGCACTTGTTTTGACTTGGGCATTGTTCCTCTGTCGTTTTCAGGACTGGGAGAAGAGATGAGCTATCCAGCCCTAAAGAAGCAAATGAAGGACTGTATGATAGTTTCAGCGAAACACAAACAGACTCTCAGGTTTTAGCTCTTCAACCGTCTAGATTTTTTTCATCAGTTACGTGGTTATTAAAACTCAGTTGCGACATCGTATTGGAGGAAGGTTTCTATCGCAATAATGGTGCTTGATGATGTAAATGCAGGTTGTTGGGTATGAAGAAGATTTGACAGGGAGGCAAATGCTCATAGATAGAGTTCGTACCAGAAGTAGCATGACCTGAGTTGAAGCACACGCGCATTCCTTGTCTGATTGAAAGGGAAGACGTATCTTGGGAAGATAGCATTAAGAGATAGTCAATACACCTATCAATTTCTGTCCAATAAAACTGGGCAGCACCATTCTTACACCACCAAAGAGTGGCTAGACAAACAAATCTTTCTATATATATTATGTATCGGTTCATACTTTTCGGTTTTGTCAATTAGAGACTGAGATTTGGTTGAAAGAAAAGGGCGACTGAAATCTTTCACTAATTCAGACGCTTAATTAATCGCTGTTCAGGTTAGATAGACTTTCACTAATCATGATCTTAATTAGCCTCTTTGTTTTTGCACCTTTGTTTTTACGTTTGATTTATATATTTATTTTTTGGTTTTTAAATTTCAAAATCAATTGTATTAATTTTTATATATAAAAAACTTAATTATAGATGCTTGCTTGACTTGCCTTCAATAATTCTCTGTTAAGCTAATCAAGTGGAGGCGACAATATTTCTTTTGTGGTGGCAATGTTTGCTCCAAAAATAAAACTATATTTTCTGCACTATTCGCACCCTAGAATGCATCCACAGGCACAGAGGGAAATGATCGCATAAAGGATTTGAGGAGTTGACAGAGAAAAATAGCAGTGCTAATTGTATTGAGTGTTCTCAAAATCATTCTTCAAGATGATTTTATACACCAGGAAGTCGTATATATTTATTTTCTAAAAAATGATGTAAGGAAAGTAATTTCATTTATTCAATTTACAATTAAAATACATCAACTCACTGCGTCCTGAAAATTAATTTCAGATCAAAATTAGTATTATAAAAAGCACTTGAAGCAACGGAACAATAGCTTCATTAAAAAAATAAAAAATAAAAAATCCCTGCGCCACACCACAAACTCGGAAAAGGCAAGAGCTACCGATAATCTCCAAAATCCAAATAAGTTTGAAGAATCGGATCCGTCATTTCATACACGCAACATCAACATAATTTTTTTTATTTCTTCTTTCAATTCTTACACTATTTAATTATCCTAATAAAATAAATTAATATAAAATTCGTTCACACATGGTGCTATGTCTCTTCCACGTGTCTATCATCATGAATAGGTTATCTCCGGTCACCGGAATATTGACGTCTTGTCCATGCTCGTTCAAGCTTCATAACAGAGACAGTAAACTGGTGGGCTTTGGGCTTGATTTGCAAAGAAAAGAGAGGTTAAAGAGAAAACTTAAGTTTGTCGTCAGTGCGGAGTTATCCAGGTCTTTCTCTGTGAACTTGGATTTGGACTCTAAGGTCATTCTCCTTCTCACTTTAAGATTTCTTTCTGATCTCTTCATTTTTTTTAATCATGTGGGCAAGATTGACATGGTATCTGTGACTTGGGAGCTCTTACTCGTAAATATTTGATGGTGCCTGTATTGAAACTCTTGGATCAGCTAATGTTTTTTTTCTTCCGAGTATTATGGTCGAACTTCAATTTTTGATTGGCACTTCATGTAATTTCTTAATTGGAATTAATTTAAAATCCGCAGAGTAGGGAGAACTTGCTTGTTGAATCCAAAATTGCAAAATGAGCTTGGTTCTGTAACTAGTTGATTGTACTCTTAAGTAGATAATTGTGATTGAAACAGCAATGATGCTAAGTTATTTTGTCCTTGAAAGTGCAAGGGAGAGAGAGAGAGAGACAGCCAAGTTTTTGCTTGGAAAAAACTAAAAGAAGAGCTTCTGAACATAATTATCTGTTCTTCCTTCTTTCAAACAACCAATCTAGGCTTTAAATATAGTTATAGACATGAAATGGCAAACCTGTATGATTAGTCAAAACTAGACGTTTTGGTGAACTCGTTACATCCCCAGAATATTATGGAAATCGCTGTATCGAATTTATTCATGATAAATGCATTTTCTAGCTTTTGACTCCGCACCACTGAAAGGTTTAGTGTACACTTGAACTTGAAAGATAACCTGATAAGGCGAAATAATGCTTGGATAATGATAATGGGTTTATATGTATCTTTTTTGGGTTGAAAGCACAAATCAAACTGACATTGATGTAAATTGTCAAGGTAATATTTCCATTTTTTCATCAGAAGGGGGTGTATCCTTTGAGCTAGGGCAAGGCCCACCATCAGAAGCTATCAAATTAGAGAAACCAAGTTTGAAAACTTAATTGTGGGATTGAATAAAGGAAGTGGCCACTGACATTGTGCTCCATTTTTCAGCTGTTCTTACTCTCACAATCATGTTTTCTTGCTGCTTGTGTTTATCCACTTACATTTTACTTTCACATCTTACCCGATGCTATTTCCCTTTATATCAATTCATCTGCATCAGCAGAAATATTTTTTCTCATTTTCAAGGTGTGCTAGATTATTTCTACTTTGCGTGTTTTGTTTCTTACTTATTTTCTGTTTAAAATGTATGGTTGATTTAAAAGATAGTGATTTAGGGCCTGTTTGGGAATGCCTTGGCTTTTGGTGGTGGTCGTGGCTTCTCAAGAGCTACAAATTATAGCTTCTGAAAATAACTGTAAAGTCATGTGTGGAAGGGGTTGTGATATTTAGCTTTTAAGTATTACCAAACACTTTGGAATTTTTCTTTTGAATAAAAAGCCATGGAATCTAATTAAAAGCCAAAAACTGGTTTTACCCAAGCGGGCACTTAATGATTTAGGAAAGACATCCATATGATAGACTAACATGGATATATTTTGATTAGAAGACCGGTCAGTCTCATGATCCATCACAGTTGCCCTGGATTGGTCCAGTTCCTGGGGATATTGCTGAAGTCGAGGCTTATTGTAGAATTTTTAGAGCAACTGAACAACTTCATGCTGCATTGATGGATACTTTGTGCAATCCATTGACTGGAGAGTGTAAAATTTCTTATGATTTTACATCTGAGGAAAAGCCATTGTTGGAAGATAAAATAGTGTCTGTGCTTGGCTGCATCCTATCTCTTTTGAGTAAAGGAAGAGAAGATGTTCTTTCTGGAAGAACTTCCATCATGAATTCCTTTCAGGGTGCAGAACTAAGTGCAATGGATGATAAACTTCCACCTCTAGCCATTTTCAGGAGCGAGATGAAAAGGTGCTGTGAGAGTTTGCATGTTGCTCTTGAAAACTATTTGACACCTGACTATGATCGAAGCCTGGATGTATGGAGGAAACTGCAGAGGTTGAAGAATGTATGTTATGATTCTGGTTTTCCCCGTCTTGATGGTTATCCTTGTCATATGCTGTTTGCAAATTGGAATGCAGTTTATTTATCCACTTCTAAAGAAGACTTAATGTCCAAAAATTCTGAGGCTGCATTTTGGAGGGGTGGGCAGGTGACAGAGGAAGGTCTAAATTGGTTACTGGAGAGAGGATTCAAGACCATTGTAGATCTTAGAGCAGAAATTATTAAGGATAACTTGTATGAAGCAGCGGTAGCTGATGCTATTGCTGCTGGGAAGGTTGAATTGATTAAAATTCCTGTTGAAGTTAGGACAGCTCCTTCAATGGAGCAGATTGAAAAGTTTGCTTCTTTGGTTTCAGATTTCAGCAAAAAGCCTATCTATCTCCACAGCAAGGAAGGAGTGTGGAGAACTTCTGCTATGGTCTCCAGATGGAGGCAGTATATGACACGCAGTACATCTCAGATTACCACTCAGAGAGATGTGGGAAGAAGGCAGGGACCTTCCATCATCATTAGAGGGGGGTCTCTCTCAGGACAGAAAAATGGATCTCTGCCAGAGGCTATGGATAAAGATCATGGTTCAAATGGAGTGTTTAATGAAGTTGTCTCTCCAAAGGATGAAAATGGCCAGAGCATTAATAGGGCATACAATGGCCATGCTTCTGTTCAGGGTTCTATTCCGTTTGAAATGGTAGATAATGGGGTAGGATTCCTAGCAAACATCTCCATGGAAGCTGACCCTCTGAGGGCTCAGGTTCCTCCTTGCGATTTCTTTTCCAAAGCAGAGATGTCCAGATTTTTCAGAACTAAAAAAATCACACCTCCAACATACTCAAAGTATCAGTTGAAAGGGTTTGAAAAGTTTCTTGTTTCTAGAACGACAGGTGTTGGGACAATTGAGAAAGCTTATGGTAATGATCTTGAGTTAGGGTTCGTGGAGGCAAAAGGATCCAATGGATCGGTCACATGTAAAAATGCATCTTCAAAGCCTCAGAGCTCACCTACTGACAGTGGCAAGCATCTGAATGGCGGTAGTAATACCTCTGTTGGTTCAGGCTTGAATGAATTTAGTGGAGAGGAGAGGGATTTCGTTACTGAAAACAATGTCTCTACCACTGTGGTTGAGAGCTTAAGTGAGCATCTTGCACGTACATCAATCAAGGATGAGAATAAAAACAATGGTGTTGTTTCCTTAGCCTCCAGTGATGATGACATGTGCACGATTGAAGGAAACATGTGTGCTTCTGCAACTGGTGTTGTGAGGGTGCAGTCAAGAAGGAAAGCAGAGATGTTTCTAGTGCGGACAGATGGATTCTCTTGTGCCAGAGAGCAGGTTACAGAATCTTCCTTGGCCTTCACTCATCCTAGCACCCAGCAACAGATGCTTATGTGGAAAACTACGCCAAAGACAGTATTGTTGTTGAAGAAGCTGGGGAAAGAACTCATGGAAGAAGCAAAAGAGGTACTATGTAAAAATATCCATAATTGATGCCAATTTCCTGGAAAATCAGCTTCTTGTTATGAGTGAATTATGAAACCATAATTGTGTACACATTGTTCCAAATTCCCCGGGATCAAAGTATCTGCATGGTCATTAAAAATAGATCAAGGTTTTGCTTGAATTTTCATCCAATAACGTTCAAATTGGGATTTTCTTAATTCTAATTCTCATTTTGAAAATTTCATTGCAGCATAGAGAAAATCAACACAAGCAGATGCATTCTCATTTACTAAATTCGAAGTGTGCAGTCTAGAGTTATTTTTCTTTCAAACAAAGCTTTAAATATTAAATTCCCCAAAACTATGAGAACATAAGAACACAGATGAAGCCTTTTTGCTTGGAATAACACTTTCTCGCCAGCACCTTTGATTGCTTTGTGTTGCAATTTCCTTGAGACAAACTTTGTCCATTGAGTTGATCACTCAATGCTTGGGAAATGTTGACGGAAATTGATATTCATCTTTGTCTTATGGTTGGTTGAGCATGAATGTAGAGGGATGCCCATAGGGGAAACAGGTTGCAGGTGCTACAGGGCCATACAGGTGCTGAGTAATGATAATGGAAAATGTATGTAGGGATTAACTCAGGACAATGCTTTCAGAACTTCATAGTAATAAGTACCACTGAAATCATTTTATTCATGTGTAGTGATTCTAACTTGTTTTTCTGTCAATTGGCAGGTTGCCTCCTTCTTGTATTACCAAGAGAAAATGAACGTTCTTGTTGAACCTGATGTTCATGACATATTTGCTAGAATTCCAGGGTTTGGATTTGTTCAGACCTTTTATAGTCAAGATACCAGGTACTGGAAGTTGGGAACTGGGATCCAAACTAGCAAAGACATTGATGTATAATTTTATATTCCAAATGCCTCACTGGTAGTATGTGCATCTCTTGATTCAGTGATCTTCACGAGAGGGTTGATTTTGTGGCATGCTTGGGGGGAGATGGGGTTATACTACATGCTTCAAATTTATTTCGAGGGGCAGTTCCACCTGTTGTGTCCTTTAACCTTGGATCTCTTGGATTTCTGACTTCTCATTATGTAAGTTTGATACCCCATGTTTTGTTAATGGTGTTTTTATGCTCTCATACTTGACTTCTGCCTTTTGTGCTTTATTTTTTATATAGTTTGAAGACTACAGGCAGGACTTGAGACAGGTTATCCATGGGAATAAGACCTTGGACGGTGTTTATATAACTCTTAGAATGCGCCTCCGGTGCGAAATCTTTCGCCATGGTAAAGCAATGCCCGGGAAAGTTTTTGATGTATTAAATGAGGTGGTGGTTGATCGGGGTTCTAATCCATATCTTTCTAAGATTGAATGCTATGAACATGACCGACTTATAACCAAGGTGAGTTTGGCAATATCATGTCTCAGAAGATGCAAATTCAGAGTCTTTTATTCTGCCCTCAATTATTTCACAAGGGGCAAGACTTATATTGGCTCTTATTAAGTTTTATTTTGGTGTTTTGCAGCAATGCACATTTATGCCACATTCTGCATGATTAAAAATATACCCAGCATTCAATAAATTTTCACATCTTCAATGGTATTTCCATGCTTATTGTTATGAATACCTTTTCTAGCCAAGGAGAGTTTGGCCATGTCATGTCTCAGATGACACAAAATCTTCATTCTTGAATTCTGCCCTCAACTATTTCGCAAGGAGCAAGACTCATATTGGCTACTCAGCTTAGAACAAATTTAAGTTTTATTCAAGTTTTTTACAGCAATAAAAATAAAAATTTATGCTCATTCTGCATGGTTAAGCATATACATAGCATACAAGAAATTTTCACATCTTCAATGATATTTCCGTACTTATTTTTATGAATACCTTTTCTTCTAGGTGCAAGGTGATGGAGTCATAGTGGCCACACCTACAGGAAGCACTGCTTATTCCACAGCCGCAGGAGGTTCCATGGTAAACTGTCCTTTTGAGTGTCATTTGTGATTTGTGATGTATAGCATCCAGTTAATTTTCAACTCTTAAATGTGAATTCTCACATTATTTTGAGTTTTCATGCGTAAATCTTAAAAAAAAAATTGGGAGCCTTGATTCATTTGGAAGTGTGAGAGGTGTACAAATGTATCCATGTACTCTTTAAGAGTTGCTAGGGTGAATATATTTTGAGAAATCTGACTTAAGTTTGTTCCTTGATAATTGGATTTTGTGCTCTATATTCTTCTTCTTCCATCCATTTCTTTATCTATAAAGCTATGCTAATGGCAAACCCTCTCTATCAATCCCTTTTTCCGTCGCAAAAGGATTGACAAACAAGATTGAGGGCTCATTTCCCTTCCTGTCCTCTCAAAACCTCTAATGCACACATGGTCTTAATATATTCACTGTGGTTATTGCTATTTCTGGTCAATTCCAATTAACATAATCATCTGTGTATTGATGTGTATGGATTAGGTGCATCCAAATGTTCCTTGCATGCTGTTTACCCCTATCTGCCCACATTCACTGTCATTTAGGCCAGTCATTCTTCCAGATTCTGCAAGACTTGAATTAAAGGTAAAGGCTATCAGATTCTGCAATCATATTTCTTTCTGTTATATTCTTCAGCTTAAGGATTTATAATTGCTGTTAAAACAGATTCCAGAGGATGCTCGAAGTAATGCATGGGTCTCTTTTGATGGAAAGAGGAGGCAGCAACTTTCAAGAGGGGATTCGGTCCGGATATCTATGAGCCAGCACCCGCTTCCAACAGTCAACAAATCTGATCAAACAGGCGATTGGTTTCACAGCTTGATCCGCTGCCTAAACTGGAATGAGAGACTAGATCAGAAGGCCCTTTGAATCTCAGAAACTGAAGAGAAACCTGCTCCATTTTCAACCCAGGATCGAGGTTTGTGTAAATCTCTTTACTGATCGTAAATTAGGATTACTACAGCAAGTTTAACATACAGTGAGTAAATACTTTTCATTAGTCATTACCCACATTGGCTCCCACATGAGGATAGGGTTTGCCTTTATTTTCCTTCTTGCTCTTATCGATAATGATAATGGAAGTATACACTATCAATGATTATTGGTAATAGAAACATAACCTTCCTAAGATAAGGAAGGAGTACAAAATATAAAATAACTTGAGAAGCGCAACGGCAGAGTGGATATTATACTGGCGTGGTGTCGAAAGCTTGTGTGTCATCTAGGTAATCCTTGAATCTGGATGCCACACCTCTCTATTTGTGAGATAGTGAAAATTAGAAAAATCTTTAAAGCACCATTAATGATCAAGATCAGTGTATCAAACACAGGGTTAATCACTGATATGATCCCTTAAGGTTTAACCCTTGTGATTTGATTTTCAGCCCGGCAACCCTCAGGTTTTCAATTTGTGGTCACGTGTTCACTCAACAAATTTCTGATTTGTGGCACACATACAAGTGGATGATAGGATCAGATGTGACCATAAAAATTGCAAGTGCGAGAGTTGTCACTTGGAATGCCCGAAGTTGTAGTGTAGGGGTTAAATTGATGAAAACCTAAAAGCTTGAGGATTTATATAGTACAAAGCAAAATATAGCAAATGTAGTGCAAGCCAAAGTTTTCAATACCGTTATAGTTGATGCTTCGTTTTTTTAATTAAAATAAAATATTTCGGTTTTAAAGCGTTTTAGCGCGTTATTTCGGGATTGATCTGTTTATGTGTGTGTGTACTAATTAAAAAAAAAAGGTTCAAATTCAAAAATAAAATTATTTAGAATTGTGCAATTTAATCTAAAAAAAAACATAATAAAATGATTTTTCTCAATAAAATTATGAACATAATGTCATCATTAATCTTGCAATGTCATTATATTTTCTGATTGCTCTAAAATTTAACATGATATATAAATATGTCAAGAGATTCTTCGTAAAATTTCATATCTAATTGTTAGATTAAGAGATATGATTGATATTGTAAAATTATTCATTATTTAAAAAAAAAAACTATTTAGCCGAAATAGAATGGACGAAATGAATCTTGTATGTTTCAACCAGTATTTGGCTGAAAAATCTAGAATGGACCGGAATTTAAATCGAGATAAAAATAATATTGTTTTGTTTCATTTTTTGACTGATACAAAATGTTTTAGCTATTTCAATTGAAATAAACCGACAAAACAACTATGATGTAAACATGTCATCATTACATATAAAGGAAAGTACAGGAACAACCTAAAGAAAACAAACAGACATAACAAGCTTTCGTTTCTCCCCGTGTGCATGGTTAAGAGAAAGAAGCCTTCTGCCATGAGGCAAATTACCTGCCACTAAAACCATAAACTAGAAAAAGAATAATTAAGAAAAAGACTAGAAAAAGAATAATTAAGAAAAAGAAAAGGTATCATCTTCTTAACGTGAAGCTGTACCTTTTCACATGGCCGTTGCAGCTTGGAACCTGGGCTCTTTAGGGAGGAATTTCTGCTCAGCGTAAACAGACATGTAATCTCCAAACAGAAACTTGGGGTAAGTTTGATTGATCTTTTCGTCATCCTTCACCACCAATGCCGGCGCTGGAGCTACAGTGGCCTTTAGCGATGGATTATAGAAAGAAGCAATCGACCTTCTGTTCCCGTCCGGGGTGGCCAAAACGCGGTGCCATGTACTCTTATATCGACCATTGCTAAGGACCTCTATCTGATCACCGGTATTGATGACAATCGTGTTCTTCATTGGCTGGACATCAATCCACTGCCCATCTTTGATAATTTGAAGGCCGCCCACCTCATCATCTTGGAAGAGCAAGATGACACCGCCGGCATCGGTGTGGGCTCGGAGGCCATTGACTAGTTCAGGATGAGGACATGGTGGGTAGTGGCTAACCTTGGTACCAAAGAAGGCACCGTCTCCTTCTCCATCATTGAATGCCTCCTTGATGTATCCTCTTGGCAAGCCCAAGTTCTCACCCATTACTTCCATGACCTTCTCGGCCAATTTCTTCAGCTCAGCACGGTATTCAGTCATGGTTTCCCTGTCATTAATGCCAGATAGTTAAAATATACTGCCTGTTTTTCTTTGATTAGCTATACCACTGATAATTTTCAGGAAAGTTTATACTTACTTGAATCCGGGGGTTTTGGATGGCCACTCGTTGTTATCTAAGAGGGTGATGACATCTTCCCAGTCCACACTCTCCAGTTTCTCACCGTTCTTCTTCCCAGCTAAGTAACTCAAAGTCTTTGCTGCTGTTGAGTTCTTGAAAGTTTCCTCTCTTTCCAGTTTGAAGTATTCTGAGCAAACCTTCTTCACCCTCTCTAGGAGCTCCTCTGGAATTCCATGGTTCATCAGCTGTGACAGGTCATAAACAATGCACATTGATTTAGAGAAATTCTTTTACACTTGAAGAACGCTAACTGAAAAGCTCATCATGGAAACTCTTTTTAAGGGTAATGGTGTGAATGGTCAAAGGGAATCCAATATTATCCACCATTCTTTTCCAAGACCCAACATTACGAGTTATGATCATCCAACAAAGAAACATTGCCCTGAAACTATGTGTGTATATATATATATATATAAATTACCTGGAAGAATCCCCACTCCTCGCATCCATTGGCAATCTGAGCCATTGTCTTGGCCCTCTCTTCGCCTGTGCCGTTGATCTTAGAGAAATCAATCACTGGAATTGCCATGGGAGTAAGAGAATCAATGAGCCGAACACAAGGTCAGAGGAGGAGATTGTTTTGAGTGGACGTTTCGCTTTGGTAAGCTTATTAGTCCTGCTTTTGTTGTGATTGCAAATGGAAGGGGTTGCATTGGGGGTTATTTATAGTTAGATTTCCCGCCATCTTTAATTATATTTTTTTTCATAAGATAATTAAGAAGCCTTTGGGGGTGAGGTACGTGGGACGGTAACAGAAGGTCAACGCTTTATTAGCCACGTAATGCCACTGGTAATCCAAAACAGAAGCATTCACTCGCTGCTCTTTCTTATGTTATCCCGTTCATTTTACTTATAATGGAAATCTCTGCCGACAACTTACTGTTCACCCGTTCTCTTGCAGCCCCACCATCTCCAATTTGACTTTCACACGTGGACTTTCTCCTCTACAGTACAGTTTGATTAACCCCAGTACTGACCTGTAGGCACAGTTTGAGGACTAAGGAAGGCAGTGGTGGAAACTAGAAAAAAAATATTATTTCATTTGATTATTCTTAACCGTGTAGACCCTAATCAATATTTAAGAAAAAAGAAGAAAAACAGCTCGTCAAATATTACTCTAATACATTGTCGACTACATAATAGGTGTACATCATATGTGCGTTATATTTTAATTATCCAGCACTGATCTGATGGTTATGCATGCTAGCTAGTATGATTTCTTATTGTTTTACGTTGTCGTTTTGGGATATCTCTAGTAGTTGTCCTTCTGACCTGATTCTAATATCTGTCGTGATGTTAGGATACATTTAGGATCGGACAGACTATATATGACCGCTCGATCGACAAGTAATTAATGAATGTCGGAAAATTAACCAAAACAACATCATTGCTGTATTTGTAGAGATAATGTTAGGAAGCTATCTATTTTTCATTGCTGTACTCGTAGAACTCAAATTTAGAAAGCTATACAAATCATTGCTGTTCTTGTAGAACTAACGTTGGAAGGCTACCTAATCCATTGCCATGCATGTTTCCAGATACAATCAATCATAAAATATATCATTCAGTGATGCTTCTTTTAGCCACGTGGTATCCATATGACAGTGCTAAACATATCCTCAGAGCTGGATCATTTGTGTCTTTTATATTTGTGGTGGAGAAGACACCATCACTGTATGATATATCTGTGTCACCCTCCCTACCAAATCCCTACTAAGCTGATCATGTGTTTGCTCGAGTATCCGCAGCTTGCTAGCCGTAGAAGTCGTTTTGAAAGCAAATGTTTGACCGCAGTGGAGATTTTGGGGCAGGTTGCATGCATGGTCACGAATTGGAGATCAGTGGTGACTGTGGAATGCACACCAGCACTCCCATGGAGGATCAAGAGTCAAACTGGCTTTCTAATCCAGCTAATTTTGGTGGACAGAACATGGGTTCGGTGGCCTGAGGTCAACTCGACTTGCTGTTAATATAAACTTTGATTAGAAAATTGTTGTCCGTTGTAAAAGTCTGTGCCCCCCCCCTCCTGACCGGCAGGACTACGGAGCTGGCAATGATCACCTTGTGTTTATTTAAATCTGTCAGAACTCGAACCAGCGAGATAGTAATTATTCATAATTAATTAAGCAAACTAAACGCATCCCTTCTGCCATCTCTTATCGTCATCGTTGTTTGTATTTCATAAAATTCAAGTTCAGAAGATTATTGCAGAAACGTGACTGCAAACAAGGTATGTATAGTTTTTAATCCAAGGTCTCATAAATATGCATCCCCCCGGGACAAAGCTCATGGAGAGATTAATGCCTTGAAAAAGGTGAAGTGCTTCTGTAACATTCATGCATGGAGGTTAATAGTGGATTCCCTTCCTTCCCTTTGAAGAGCTATTTCTCATCCTCACATGGTGCTGATTAATTCTGTCTGTAATTACAAGGCATCCATATAAGAAATGGTCTAGGGTGTCTGTACATGGATTTCGTTTATGTTCTCTGTCTTTCTCAAGTTTTTTAATCAATCCCATCATAAAAAAATATATAAAAATAAATATCTTTAGGAAGCTTTGATAAATATATAATAATTCTGTATAGTAATTATACTAACATGTTCAAGCCAGCGAATTCATCTCCGTGGTCAGCATCCATCTCTGTCCACAGAATTTTCAACCAGTTTCATTGGGAAAAATCAAAGAAGGTGTGAATGACTTTGAATTGGATTAAATAATTCCTTTATAATAATAATAGCTTGATTATGAATATCAATCTTGTCAAAGAAAATGATATTATTAATAAATAATATGCTCAAGCAACACTTTTTTATTTTAGATTAAATTCTGATCATGGTCAGCATGTAATGTTAGATATATAGGATCATTTGAATTCATTAACTTTTATATATATATATATATACACTGTCAATAATCTTACCAGCAAACATGATAGCGGCATATCCCTGTTCAAAGAGGCAGAATTGGAGGTGATTTCACTGGTTTCCAGAATTGTATATAAGAAAAGTTTGAAGTTTTCGTAACCCAAACTCATTACAAGATGAACTTTCTTGGATCTTGAAAACGTGGAAGCCTCCCAAATTAAAAAGCCTCCAAGTTTGGGATAGGTGCATCTGGCATCTAGCTTGATGAGTGGGCTTACATTCTAATTTTGGTTCCATTTTGTTTGGGTTTTTCTCCCACCTCTTGGCAAGCTCTAGTGTAATAATAGGGTTTAAATTATTTGCCTTCCACGGTTTCTCGTACCTTATTGAAAAAATTAATACATGAGTTTAATCTATTTATTCATTTTTTTATAAAATATTAGGCTTAGGTTTGGACTTACACTCAGCTTTGCAATATATATATATATATAGAGAGAGAGAGAGAGAGAGGATTGACCGCTTAATATCCAATAATGTCCTAATGAATATTAGTGACTGAAATATGTTTTGATTTCATAAAAATAAATTATATAAATGATTCTCATTACTCATATTTATGTTAGCCACTAGTTAGGCTATAGATCTAACCACGTAACAAAGATAATAATAATAATAATAATAATAATAATAATAATTATAATTATAATTATAATGTTAATAATAAAAAAAGTTTTCCAAGCAAAGAGAAAACAAAATATCAACTTATAAACAAGGAAAAAGAGAGAATTAAAAAAAAAGATAGGCTACCAAAGAGTCATTATGGTTTCTAGTTTATATGTATTGGACCAAGAGAAACACGTATAAGATAAATCAAAAATATCAAAGAATGCCACCATTGAAGTTGAGAAACAAATATATGTAACGTTAAAAAATAATTGGTTGTCCTATATGCCACACCTAAGTTCTTTATTTTCTCCAATTTAGTCTTTTGTTCTCTAATAATTTTTTAATCTAGTCCTTAAATTTAATCCAACTAGACAATATACAAGGAAAGGAAGAAAGAAGGAAAAGAAAGGGAAAAATAAAAAATATTGACAAATCAAATCATGTTTAAACATGTCTAGTAATGTCATCATAACCACCTACCAATATATTTCATTCCACAAGCTCTCAGTGTGGATACATCAATTGTTAGTACAACATCTATTTTCTCTTATAAATTAACAGTAATATGCCTATATGAATAACTTGTTTTCTAGGTCCCTCTCATGAAAAAATAATTACTCATCATGATTACTCTACATGATATGTTAATGATTTCCATATTGATAATGAGAAGTAATTGTATGTTGATCAATAATAATTTTTCATTGATCTTCTAATTGCATTGAAGGCTTATTTATACATATATAGGAATCCTGTTTATGCTAGGAATCCTATTTACACAAGAACAACTAATACTAGGAGTATACATAAGATTTTTCCTAATTTGTAATGTTCCTGTTTTGATTCATGTTAACATTCCATTCACCACATAACAATTTTATATGACCTTAAAGGTGTATGAATATCTAAGGTCACCAAGTAACAAGCATATAGATTTCAATATAAAACCATATATACAACATATACTTCTAGTTTCTCTTATTCTATGTTATTTGTCTCATGAGCATTTACTGAATTAAACATTAATGGGTTGTTTTAGCATAATAAGAAACTTGTTTTATAGGAGTTTGTGATCCACAAACCCAACCTAACTTAAAAAAATCTAATGCTCATTGAACTTGTCATGGAAAGGCTCAAGTTTAATTTGAAGTTTTTTTATTTTATATTATTAGTGGTGCTGTATTTTGTAAAATTGATAGAAACTAGTTCATTCTTTTTTAAAACATCATTAAAAGTTTTTCCTTGGCTAACAAATTTGAAAAGAAAAGACATGTTGAAGTACTCAATCTCCATATTATAGATAACTCTTTTAAATCTCCAATAAACTGTCCATCAAACGAATGTGTTCAATAATTTTTCTAGCCACTAAGGGATTCTATATATATATATATAACTCTTTTAATGGATGATATACTAACTAGTTTCACTGCATGCACCAAAAAATGCTTGTAAACCATTTTGTTTTCATGAGGAACAAGATAAAATGATGTGCAAAAAAGTACATATGAGAATATCCATACCTTGATCTGATGTATAAGTCGCTCTCATTGCAAATAACATTCTTAAAATGAACATTTTAAGTGAGAACTCCAGAAATATAAAAGTGCATTGATAAGTATGAGCAATATGAGTGGCTATCACAATCAAACACTCTCTAAATCCCATTGATCTACTTATAGATCTCTATCATGTACTCCTCATACAAAAAATTTCAATGTGATATAATATCAATAGTAATGCAAGCTTTCAAGAATGAATAACACCCCTCATCATTAGGATATTCTTCATTTTACAGTCAGACATTGCACACCTATTGTACAAGGATTGCGTGTATATGAGGCAAACATAAAAAAATATGATGGGTTTACATATGTAATATAATATATACAAAAAGTACAAAACAACTTGGAGCTTAAAATATAAGATATCAATGTTATTATAAAATATATAAAATAGTTTGGAACTTGTAATATAAGATAGTAATGTTATTGGCAAAGTTCTTCTAGCAGCATTTCATGGATTATAGCCAAGAGTCTGGCTCTATTATTAAGTTTCATGATCTATTTGCCAAACTCATCCCATATTGCACCATAAGAATAGTAGCTAAAAAAATGCATAATTAAGTTCTTTCTCATCACAACAAAAAGATGATAACATTAAAGTATATATAAAAAGATTTAATTAGGGAATATTCATTGTGGAAGGTTTACTCAAGCTCGTTAGCTTTGATACATTGTTTAATAAGGTTCATGACTATACTCTTTAGGAATGATTATACAATTTTTCTAATCAGACTCTCCTTAAAGTTAAACAAGTATTGAAAAACTATATATTTTTTTTTAAATGAGACTTGCATGACTAGGTAAGAGCACCCCTAATATTATGATAAAAAAACAATTTTTTTAATCATAAACATTTTTATTGGTGATTTAATAAACAATATGTGTTTTACAAAACCATTTTAGTTTAGATTAGCTTCATTGCTTGCACTTCATGATGGGGTTAATTTTTTTAATTTTGTTAAGAAATGATATTCAGATGGTGCAAGCATGTTTTTAAAAGGAAAGAAAAGTATAACTCAAGTTATGAACCCGACTATATTGATTAAGCAGACTTTATTTCAACTAGATAAAAAAATAGAAAATGATTGTCCATCGGTCAAATTTAAAAAATAAAATTGATTGGAAAAACCTAAGGGAAAATATTTTTTTCAAATGGGAAAAAACAATGTGTATCGATTCACAAACCATTAAATACTAGAGAAAAAAAATAGGTGAAAAAAAGACATAAAAAACAAGTCTTGATCACCCAAATTAGTATGACAAACTTGTAACCCCAATAATCAAGGTCGAGCAAACCTTGAATATCAAGCCAAACCTAAGACTCAAATCATAAAATTGGAATAACCCAATAAAAAATTAAAAGAATTATAAAGCTTTTTTTACAAAAAAAAAAATCTTGTTAACTTTTTAAACATGTGATGTGAGTCATTAGACTAGAAACACTTTATTTGAGATAATCATAAGTTCAATTCTCAATCAATAAAATATTAAAGGCTAAGATTGAAAAAAATAATAATTCAATTATACAAAAGGATTACAAAATAACAATTAAAAAAATAAAAAGAAAATAGATTTACTATTTAATTGAAGGGTGAAATTAAAAAGAACAATTAATATAGAAAAAAATATAAAAGAATCAAACGAATGATGATCAAGATTGACATAAATTTTTTTTGATAAAAAGATGAAAAAGAATGCTAACTTTCACAAAAGAACTAAGAAAAGGAATTAGAAATCAAAACAATGAGGATCAAATTAAAAAATATAATGTCATAAATTTGGACTAATAAAATTATTACAAAAAGGCTAAGGAAACAAAATTATAGGATAGAAGAATGAGGACCATTGAGAAATATTATATTTTGGTAAATTAGGATGGAAAAATAAAATTAAAAATAAATAAAATTTATAGATAAGGGTTAAGAACAAAAAATTAAAATTTAAAGAATAAGAACTGAAATTGAAATATCAACAACAAATCGAGCTAAGTTGTGATTATCATGGGATGATAGAGAAAAAAAGAAAAAAAAGACTCCTCAACAACAAACTAGACCACCAACACTAACATGCGTAGTTCCACGGGGAAGGAGACATGGCAAAGCTTTCATAAAAATGTTGAAATGACATTTTTAGACATTGAGAAGTGCCACATGCATCGTTTTAAGACCACAACACCTACACGCCTCCCAGTAAAATATTTGTGTGTTCTTTTTTGTTTCTTTTTATATTTAGTTAAATATCAAATTACTTCTAAGGTCATTTAAAATGATAAAATAAAAATCAATGTGAAAAAGATGAAAAAAGCCCATTGACTCTGCTTACTAAAACCTTGCTTTTAAGAGTATTTTGGTTGTTTCAAAGTGCTTTGTGATTATTTTATTTGGGTAAAATACCAAATTACCTTTCAACTAACATTATAATAAAAAAAAACATTTAAAAATACAAAAATGCTCTTTGATGTCCATTTTAATTTTTTTATTTCCCGTTTTATTTTAGTCGTTTCTACAACCAATTGATATGGGAATTTTATTTATTTATCTCCAGTAAATTTAATATCATTTAAAAGGACTTTAATATGGTTGAAAATCATAGTTTAATTTTGTGGATAGAAAAGCAAAACTATCATTACATTGTTTCAATGAATAATATCTCCATGTCTCGTGTTTTTCAACACCAAAGTTTTTTATAATTAAAGAAAATCATCGTCGAGTACTAAAGAAGAGCATAATCAAACACCTTGATTAGCAATAGGAATGAATGTTTATGCTTTGGCCCAGGTCGTAAAGCATTCCCGTAGATCACTGGTTTTATTGGCTGGATCTTTCGTGTGGCCCGGTTTGATTTGGAACCGACAGTAGGGCGCCATGATTTTCCATCACAGATCGAGCTTCAGTGCTTGTACCCCCCCAGGGCCTTGAAACATTTGCCCATGCAAACTTCAAAAGAGAGACAGAAACATTAAAGTCTGGCTGTCTTTCTTTACTTTGGCAGAATCTCATGAAGAATATCTACAGTACTTCACATGCAGAGAGTAATCTACCCAATCCCACTATCCAATATTAATTAATTCTCTGTTTTTACGCAGCTAACAAAATTAGATCTCTAGTCACAGTCACCTGAGACGAAATATCTAAACAATTTGAATACCAATTTACCCCTTTTTCTCTTGAACAGGAAGTTAATTACACACTTCAGCTGTTCGGTTCTTTTGATTTGATTTGATTTGATTTGATTTGATTTTTTTAAGGAGATGCTTACCACCTCGTATGGCGGCACCCTTATTTATTGATCGAGGTCGTGTTATTCGTAAATGCAGGTACTGCTTCTTTGGAAAGTCCCGGTGGGTACGTGTTCTTTTTCTACAGGGACACGTGTGACTATACGTGGAAAATAGGGGGGGTACAGTATAAAAAGACTCCCTGTCTTGAATGGTAATCAAATCGATTTTAAGGTTAATGACTCGATCGGTCACAACATTTGCTTTTGTTACCGGGGGAACTGGTGGATCTAGTTGCTGATTTTTTCCTCAAATTAAGCAGTCAATTTCAGGTTGGAAGGAAGAAAGAAAGAATATTTTAAGGACTGTACCCTAATTTGCTCGAAAAAAATTGACCAGCTTATTATTTCCATGTGCTGGAATTTTCAAGTAGGAAAGAAGCAACGAAATCCATTGCCAATGGCTATATTTTAAACAGTTTCGCCAGCTTATTTTGATGTCTCCTCTTCATTCTCTAAAATTCTCATCGATTACTTTTCTATGCTTGATCAATCTAGAGGGAACTACCATAATGAATCCACCTAGGCCAGTGATAGTTCATCATTCAATCTGGCAGGGATAGGATAGGAGACGTACAGTTGCATGCAAGAGGCCCAAACTGATACAACCTTAAACGCTGCGTACGTAAATCTCATCGAGCTCAATGGTGAAGGGCTCCATTTACTGGATCTGCTGATTGAATATTAATCATTTGACCACTGATAGCTTGTTCAGTTCATTAACAAAACACTTTTTGGAATTAAATAAATAATATAATAGAGAAGAGCTAGTGGCTGCATCATTTTGTGGCTTGTTATTGAAAACACAAAAGCCCACCAGCTGACAAGTTACGTTTCCTTTTCTGTCAGTTAAAATATGACAAGTTAGTTGGAAGTTTAAGGCGGGAAAGAGGGATGTTTAGCTAGTTTTTGTTTGCCATTGCCGCTACACGATCGCATCTGTTTTTATTTCTAGTTAGCATGTCGTTTTGGACTTCCAAACCCCATTTCAACCGCCATTGTTAGCTGGGAACACAGAACTCGAAGCAAGTATCATTATGCCTAACCGCTAAAGGAAATTATGATCTAGGGTTCTTACGTTGTTTTCTTGCCTCTCATGCAGGCACTAGCTAGACTTATGGCCTAATCAAGTTTCCTCTGTCATGTAAAAAGCTACGTTGGGAATCGCGAGCAGCCCGTTTTTCGTGACACAATTAAGGGCTTGTTTCATGGCATGGTCAAACCCTCTGCGTTGACTTGTAAAATATAACATTTGTCAACGTATATGGCCAGTTTTTTTTAATGGATGGCTCAAAGTTCGTGCCCCCTCCTTTAATACTTGTAATAAATCTTAGGTTATGGTGTTTAATAAAAAATCAGGTAAAAAAAAAAATACAGTAACCACCTCCCAAGCTACATGGGCCACCCCCAATTTTTGGTGCGCGGTATCAGCAGCGGAAAACATAAATCCGTAATACCTTGATAGAGAATATTATTTATTGGTAAGTAGAAAATAAATATAATCCATGGCTCCCACGGGCTTAGTGGGACCGTTGATTACTCTATACGTACCATAATCACAATCATGTGCTCCTTAAATCTCTTTTACTGGATTTTATACCCTGCAACCGATCTCAATTTCGGCAATGTGGCACCTGTCTTCATTGTTGGCCCACAAATATCCTGGATCAAGGTTGATGATATAATTGTTAGATTACTCTGACGGAGGACCATCCTTGCAAAGAGTCCCACGAGATCTAGCTATTGATTGAGGGTTCGCTTTGGCAAATTCCCAGACCTGAAAAGATTTCTCTTTGAGCCACCACCATTTGATTGATCACACGTAACCACACATGTCTCCGAAAAAAGAAAACAGTGGAGGATTTTTTTTTAATTTTTTTTCATTAAATAATTTTTAAACAATTACAAATAAAAAAAAATAGAATATAGCTTGGATAACTCGGGAAGTATTTATATATTTTTTTTAATTACCCGACCATAACTGAAACGAGTTATTAATTTTTTTGGGGGGGGGATAGTGTTTTACATGTGTTTTTAAAGAAGTTGAAAATAATGTAGCTCTTGAAAATTGGATTTTAGCACTTTTTGGCACGTGAGACTGCACACTTGGATCCACCGACATGCTATTGCTGGCCATGCAAACCATATAGCTTGTGAGGCAGAATCAATTGGCAATCACTGAACCTTAATAATAGCTGCAGTACGGGGGCGATGTGGACCCATCCATCACGTGCAGTAGAATGACTGTTAATAAAAGTACGTTTGTTTTTATGTTTTTTTAAAATAAATTAAATTCTTCTATTTATCTATTTTTAAAAAAATATTATTTTAATATATTTTAAAAAACAGTAACTGTCACGCTAATAAAACTCGCAATGATTAATCAACTTGTTCCACAGTCAACTTTTTGCATTTTGCTGTTGCTTCTATTTTGGACTGATTCTGTGAGAGGTCTATTTATTCGGACGGCTGTTCCTTTCGCTTTTCGACACCACCCATTTCAGTGACTGCTTTACACTCATTTTAAAAATGTTTAAAAAATAATAATGTTTCCCAGTATTTTTAAATTATTTTAATATGATGATGTTAAAATTATTTATAAAAAATAAATAAATATTTTTATATAATTTTAAATTAAATATATTTTAAAAAACAACCTAATACACTATCACATTGAATTTTTTAGTTCTTATAAAATATTTTTCTTACTGTATCAGCGTGCTAGTGCTATATAAGATTTTCATTATTCTTCATAACTTATGCATATTTATCAGAGAAAACAATATACTTATTTCATCTTTTAATATTTAATAAATTTAATTAAATTTGATATAACAATTTAATTTCTCTATTTTTTTTAGTTTATGATTTAAAAGGAAAGAGAGAGAGTGGATATCAATTCTGGTAATTAAAATTGTCAATATTGAAATCAAAAGGTTTTATTTGGGAAGGAAAATTGCACTTGGATGTTTTTGTACTTTAAAATTGCTTGAAAAACTAGATATAAGCTCTAAAATATCTTTAATTTCAGGTTTTTATGTGGTTTTTTAAAGCTATTTATGAGTTTGTCCATGTATTTAGGCTATTTTCTGTGATTTGGATTAAAAAAATAGAGTGAAAATAGATTTTTTTCCAAAAAAAAAAATAGACGATAATATGTTGTTAGCCCCATTTACATTTAAGAAAAAAATAAGGCTCTCATGAGGACTCTTCTTGAATGGGGCAAGCGTTGACTTGGCTTGCTAATGTCCATCGATGATGTCTGATCATTTTTGTGTTACATGTTTTTTTATGTTTTTCTCTCTGCTTTTTTTTTGTATTTATATTTTTAAGAAAAAGTTGTTTTTTTATTATTTTGTGTGTATTTACTTTTTTAGATCATTTTTTCTAATACATACATATTTTTATATAATAGATTTTTATATTTTTAAAAATAAAAAGTATTTATTTTTGAATGATATTTCTAATTAGTGAAATGATGAAAATATTTTTTTTATTCAATTTCATTTAATCAATTTTAAGTGATTGTTTATTTATAACATCATTTTAATAATTAACAATTGATTTCAATAAAAATAGGCACCGGAAACAATCAGACAAATAGACCATATTGCGAGATCAAATATTTAATCTACATATCTCTCTACTTTTCTAATTATGTATTCAGTTATCATTAATATTTTATTTATTTATTTATTTGTCATGTTGAAATTACTGCCATCTTATTAATTATTTCTCTGAAATCTATATTGAAAAAGAAGAAGATAAATTCAAAGAGGCGATAAATTCTAGGTTAAAATATTTTTATTATTTTCCGTAAATAATAAATTTTATTTCTCGCTTTTTATTGTGTAAATCTCTTTTAAACAAGATGCCACCAATTATTTTCAATGCACCATGAAAATCTTGAAAGAATCACATGGGGTCCTTAAGTCATCAGTAGTGAAAACCACCGCCAGTGGGTGGCCTTTCGATGACGATGCTCTTGAAAATGGCAGACAAATATCTCTTTCTCTCTCTCTTTTTGGATTAAATTGAAAAATTTAATGCATGGCGAATGGTGTAGTATGTGTTTTTAAATAAGCGGTGGGGATTAATAACAAGATCAATAAGTACTTCCGTAACATTTAACAATTAAGGTTCTATTTGAAGTTGTATTTTATTTTAATTATATTTTGAAAATGTTTGATTAATTAACATATAATATAATTTTATAAAAATATTATCATTTAAAAAAAAAATTATAATTATTTAAAAAAAAAAAAATTACAATTATAAAAACTACCACAATATTTATATATATATATATAAAAAAAAAAAAACTAAGTTTCTTGTGGGATATTAATCCTCCTTTTTTCTCCTGGTACTTCCCGGTGGACAATACACCTATCTTCAAAATGGCTTCGAACTTTTATAAAAATGTGGCTAGCACGTGGCTGCCGTCCTCTGGACCACGTTTTGGGGCAGCGTTGATGTGGGGCTACATGCCACGTGTATTGTATGTGGTCATGAATCTTGTGATTATTAGGTTTCACTCCACCGCGCCGCAGAGAGCGTGGCCGAGAAGAAAGGCAAGCGGTCACGGGGCTCTATGCGTGTTTAGCATTACTTGTGTTTTTTCCCTCTTCCAACCTTTACCTAAACCTATTAAATTTAACTTTTCAAACCTTGTTTAGAAATTATAACATATTTAAATCATTTTAAACTCATTTAAATCACATTTAGCCCAAAACACATTTTTGGCCTGAATATATTTATTTATTTTTCAATTAACAAATTCCATGTCGACTCATTTCTTCTATCAAATGGAAATTTTAGTCACAAAGAAATTATTTCCCCCCTTTTAATTTCTAACTCAAACTCATCTATTCATTCCTTTTAACGATTCAACAAGAATTCTAAACACAATTTTATCTGTAAATAAATAACAATAGTTTCCATTTTTCTCTTAGAAAAAAATAAAGTTTTAGCTTAATGGGATCTCTCGTCGCCTAAGCATTATTCTTTGTTTTTCATACAAGTTTTCATGTATATTCATCATCCATCAAAGTTATTTCTAGGTTCTTAAACAACAATTTGCTCAAATCATATTCTTTCAGATCCTAAATGTCATCACAACTTCCTAACACCTTAAACATATCAATTATCTATCATCACTATAATAATACACGTCAATTACATATAATTAATAAGTATTGTACCAAATAAACTACTCTCCCTTTTACTCTTCATTTGGTTATCCCTAAGCCCTAACTAACACCATGTTCTTTCTTCAATTTCCTAAGATTTTATGTCATTTTTAACCTATTTTATCTTGAATGAGTAAATTTATATCAATTTACACGTCCTTCAATCTTAACCAAAAATCCTAATTTGAGAGTTTTGGGATTTTGCTTAAAATTTGACTATACCTCATTTGATAATGAAAAAATTGGTAAAGAACACTTTGCTCGTCTATTTTATGCTCAATATATGCCCTTTAAGGGAATTCTTCCACTCTTTCCTCTTCAAAATCCTTTGATTTCTTACTTTAACACTCATTTTCTCTCTGCTTCAATCTTTCTCAAATCTTGTGTTGATGTGTTTAAACTTTAATAATCTCACCTATGATGTCCCAAAACTTGGTTGATTTCTTTTCTAATTAATTTTTTGGTTCATGAAAAATATTTTTTTTGGTATGGGAGTATTTTAGTTTCTTTTCACATTTTATTGTTAAATAATTGTTTAGGGGTATATGTGTCTTTTCTAATTATTTGTAACTCTAAAAATACAAGTTTTCCCCTGCAATCAGAAAAAAATCGTTTGCTAGACAAAGGCATTTTAGGTATTTTTTTATAAACAATAAAATAATAATTTTACCCTTTGGGAAGACAAAATATAAGAATTGTCGACAAAAATATTTTTGGTGTTTCCATTGTTATGGATAATAGAAACACCAATTTCTCCTTGGAAAAGAAAAAACAAAGAGTTGACCTTGAAGGTTTTTTGGTATTTGCATATGGATTTTTTATTATTATTAGGACAGTCTCAAGGATATTTTGATATTTTTATATTTAAAATAATTTTTAATCCAAAAAACTGTTGAACGCGTGTGTCATCCACGCACACCAATTTTGAGTCATCTACATCATACAAATGGTGGCATGAAGATCTATACAGTGGCAAAAAATGGTCAATCGCTTTCTCAGTAGATGCACCATCTATTCCTTTTCCACAAGGTGTGGTGTGTGTCAGCATATGATGGTCAGAGTGTTGCCAATGGTCGATTGTTGGTTTTTCTTTCTTCTCTCTCTCGTAAGACCTAATATATATATGTCCTCTTTGTTTATTCCAGACATTGGTCTTTTAATTTCTTATTTAGTTTTAATTTCTCTTATAGAGTTTTGATTTGTTTTAATTTTGTTATTTAATTGAAATTGATGATATGCTTTGTTTTTCTCATTTCAATCCTTGTTCTTTTAATTTTTTTAATTTTAATCCTTTTATAATTTTAGTCCTTCTAAAACAATCTCTAATTTTTGTTCATATTTATGTGTTTATCTTCTTAGTTTTGGTTTTCAATTTCTATCATTTTCTCTTTCATTAAAATTTTATTTGTTTTCAGTTTAATCCTTCATTTTTAATATGTTTAGGTGATCTTTCTAAATTTGGTACTTCTTATTTTTCCTCGTTGTTCTTCATATCAACTAGTTTTTTTATTCTAATAATATTTATTTTTATTTTTTTCTTGCTCTTTTGTCAAAGTTTTTGTGTTTTTTTTTATTTTATTCTTTAGAATAATTTTATAATTTTTATTGTTTAGGCAATAATAATAATAATTGTATCAATTTTAATCATGATAATAATAGTAACATTACTAATGATAATGATAGTAATAATAATAATTTATTATAATGTTTACAATGATTATGATATCAATAATTATGGTAGTGATAGTAATAATATTTCATAAATAATATCAATAATATTGATAATTGTAAAAACAACTATAGTGATGATATTAATGATAATAATAATTTTAATAATAATAATAATATTTTTAATGATATTAATATTAATAGTAATTATGATCATGATAACAATAGTGATGGTGATACTACTGATAATTAAATGATTGCAGTACTACTAATAATGGTGATGATAACAAGAATAAAAACTATAACAATAAACAGTGATAGTTATAACGATAATAATATTAGTGATAATAACAATAGTGATAGTGATAACAATAATAATTATTACTACTAGTAGTAATAATGATAGTGACAATTTAACAATTATAATAATAACGATGAAAATAATAATTATATTATATTTGTTAAGAATTGAGTTTTACAACTTTTCTATGTATAATATTTTAGATCTAATATCTTGGGTTAATGGTTTGAAAAAATTTTGTAGCTCAATGTTGCCTTAGTTTTTTTGTAAATATTATTGTTTAACATTAGTATTGTTTTTTTTTTAAATTATCCAGGTTTTGTTTTAATCTATTAAACAAATAAATTTATATCAATTTAAATTTTATATATTCTATTAGAAACTCGTGTTTGTCAAAAATTAAAGATTTATCATCTTATCAAATCTTTTCAAGGTTTATAACATTGTGAAAAAATCTTCGCACTCTTAATAATTTTTTTTTTGTATTTTTAAAATATAATTATGACTGTGATAAAACACAAGGCAATTACTTTAATACTATATTTGAAATTAATTTATTTTTAATTTTATAGAAAAGTGAAATGAAACTAATCCAAATATGAAAAATTATATTAAAAGTTTGAGTTATTTGTTGAATTATTGAAAGTGATGAAAATATGAAGATTTATATTATTTTTCATATTTTTAATCAAGAAATTGATGAATTAATGAAATTGAATGTGACAATGATGCATCTACATGTGATATATATACATTTTAGAAATGAATTTTAGATTTTTAGTTTCTAAATAATATTGTATGTTTATTTGACGTTCTTAATGTGACATGTAAACATGTTTTTCTCTTTATTTTAAGATAATTATTTTGTATATTTATTGATTTTATATGTAAATGATATATATATATATATATATATATATATTAATGAAATTAAACAAATCATGAAAAATATCAATCTAATAGCCTCATTTTTTAAAACTAAAATCAGTAAAATAATTCAAAAATACTTATATAAAATATAAAAACAAAAATGATAATAAATATTAACCTGAGTACGAGTAAGTGAGTTGTTTTAGGTAGTCTAGGCTACATGTCTTTTGCAAGTGGAAGTGGACCCAATCCAACAGCAACAACTACAAAAAAACCAGTGTTAATCCAAACACTTACTGTAACCAGAAAGCGACAGTTAACATTTCGAGGACAATCATAAAACAATCCACCACTGTAAATGTCACATCCATATTAACTAAAATACACCCGGGCGCACTCTAACAAAAGCCCCTCCCTTGCTTCCTGCCTTCCTTTCCCTTTCTAGTCTGGTTTCGCGAACTTGATAAGCAAACAACCAAACTGACGGTTAAAGCCAAAAACACTTACCCCTCTCTCTCTCTAAAGTAGTACTATATGAGCACGAGATGATCCTCTATTCCAGGCAACAAAAAGACAACACCGAAGCTCCAAAACGACATCTCTCTGATCACTAAACTTTCAGAAAGCCAGAGCATGAAAATGCTGCTACGTGAAGGAGAGGAAATGACGGACTCCGGTGACAGTACGGTGATAGTAGGAGTCAAGCTTGACTCGGTGAGTAGAGAGTTGTTGACTTGGGCTTTGGTCAAAGTGGCTCTACCTGGAGATACTGTTATCGCTCTTCACGTTCTTGATAATAATGGTCAGTGAGACTTGAACTGGGAAGATATTGTATTTGTTTTTTACTTAATTATTTGGTGTGTGGTTTAACTTTGGTGATTTGGTGAAATAGCAATCGTGGATCGTGAAGGGAAATCTTCGCTTCTCTCGCTCGTGAAAGCTTTTGACAATGTTCTTGCTGTTTATGAAGGTTTCTGCAACTTGAGACAGGTTGGTTTTTGTTTTGTTACGTAAATTGAATTTGTATTCGTTCATTTACTCTCCATGTGGCATCTGTGTGTTTTCTACTTCAACCATCTGTTTGTTGGCTGGCAAATTTGAACTGATTAAACGTTCACTGGCTTTGGCTTTTTAGCTACAAACATTGTCGATTTCTGGGGATTTGATTTGGGATGTGTGTTGCAGGTGGATCTCAAGCTCAAGATATGCAGAGGTTCATCAATTCGGAAAATTTTAGTCAGGGAAGCAAAATCTTATACCGCAACAAAGGTTATTGTTGGAGCTGCCAGGAATCATCTTTCAATCTGGTCATCAACATCTGTGGCCAAGTATTGCGCTAAAAAACTACCAAAGGATTGTTCTGTTCTTGCTGTCAATAATGGGAAAGTTGTGTTTCAAAGGGAACGCACTCCAGATAATACCGGTAACTTTTCATGGCTCATTACAGCTTGATCCCATATTGATTTTCACACATTCCCCCCCCTCAGTTGTTGGGTACATTAGTAACCTGTTATGTGATTTTTGCAGGAACTAAAGATCATGTTCAGAATGGTTTGCTTGGTGTTGTTCACAAGGCAATTTCATTTGAGAAAAAATCTCGAGTATCGAATGAAGGTGGTACAAATGAGGCCTCTAAGAACGATCAGGATAATGGCCTGACATTGGAGCAGGCGTTAATGAAAGCTCGTTCCAGTAGTTTGGCAAGTGTCATGAAAGACAATTGCTCAGTTTGTGGATCGGTTGTGAAACCTGCTGATGATTCCTGTAATCAGTCTGCAGAAGCATCTTGTGGTGACAGTGATGGCGATGACAAGTCGTTAGCTCTAGTTCCAGTACAAAGGGTAGAGGAACCCTTGAATTCAGTTTCCACGTTAATTAGACAAGTGCCTGAATTGAAACCTGGCTGGCCACTACTCCGCAGCGCAGTTTTACCGAATCGAAAAACATCATGTAGATCTTTAGTGAGGCAGATCTCAGTTGTTCAATGGGCAATGAGGTTGCCCAGCAGGCAACTCTCACTATCCACTATAAATTCAGATCACAAACAGGATGTTTCTGATAAGGGTGAAGAGCAATTGAGTCTAGATGGAGAAAGTGGTGCAATTGTTGCGGTTGGAATGGAGACAGCAACAGCTCCGCCTTCTCCTGGCCACAATTCGAGAAGTCTTCCAAAAGAATTCGAGGGTCTTCATGAGAAATACTCGGCAACTTGCAGATTGTTTCAGTACCAAGAACTTCTCTCAGCCACGTCAAACTTCTTGGCTGGTTTGTTTCCTTGCACATATTGTAAATCAAAGCAACTGCCTTCCGTTTCATTTTAGCCATTATGTGATTTACAGATCTTTTTTTTTTATTTCAGAAAACTTGATTGGGAAAGGGGGCAGCAGCCAGGTCTATAAAGGTTGCCTTCCTGATGGCAGGGAACTTGCAGTGAAAATCTTAAAGCAATATGAAGATGTACCAAAGGAGTTTGTTCGGGAAATTGAGATTATCACTACCTTGCATCACAAGAACATCATATCTCTCCTGGGGTTCTGTTTTGAGGAAAAAAACCTTCTCTTGGTTTATGATTTCCTGTCAAGAGGAAGTCTTGAAGAGAATCTTCACGGTAATTCATTAAAAATCCTCACTAGTATTAGATAATCGTCAACGCCTTGAAATAGTTTCTAAACTGTTCGTTTTACTGCGCTTATTTATTTAGGTAATAAGAAGGACCCGCATGCATTTTGTTGGAATGAGAGATATAAGGTGGCTTTAGGAATCGCAGAGGCCTTGGACTATCTTCATTGCTGCAATGCTCAACCTGTGATCCACACAGATGTTAAATCATCAAATATACTATTATCTGATGATTTTGAGCCACAGGTGATGCGTTTTTCGACTCTTCATTTCTACTTGCAACAGTTTATTCTTTGAGTTTCTAAGTTCTGAAGCATTCATGGTATTCTCAGCTCTCTGATTTTGGACTTGCTAAATGGGCACCCACCTCCTCATCTCATATAATCTGCAATGACGTTGCTGGGACTTTTGGGTATGTTATTTATATTGCCACGCCATTGATGTTAGTACAAAAGTTGTGTCTTTTCCTTCGTTTCCAAGAGTGCATATTATGATTTTAATTGTTTTGCGAGATTAACTGCAATGAACTTGGTAAAAGGAAAAGGATATTGTTACTTTTAATCTACTTGTTGGTCACCAAGAATATGCAATTGCTGCAGTTACTTGGCTCCTGAATACTTCATGTATGGCAAAGTAAACAACAAGATTGATGTGTATGCGTTTGGTGTCGTACTCCTGGAGCTGCTTTCAGGGAAAAAGCCAATAAGCAATGATCTTCCTAAAGGCCAAGAGAGCCTAGTTATGTGGGTATGTCCCCCTGCTACTCGTTGATTTTACTTGCCACTGAATCTATTACATGAACTGTCTCAGAAAATCACATGTATTTTCTTGTCCAGGCAAAACCACTCCTAAATGGTGGAAAGGTTTCCCAATTGCTAGACCCAATCTTGGGTGATAGATTTGATCGTGATCAGATGGAGAAGATGGTTTTAGCTGCCACTCTCTGTGTAAGACATTCCCCACGAGCTAGGCCTCCAATGAGCCTTGTAAGTCATCTTTATACATTCTTCGTTGGATTTCTCTCTGGTTATCATAATAAGCTATCTAGTACTGCGGTTGACTCTAGATGTTTGGTTCAAATTGGAAACTTTTTCCCATTAATTAGAAATTAAAATGGAATTGCTCACTTGACTCGGAAAGTTACTCCCTGAAATGGCAATCCCCCACAACATATGCCTGCAGTTATTACAGCAGCATCAGCTCCAACGCATAAGTGTAACATGTGGATGCTTACCTTTTGATTTTCCTGGTCTACTGGTCATGAAAATTAATTTCATTTCTTTTTTCGATCATAAAAGGTTGTGCAGCTCCTCCAAGGTGATGAGGAAGTGACCAAGTGGGCACGGCAGCAAGTTAATGACGTGGAAGAATCTGACGTGTTGGATGATGAAGCATGCCCGCGTTCTAATCTCCAGTCCCATCTTAACCTTGCACTGCTGGATGTCGAGGACGATTCACTCTCCTTGAGCAGCATCGAGCAGAGCATATCATTGGAGGATTACTTGCAAGGCAGGTGGAGCCGCTCATCAAGCTTAGACTAACCAACATCACCGTTCGTCCCTGCGATTCTTTATTGTATATCCTTTTGGTGTTTACCTTTAGATATGTGTTGTTTTTTGGGTTTCTTACAGATGGGTGGTGGATGAGAGGTTGCATGTGGTGTGCCCTCCTCCTTCCCTTTAGCAGCCATAAATGCAGTCACCAACTTGCTGGGACAGTTCTTTCTTTTTTACCTCAAAGGTGTCGGTGCTTGATCTAAACGGATCAAGTTCGGAGTTTGCTGTAATGATTTATGATGGTGATAATTTTGTTGTAACACGAACATTTTCTGATGTAAAAGCGAGATGGCGAGCAAAGAAAAGTCACTGCGCTTAGTGTCTTCAAAATGTAAATAACAAGTTTTGATTATTTGTGTATGCTGCCTGACCAGTCCAAGCTAACATGATTGATAGTCTTTTCAAATCTTTGATAAAAATTAAGTATAAAATAATGTGTATTTATGCAAATTTCAAGCCTAAATAATTCATTTAATAAGATATATTAAAAAATAATATAAATTATTATTCATTTGCCTCAATTAAGTCTTTCCTTCACCGCCACTGTTCTTGGATTCCCTTTCCCCTCTCTCATCGCCATCATTCAATTGCGTCCTCAGAGTATTTCCATGCCTCCAAGGTACTTTTCTAAAAGTGGAGTCCCAGCCACAGGCTCATGACTGAGTCCAAAAAATCTCATCCACCAAATCACTCTTCATTTCCACCGACAGTAACACAACCTCAATTCCATGAACGGCCTTCGTCTGGGGTTACCCCTGACCCCAACCAAACTCTTCCACCTCCGTCAAAAGCTTACGTACACTTTAGTTTAAATATATATATATATATATATATATATATAAATAATAAATTACTAAATTCTTCCTCGTACAAAAACAATAAAGTCTTCACTAAAGCAATCCATAATAATGAATATAATCATGTAAATATATATTAAACCTCGGATACAAATGCAACTACAATACTTCATTTTATAAGAATTACTTTTACTTTTGTTTTTCTTTTCCATAAACTTCGTCACTATGACCAGCTCTACCTCACATAATTAGTTCTTGCCAACACGACCGACTTAATTCTTACCATTATTAGACCAATTTAGATACAGTCTCCCTCGAAACAACTGACTATAACATTTAATAGATAGTCCATGTCCAAAAAACTAACTATGAAACTTATACATGCAGTGAGAGCAATGATTTTTTTAATTATATTCTAATTTTTATAATATATTTTAATTAAACGATCTAAATTTATTTTTTGACTAATTATATTGATTTGTATGACTTCTTAAGTTTCAAATATGTTGATCCAAATATAAATATAAATTTTACTTAAATAAAATTAAGTACATTATACAATTTAATCTATTATTAATTTAATAATTGATTAATTTATATTTAAAGATTAGGTGCATTGTCTTAAAATGTGTCATGATCCCTTAAATATTATAAAAATTATTAGTGGTTTGACTTAACCTTTTAATGACCATTTTCTCATTGTAATTAATATAATGTCACCAATAATATTCTGATTTAATATTAAAACATTAAATATGTGTGTAATGTTTGTTATCTATATAATAGTCGTTAATAAATTGAATAAGATTTAGAACTCTTTTCAAATCTCATTCCACCTTGGGATTTCCCAATTAATATTATCTGAGAACAAATTAAATATTTTCTCTAATTAAACTAGAGTGATGAATCCTTTATTGATCACTCAAGTACCTTTATGTAGTTCATGTTATATTCATTATCTATCTCTTTGCTACCTCGACTAAGATAACATGTAAAATAATCAAAATATAATATTCTCTATACAATATAATTTAGTGATATCAGGTATACTGATCACTTGCACCACCGTCATGTAAGCCTTTCCATAGACATAAGAGATCTCTCCATATAAAATTCTCATACATGTTATTTTGATGTGCATATCTTATGACAAACACCTATATATTAGTTTTATATAGCTCTTGTACCTTAACTTATGAGAAAAGTTGTTTCCTTTCATAAAAAAACATAATATGTATTAGACACTACGACTCTAATAAATATTAAATAATTAAAAGAGCATTAACCGCAAACATTTTAGAAACAATGTTTCGATGTAATAAAAATTTCATAATTATAATAATTTTATAAATTGTTTTGTAAAACATTTTTATCCCATTTACTTTATATTTATTCTAAATTCATAAGTTAAATATTAGATTTAGTAATTTAATATTATATGAATAATAAAGATTTTGGAGTTATTCAACATAATGTCAAGTTCATTAGGAAATCTAGTACCATTAAGTTCAAAATAAATAGAGAGGCTAGCTTGCACTGAGCTCAAAGCTAAAAGCCCATTCAGAAATATACAAGAGAGTGCTTGCTTTGGCTTAATACGTGGCAGCCGGTTTTCGGCTTCTCTTCTTCACCACACAGACCTTGGTAACTTAAATAAATTTTTAAAAAATATTATCAAGTACTATCTTATCCAGAAAATAAATGGACTTAAATATACTGTTTCCCCCCCCAAGAATTCCCAAAATCTCGAGCGCTGGAAAGCAATTCTCAGAGAAGGTAGCAAACAAAGAGCTCGTCGAATTTGATTAGCAGTACCGAATGCAATAGTGGCATTAGATTTAACAATGGCAGCATCTTCCTCTTACATGGCTTGTGCAAAGCTCTCCATGGTGGGCTGGCTTGGCGGCAGGAGAGAGCTGAAAATGAGCCGGGTAATCTCCGTTTCAGCTCAGCAGCAAGCTGAAGTACGAAAATCACAAGAAGAAAAAAAGGAGCCGACTCAAGAGAAAGTGAAACAAGCAACACAGCCAAGACCAGTGGAGCCACAGGTGAACGTAAAGAGCAAGAACATGGGCAGGGAATATGGAGGGCAGTGGCTCAGTAGCGTCACCCGCCATGTGAGGATCTATGCTGCCTACATTGACCCGGAAACCTGTGAGTTCGATCAAACTCAGACGGATAAGCTCACCCTTATCCTCGATCCTACAGATGAGTTCGTTTGGACAGATGATACTTGCTATAAGGTTTACTCCTACTTCCAGGAGCTTGTGGATCACTATGAGGTAAGTCTGCCAAACTAATCATGCTGTTTTTATATTGGCTAGATTAAGGATTTTATCTTGCGAGAAAATTAAGAGCCTTCAAATTAAAAGGAGAATACGTTCTGTAAAGTTAAGGAGTCTAGTGTGATCTGGTGGAACCCTGTGATGCCTTACTGAACGCTGACGTATTATGTGGAAACAGGGTGCCCCATTGACAGAATACACGCTGCGACTGATTGGTTCAGACATAGAACACTACATAAGGAAGCTGCTATATGATGGAGAGATCAAATACAACATGAATGCAAGGGTGCTCAATTTCAGCATGGGGAAACCACGCATTCTATTTAACAACGATGGTCAGCCGCAGGATGTATAATCATCGTAAGAAGATACAGATAGGGTGGCCAGACAAAACATAGACAAATATATGAAGTTGTGACCTGGTATATATGTTTGAATACGGTTTCTTCCTCATGGCTCGTTGAAAGTACAAACTTTTCATCTGTCAATGATCTTCTTCAAATGCTAGATTATATTTCATGATCCAGTTCAGTTATTCTAATTTAATCGGGGACTTCTCCTTGTTATGTTGTGGCCGCATGACTTTTAAATCACCCTCCTTGGATTCATTAATCACTTTTATAATATAGCAGCAACTTAAATGCGGGTACTGATGTATGGAAAATGAATTCATGTGAAGCCTCTTTACTTCTACATTTCTTATACGAACCGTTTGACAGGTTAATGTGGGAGGTTCATTTCAGAACAAGGGCTGGATCCCGGAAAACGTTGACTACAAAGATACTTCAATACCTGAGAAATACGGACCAGGGGCTTCAGAATAAAAAAGATTGAGCATCTAGAAAAGCATTACAGTGAGCCTGGCAGGTTCGAATTGAAAGCTTGAAGAAGGTGAACCTAAGACAGAAGGGCGAGCCACTTCAAGCTATTTCACTGATGCTGATAAATTAATATTCAACCCGGAAATAAGATTTGGCCGGAAATCGTTTTTAATGGATATGATGAGGTGAGCTGTCAGAATTTTGTTGATGTCGTTTGTTTCATTAATTATCAATAATTAATATATCAAACAAATTAGAGTAAGTGTTGCGACGATATTTTTTTTTCGCGCTTCACGCTCTCCCATCCTCGAGAGGGGAGAACGACGCGTGGTAAAAAGGAAGGGTGTTTTATAGTTATAAAAATTATCGACTATAATTCTTGAGAGTTGCCACCTAGTATTATGGTCACTAGGAAACCTATTGGTCTGCGAGAGTCTGGGTAAGGAAAATTGTTGTGCACGAGAAAGACGTATCACCTTTAGTGCACCCTACCAAAAACAAACTGCATTGTTGTTTGATTGTTTTTTCCAAAGTCAATTTTTATTGGTTGATCTTTTCTAAGGTTCGATGTAGAACTCTCTTCATTAGAGAATCTCTACCTCATTGCCAGTTAAAAGACTAACCACAAAGAATTTTACACTGTATTTTGAAACCCTGTTTTTAAGTATTTGCGAGTGTACTTTACAATGTAATTTTACACCGCGATAGCTAAAACAAAATAATTGTTAAATTATTTTGATATTTTGGCCAAATTCCAACGGATAATCATAAACTGATTACGATATCCAATTTCGTTCAAAACATGTGAAAGATGCAACATATTTTTTTAACAAAAAATATGCTTGGAAAAACCTTGGAATTCGGTCGTATGCACGAAAACAACACTTTTTTTTTTAAATGTGATTTTTTTTTAAAAAGTAAAAAAAAATCGGACTGGGCCTGATGCAAGTAAATAGGCCGATCTAACTCTGCTGGATTTGGGCTGGGCCGAGAGTAGTCCACCTGAAGAGGTAAAACAGAAAAAAAAGAAAATTGGCCTCTATACTGTTCACGATAGCGTGAACAATACAATGAATTATATTGTTCATGTATGTGAACTGTAATAGGACCAACGATGACGAGAAGCTTACTTGCTACTGTCGCCGGTTATAGAAGGTCGAGATGGTTCTTCCTGTGGTGGTGTTGTCGAAAATGGTGGCGTGTGGTGGCCGGGAGAGGCGTTAGAAGTTGCTGGTCTGTGCTAGAGTTCATCCTTGCTGCTTCGCCGGGGCTGCTTGCGTTGCATTGCTGGCGCTGGAGAAGAAGAGTTGGGCTTGCCGGAGAGCTGTTGGCATGGGGGAGAACCGCCGATATCGAGGGGAAAATTGGTGTTCATCGGGAGCTAGCTGGAAGAGAGGGACAATTGCCGACGCCACAGGAGAGAGAGATAGATGTCGATGGTGGTAAAGGTGAAGATGGAGAGAGTTTTTGAGGGAGACAGGCTCGACGATTACTGTCAGAGATAGGGAAGAAGCTGTTGTTCTGCCAGTGGTGCATTGTCACTGGTTTTTGGCCCGTCAGTCCTTGTCAGTGTTTTTGTTCGTTCCTCTCTTTTGCTCCTCTTTTCAGTGTTGTTTTTATCTGTAAATTACTCTCCTCCCTCTGTCTGGAATTATTTCATGCAACTCCAGTTTTTTTGCAGTATTCTCCCAACATAATTTCATACTCCCTCCAATTTTTCATTATACCTTCCTTAACTGTTCTCTCCCCGTCACTGTGTTTCCTCCTGCTATTTATAGACGAAGGAGGTAATGTGCAGTTGCTTGTAGAGCATGGGGTTGATGTCCAGGAATAGGGTATTGTGGTGGTAGGTTACAGGGCATGGCAAAGCATGGCTGCCGGTAATGCCTCAGCAGGTAAGTTTTTTTATATATACAATTAAAATTTTGAAATAACATTAAAAATGGGTTGTGATAAAAAGGAGTTTTTTGACGGGAAAATCCAGGAAGAACGATGTTTTTTGTTTAATTTGGCTTCCGATTTCACCAAAAAAGTTTCATCTTTGAAAATTCTAATCTTGTGAATTTAACCCAAATTAGGCTTTCAAATTTAATTTCTCATCAATTAAACTTTTAATAAAATTAATTTGACTCATTTAAAGTATAATTAAGTTCTTGAGCTTAATTCAATCCTTCAATTGGGCTCTGAATTAATTCCTAAATATAATTACACTTTAAATTAGTCGGAGATTAAATCAAATTGGCCCACAAAAATATAATTATGTCTTTCAACTTAAGTTTTACATATATTTATCCAATAATAAATTATTTTAGCATTGAATATGTATTTTCCTTTATTTTTTGGCACAAAAGTGGTACGATCGGACTCTCGAAAATATCCAAAAATTCCACCTTGATTTTTTTTTATCGACGCCACCCACTTTTATTTTATTTTTGTTTTGTTTTGGATAGATTTAGGGGAATAACCCAAAATTGGGTTATGACAATAAGTTTAAGCAAGAAACACAAACAACCCAGAAAACCATATAAAAAACTAGGTTCTTTTCAAGAAAAACAATTAACAAAATCAATTAATTATAATTTATAAATAGAGAATACTTGAAACCCATATTAGAAACAAAATGCAACAATTTATCATCACAATCACTTAAGAGCGCATAAACCAAATCCACTCCAAAATTACAAGAGCTAAGAAGTGAAAGCTATGGAAAACTTACCAAGATCTTGAAGTAGAGATGATGCATAAGATTTTAGTGAATATGCTTTATATTCAATCGGTTGGTTACATGGAACACTGATTTTATTTATGTAAAATATATTTATTATAATAAAGTTTGTTTTATCTTTGATATTCATTTATAATTGATTAATGAATCTGAATTTTTATTAATGAATTTAGCCTGAAAATTATAAAGTTGTTATAATTGGAAGATTTCTATTGCATCAAAACATTGTTCTTAAATGGTTTCTATTAAAATTGGATATTAATTAGAATTATTAAGATCAATGCATATCATGTTCATCTCTTTATAAAATGAAATAGTTGCTCTCATAAACCAAGGTATAACCACCTAGAACTAATATGTTAGTGTTTCTCATATAAAAGAATTCCATATAAAAAGATCATGCATGTCTATAGAAAGGCTCTCATGATAATTGTATAAATAATTCTTAAATTTGAGATCATTAAGTTATCTTATATAGAAATGTTATACTTTAATCCTGACCACATGTTATCCTAATTAAAGGTAACAAACAAACATATATTTTTAAGTATAGTAAAAACTTTATAAAAATCTTTGAGTACTCAAGAGATGATTTATTTCTAGGCGAATTGATGAAAATATTATATTTATTGTGAAATCCTTGGTCAAAATAGAATGAATTTTAAAAAAATTAATTTTTTTTTATTGAAAAAATTAAAGACTATAATATTTAGAACTAATATGACTTGACAAAACAAACGTTCTTCATGCTATAATATCTAAATCAAAATATTCTTGATGTGGAGATAATAATTACACTGAGAAACTAGTCATTGAAAGATTAAGTCAAATTACTGATGACTTTTCTAATATTTAGAGAATTATGAAAAATTATTGGAGATCTTACTTGATCTTTAAATATAAATTATTAAATTAAAATTATTTGAAGTATTCAATCTTATTTTATTTAAGATTATGATCTACGTTTGAGACAACTAATTTGAGAACCTAATATGTCACTCATATAAGAAATATTGGCAAGAATTTAAAATAGAATGTGAAGAAATTAAGAATGAAATAATTTCTCTGTTTCTTATTATTCACAGCAGAGTTACATACAATATATATACTGAAGAAATTGACAACTGTTTGTTTACAATTATACTTCTATTAGAATAGCAAGTCCTCTTGGCATTAGGATTAAATCATGTCTTCGTGTAACAATCAACCACTAGCTTCTTTATCCTTATCTGCATTGTTCCCTTAATTTGCACGAAACCTTGAACACCATGCAGCAACCATGCAACAGACAGAGTGCAGAGGTGTTTTATCTGCAATAGAATGTTTAGTCAAGTGTAACTTGATTATAAATATATTTTAGAAATTAAATATTGGAAAGTAATTAATATAGAAAATTAAAACTGTAGACCTAAGAAAACAATCTAGGGATTTGATTAAATAAATTTATTGATAGTAGAACAATGGGGTGATTCTAAACAGGGCTTGTTTCTTTTCGAGGGGAGGTAGTATTTGTATTTCAAATGAAAACATAAAAACATTATAAAAATCACGATTTTACCAAGTTAAAATAATTTTAATACTATTTTACTAGTTTTTGAAATGATTTTAAACAATAAATAAATTAATTGATTACAGTTTTACAAGTCATTTTGTCGAGAATCCTAAACAAACAGTTTCTGTCTGTGATTAGTAAATGGAAAAATTACTTGGACCGGATTTTAAATTTATCCTCGTGTGTCGAGGCAGAATGGAATAGGTTAGAGACTTCAACTATGGAAGCGAAAGTTTTGAAAAATCAACCCACAAGGCCCACGAACCTAGAGGACTTGTCACCTATCACGACTCGTATGAATTTCCTGCAACTTTCGTTCGACCTTTATTATTCCACCACAAAAAATTTCTTATGATTTGCTTTATTTGTGCCCCTTAAAGATTTCCATGGAGCATCTATATATACACACTCCCTCTCCTATCTTAACGTTAGGTCAACAATCCGTGCAAGCTAGTACGTTCGCAAAATAAAGATAGCATCTCATCTTCCCGCGTTAATTATTCGATCGGTGATTCTCGAGTTAGGAGCATCATGTGTGTCCTCAAAACAAATGACCTAAAACGGATTTTCCAAGAACTTGACAAAAATGGCGATGGCCTTTTGAGTGCAGCGGAGCTCAGTTGGCTTCTCGAGAGCATCGGAGGAGTCCATTTTAGCCTGCAGGAGCTTGAGTCTTCGCTGGGGAAGTCATGCCTCAACTTCGACGAGTTCTTGTTATTTTACGACTCCATAACAAAGCAAGGCGGTGACGGCAACAGCGAAGCAGTGCCAGCAGACGGTCAGGATCAGGGCTGCGAGAAGGAGGACTGTGATCTCGTTGAGGCGTTTAAGATGTACGATTCTAACGGCGACGGATTCATTTCTGCCGAGGAGCTTCAAAGTATGCTGTCGAGACTTGGATTATGGGATGAGATGACTGGCAAGGATTGCAGGGGTATGATTAGTAAATATGATACAAACTTAGACGGGGTTCTTGATTTTGAAGAATTCAAGAAAATGATGCTTCATACCAGTTCCTAAAGAGTCATTTTTGATGCAGTCTAGGACTCCAGAGGTTTTGGGTTTGTGATGATCGTGGTGGTCAGCCTCTTCGACCTCGCCGGCTGCCGACCTTGTAGACCATCTTTTAATGCTTGTAGTATTCCTTTGATATCTGTTGAGTGTAGCTGTTAGGGCACATCTATGTATGTAAAGCAGAGTTTTTTATATGAGAGTGATTTCTGGTTACCACACCTCGTCGTTTAATTAGGAGTTTTTGAGTACATAAATAATTTGGAAATTATGATTCCAGGTCTGCGAAGAATTACAAGCTGAAGGAGATGAAGAATTGAAGAATTGAAGACATTGTAATCATGTTTATATTGTTCTGTTTCTAATCCATATTGTATCAGTCAATTAGTCAAACCTTGGTAGTTAATTCAGTTAAAGGTTGACTTTGTTTTCTGTTGACTTTGTTCAGTTCAGAATTTTCAGAATTATAGCCGTTGTAGTGTTTTTGATTCTTATAAATAAAATTAATGGGATGGCAGTAACCATATGAAACTATTCTGCCCATGTGTGTTTGTTCTCTCTGCTTAAAACAATCAAATACTCAAAGTTCTTATTTTCTGGAAAATTCCCTTCCCAGTTCTTGATCTCTACAGTAACTGTTCTTCAGGAGTTTTGGGTATTCGTCCGTACAAATCTCTACAGTATTTGTTTTTACAATTTTCTCAGAATTCTTCCTCAAATTTCAACATTATCTACAAGTGCCAGCTTCATAGAAAACCATGTGAGTATGAGATTCTTGTTTGATCAAGGATTTAGAAAGTCTAGAAATGGGGAAAAATAAATAGAGAGGCTAGCTTGCCCTGAGCTCAAAGCTAAAAGCCCATTCAGAAATATACAAGAGAGTGCTTGCTTTGGCTTAATACGTGGCAGCCGGTTTTCGGCTTCTCTTCTTCACCACACAGACCTTGGTACTATCTTATCCAGAAAATAAATGGACTTAAATATACTGTTTTTTTCCCCAAGAATTCCCAAAATCTCGAGCGCTGGAAAGCAATTCTCAGAGAAGGTGGCAAACAAAGAGCTCGTCGAGTTTGATTAGCAGTACCGAATGCAATAGTGGCATTAGATTTAACAATGGCAGCATCTTCCTCTTACATGGCTTGTGCAAAGCTCTCCATGGTGGGCTGGCTTGGCGGCAGGAGAGAGCTGAAAATGAGCCGGGTAATCTCCGTTTCAGCTCAGCAGCAAGCTGAAGTCCGAAAATCACAAGAAGAGAAAAAGGAGCCGACTCAAGAGAAAGTGAAGCAAGCAACACAGCCAAGACCAGTGGAGCCACAGGTGAACGTAAAGAGCAAGAACATGGGCAGGGAATATGGAGGGCAGTGGCTCAGTAGCGTCACCCGCCATGTGAGGATCTATGCTGCCTACATTGACCCGGAAACCTTTGAGTTCGATCAAACTCAGACGGATAAGCTCACCCTTATCCTCGATCCTACAGATGAGTTCGTATGGACAGATGAGACTTGCTATAAGGTTTACTCCTACTTCCAGGAGCTTGTGGATCACTATGAGGTAAGTCTGCCAAACTAATCATGCAGTTTTTTTATTGGCTAGATTAAGGATTTTATCTTGCGAGGAAATTAAGAACCTTCAAATTGCTGGAAGTTCGTAAATGGAAATTATGTTCTGTAAAGTTAAGGAGTCTAGTGTGATCTGGTGGAACCCTGTGATGCCTTACTGAACGCTGACGTATTATGTGGAAACAGGGTGCCCCATTGACAGAATACACGCTGCGACTGATTGGTTCAGATATAGAACACTACATAAGGAAGCTGCTATATGATGGAGAGATCAAATACAACATGAATGCAAGGGTGCTCAATTTCAGCATGGGGAAACCACGCATTCTATTTAACAACGATGGTCAGCCGCAGGATGTATAATCATCGTAAGAAGATACAGATAGGGTGGCCAGACAAAACATAGACAAATATACGAAGTTGTGACCTGGTATATATGTTTGAATACGGTTTCTTCCTCATGGCTCATTGAAAGTACAAACTTTTCATCTGTCAATGATCTTCTTCAAATGCTAGATTATATTTCATGATCCAGATCTGTTATTCTAATTTAATCGGGGACTTCTCCTTGTTATGTTGTGGCCGCATGACTTTTAAATCACCCTCCTTGGATTCATTAATCACTTTTATAATATAGCAGCAACTTAAATGCGGGTACTGATGTATGGAAAATGAATTCATGTGAAGCCTCTTTACTTCTACATTTCTTATACGAACCGTTTGACAGGTTAATGTGGGAGCTTCATTTCAGAACAAGGGCTGGATCCCGGAAAACGTTGACTACAAAGATACTTCAATACCTGAGGAAATACGGACCAGGGGCTTCAGAATAAAAAAGATTGAGCATCTAGAAAAGCATTACAGTGAGCCTGGCAGGTTCGAATTGAAAGCTTGAAGAAGGTGAACCTAAGACAGAAGGGCGAGCCACTTCAAGCTATTTCACTGATGCTGATAAATTAATATTCAACCCGGAAATAAGATTTGGCCGGAAATAGTTTTTAATGGATATGATGAGGTGAGCTGTCAGAATTTTGTTGATGTCGTTTGTTTCATTAATTATCAATAATTAATATATCAAACAAATTAGAATAAGTGTCGTGATGACGTTTTTTTTTCACGTTTCGTATCTTGCCATCCCCGGAGAGAGGAGAACGACACGCGGTAAAAGGGAAGGGTGTTTTATAGTTATAAAAATTACGACTGTAATTTTTTAGAGTTGCCACCTAGTATTAAAGTCACTAGGAAATCTATTGGTCTGCAAGAGTCTTGGTAAGAAAAATTGTTGTGCAAGTGGAAGATGTATCACCTCTAGTGCACCCTACCAAAAACAAACTGCATTGTTGTTTGATTGTTTTTTTCTAAGTCAATTTTTATTGGTTGGTCTTTTCTAAGGTTCGATGTAGAACTCTCTTCATGAAAGACTAACCACAAAGAATTTTACACTATATTTTGAAAACCTGTTTTTAAGTATTTGCGAGTGTACTTTACAATGTAATTTTACACAGCGATAGCTAAAACAAAATAATTGTTATATTATTTTGATATTTTAGCCAAATTCCAACGGATAATCATAAACTGATACGATATCCAATTTCGTTCAAAACATGTGGAAGATGCAGCATATTTTTTTAACAAAAATTATGCCTGGAAAAACCTTGGAATTCGGCTGTATGCACGAAAACAACACATTTTTTGTTTTTTTTAAATGTGATTTTTTTTAAAAAGTAAAAAAAAATCGAACTGGGCCTGATCCAAGTAAATGGGCCGATCTAACTCTGCTGGATTTGGGCTGGGCTGAGAGTAGTCCAGCTAAAGTGGTAAAACAGAAAAAAAAAAAAAGAAGAAAATTGGCCTCTGTACTGTTCACAGTAGTGTGAACAATACAGTGAATTGAATTGTTCATGTATGTGAACTGTAATAGGATCGACGGTGATGAGAAGCTTACCTGCTACTGTCGCCGGGTAGAGAAGGTCGAGATGGTTCTTCCTGTGGTGGTGTTGTCGAAAATGGTGACATGTGGTGGCCGAGAGAGGCGTTGGAAGTTGCTGGTTTATGCTGAAGTTCATCCCTGCTGCTTTGTCGGGGCTTCTTGTATTGCATTGCCGGTGCTAGAGAAGAAGAGTTGGGCTTGTCGGGAGAGCTGTTGGCATGGGGGAGAACCGCCGATATCGAGGGGAAAATTGTGTTCGCCGGGAGCTAGCTGGAAGATAGGGACAATTGCCGACGCCACAGGAGAGAGAGACAGGCGTCGATGGTGGTAAAGGTGAAGATGGAAAGAGTTTTTGAGGGAGACAGGCTCGACGATTACTGTTGGAGATAGGGAAGAAGCCGCTGTTCTGCCAGTGGTGCATTGTCACTGGTTTTTGGCCCGTCAGTCCCTGTCAATGTTTTTGTTCGTTCCTCTCTTTTGCTCCACTTTTCAATGTTGTTTTTATCTGTAAATTACTCTCCTCCCTTTGTGTGGAATTATTTCATGCAACTCCAGTTTTTTTCAGTATTCTCCCAACACGATTTCATACTCCCTCCAATTTTTTCATTATACCTTCCTTAACTGTTCTCTCCCTGTCACTGTGTTTCCTCCTACTATTTATAGACGAAGGAGGTAATGTGCAGTTGCCTGTAGAGCATGGGGTTGATGTCCAGGAATAGGGTATTGTGGTTGTAGGTTACAGGGCATGGCAAAACATGGCTGCCGGTAATGCCTCGGCAGTTAAGTTTTTTTTATATACAATTAAAATTTTGAAATAACATTAAAAATGGGTTGTGATAAAAAAGAGTTTTTTGACAGGAAAATCCGGGAAGATCAATTTTTTTTGTTTAATTTGGCTTCAGATTTCACCCAAAAAGTTTCGTCTTTTAAAATTCTAATCTTCTGAATTTAACCCAAATTAGGCTTTCAAACTTAATTTCTCACCAATTAAGCCTTTAATAAAATTAATTTGACCCATATAAAGTATAATTAAGTTCTTGAGCTTAATTAAATCTTCAATTGGACTTTGAATTAATTCCTAAATATAATTACACTTTAAATTAGTCAGGGATTAAATTAAATTGGCTCATAAAAATATAATTATGTCTTTCAACTTAAGTCTTACACATATTTATCCAATAATAAATTATTTTAGCATTGAATATGTATTTTCCTTCATTTTTGGGCACAAAAGTAGTACGATTGGACTCTAAAAAACATCCAAAAATTCCATCTTGATTTTTTTCTATCTACGCCACCCACTTTTATTTTATTTTTATTTTGTTTTGGATAGATTTAGGGGAATAACCCAAAATTGGGTTATGACGGTAAGTTTAAGCAAGAAACACAAACAACCCAGAAAACCATATAAAAAACTAGGTTCTTTCCAAGAAAAACAATTAACAAAATCAATTAATTATAATTTATAAATAGAGAATACTTGAAACCCATATTAGAAACAACCATTAATGCAACAATTTATCATCACAATCACTTAAGAGCGCATAAACCAAATCCACTCCAAAATTACAAGTGCTAAGAAGTGAAAGCTATGGAAAACTTACCAAGATCTTGAAGTAGAGATGATGCATAAGATTTTAGTGAATATGCTTTATATTCAATCGGTTGGTTACATGTAACACTGATTTTATTTATGTAAAATATATTTATTATAATAAAGTTTGTTTTATCTTTGATATTCATTTATAATTAATTAATGAATCTGAATTTTTATTAATGAATTTAGCCTGAAAATTATAAAGTTGTTATAATTGGAAGATTTCTATTGCATCAAAACATTGTTCTTAAATGGTTTCTATTAAAATTGGATATTAATTAGAATTATTAAGATCAATGCATATCATGTTCATCTCTTTATAAAATGAAATAGTTGCTCTCATAAACCAAGGTATAACCACCTAGAAATAATATGTAAGTGTTTCTCATATAAAAGAATTCCATATAAAAAGATCATGCATGTCTATAGAAAGGCTCTCATGATAATTGTGTAAATAATTCTTAAATTTGAGATCATTAAGTTATCTTATATAGAAATGTTATATTTTAATTCTGACCACTTGTTATCCTAATTAAAGGTAACAAACAAACATATATTTTTAAGTATAGTATAAACTTTATAAAAATCTTTGAGTAATCAAGAGATGATTTATTTCTAGGCGAATTGATGAAAATATTATATTTATTGTGAAATCCTTGGTCAAAATAGAATGAGTTTTAAAAAAAATAATTTTTTTATTGAAAAAATTAAAGACTATAATATTTAGAACTAATATGACTTGACAAAACAAACGTTCTTCATGCTATAGTATCTAAATCAAAATATTCTTGATGTGGAGATAATAATTACATTGAGAAAATAGTCATTGAAATATTAAGTCAAATTACTGATGATTTTTCTAATATTTAGAGAATTATGAAAAATTATTGGACATCTTACTTGATCTTTAAATATAAATTATTAAATTAAAATTATTTGAAGTATTGAATCTTATTTTATTTAAGATTATGATTTACGTTTGAGACAACTAATTTGAGAACCTAAGATGTCACTCATATAAGAAATATTGGTTAGAATTTAAAATAGAATGTTTAGTCAAGTGTAACTTGATTATAAATATATTTTAGAAATTAAATATTGGAAAGTAATTAATATAGAAAATTAAAATTGTAGACCTAAGAAAACAATCTAGGGATTTGATTAAATAAATTTATTGATAGTAGAACAATGGGGTGATTCTAAACAGGGCTTGTTTCTTTTCGAGGGAGGTAGTATTTGTATTTCAAATGAAAACATAAAAACATTATAAAAATCACGATTTTACCAAGTTAAAATAATTTTAATACTATTTTACTAGTTTTTGAAATGATTTTAAACAATAAATAAATTAATTGATTACAGTTTTACCAGTCATTTTGTCGAGAATCCTAAACAAACAGTTTCTGTCTGTGATTAGTAAATGGAAAAATTATTTGGACCGGACACGAAGTGTCTGTTTGTGAGGGTGGTTGCGGTAGCTTTTCAAAGTGTTTTTCGTGCCGAAATACATTAAAATGATATTTTTTTATTTTTTAAAAATCATTTTTGACATCAGCACATCAAAATGATCTTAACGCACTAAAAAAATTTAATTTAAAATGCAAAAAAAAAAAAATTGAAATTTGGCAAAACGCCGGTTCCACCGCCCATCCAAACAGGCTGGAAACTATGGAAGCGAAAGTTTTGAAAAATCAACCCACAAGGCCCACGAACCTAGAGGACTTGTCACCTATCACGACTCGTATGAATTTCCTGCAACTTTCGTTCGACCATTGTTATTTCACCACAAAAAATTTCTTATGATTTGCTTTATTTGTGCCCCTTAAAGATTTCCATGGAGCATCTATATATACACGCTCCCTCTCCTATCTTAACGTTAGGTCAACAATCCGTGCAAGCTAGTACGTTCGCAAAATAAAGATAGCATCTCATCTTCCCGCGTTAATTCTTCGGTGATTCTCGAGTTAGGAGCATCATGTGTGTCCTCAAAACAAATGACCTAAAACGGATTTTCCAAGAACTTGACAAAAATGGCGATGGCCTTTTGAGTGCAGCGGAGCTCAGTTGGCTTCTCGAGAGCATCGGAGGAGTCCATTTTAGCCTGCAGGAGCTTGAGTCTTCGCTGGGGAAGTCATGCCTCAACTTCGACGAGTTCTTGTTATTTTACGACTCCATAACAAAGCAAGGCGGTGACGGCAACAGCGAAGAAGTGCCAGCAGACGGTCAGGATCAGGGCTGCGAGAAGGAGGACTGTGACCTCGTTGAGGCGTTTAAGATGTACGATTCTAACGGCGACGGATTCATTTCTGCCGAGGAGCTTCAAAGTATGCTGTCGAGACTTGGATTATGGGATGAGATGACTGGCAAGGATTGCAGGGGTATGATTAGTAAATATGATACAAACTTAGACGGGGTTCTTGATTTTGAAGAATTCAAGAAAATGATGCTTCATACCAGTTCCTAAAGAGTCATTTTTGATGCAGTCTAGGACTCCAGAGGTTTTGGGTTTGTGATGATCGTGGTGGTCAGCCTCTTAGACATCGCCGGCTGCCGACCTTGTAGACCATCTTTTAATGCTTGTAGTATTCCTTTGATATCTGTTGAGTGTAGCTGTTAGGGCACATCTATGTATGTAAAGCAGAGTTTTTTATATGAGAGTGATTTCTGGTTACCACACCTCGTCGTTTAATTAGGAGTTTTTGAGTACATAAATATTTTTGAACACAAACATGGAGCCAAAAAAGCAACAACTCGACCAATAATGGAAACTCGGATGAAAAGAAACGAACAAGTAATTGAAATAATTATCAAGATAGGATGAACTTCCGATACAGTTGGAAATTTCTTTATTATTTTCAGGCTAGGAATTTGTAATAATTTTGGAGGTTCTGTGTCATTAGTGCTTTCTATGATTTTGTTCTTGATAACTTGGTTTCCGCAATTAGTAGACACCATGAATTAAATTAATCAGATTTTCCACAAGCATCTAGAAAGTCATAATTTGTCTGCAATATTCTAATTTTATCCTTTGTTTGAATTGAATCACAAGGCAGTACTATCTTAGAAAAGGAACCAAATAATATTCATACATGAGATAGATAATTCTAAATTTCTCTTTTATGCAAGAAACCTCACTTCTAAAAAGAGTAGGTCCAAGTGAGCGAGCAAAACCCTGATTGTTCGATGTTTTTATAAAAAAAATCATGTCCTGAGAAGAACTCGAGATCTACTGTGTAGATTGCAAGCTTTTTATCATCACACCGAGCATAACATACAACATTTGTATTCAATTTATAATATTTTCATCTTATAATTAAAGCAACATATTCCTCCTTGACTCGTTTACCATATTGAAACAAATATATATTTGAAGAAGAAAAAAACCCATGCACAGATAAGGAGCTGATTTTTCCAGGATGCCCTCCCTGTTCACATCAAACTACTAGACTTTGTAGCCTAAAGTCGATCGTGTAGGGGCATGGACAGTATACGAAGAGATTGCTAGTCTACAGTTTACTAACCCTAATGGGAGTTTCCGAGAAAACTCCCATGGCAGACCATCCGAGAAAACACCACCATCGTACAACCGTACAGGTCAATGCCTTTTCATTGCATTATTATTGACTATTCCGCTGAAGAGGATAGCCAATTTACACCCAAGAAATATCCAAACGTGTGATCACTGTCAACGCCAATCGTGGCCAGCGGACGCACGCAACTGGCTCGGAAAGAGCATCGCAAGTTACTCCAATATAGACGTGATGCAGACACATTCATTCAATTACAATGCAAGGCTAATTGATGACTCTCTCCCGTTGATCTTTGAAGTTCTGAAGCCAGGCTCTATGACTCTGTGAGCTTTCATGGAAGATCACCTTAATTGGTTTTACCCTATCATATATATATATATATATATATGATAGGGTAAAAACCAAGAAAAACAGGAGGAGAAAAAAATGTGACACGGAAACTGCTGAGAAGGGGGAGCTTACGGATAGTGCTGCCCTCGTTTTCCTAACATTCATAAATCATGAGCGTGATAAGTTCTCAGGATTCCCATTTTCAAAAAAAAAAGAAAAAGAAAAAGAAAAAGAAAATCCTATGAAGTTGCAATTACATGTTCTGACTTCTGTCTCTTTCGGAAACACACGTATATATTTGCGGCTGCTTTTATCCCAGAACAGGGATTCTCGTTCCATGTACCTTATTCCTGTGATTTCAAAATAATTTTATGAAATTTAAAAGAATATATTATTTCAATGCATTATAAAAAATATTTTAAAAATAATATATCCTAAACGCAAATTGATTCACACGCTTTGCAGTAAAAATTCTCTTTTTTCTTTGGAAACAAAAGGATAAAAACATATTCAAGAAAAAAAAACTATTAGAAAAGTTAATATGATTTTTTAAATAATATAAATAAAATAGAAAAATCAAATTAATAATATGGTTTTTTAAATAATATAGATAATACATTCCAAAAAACAATCATTTAGAAAAGTCAATTCTATTTTAATAAATATAATATTAATATAATTATTTATTAATAATAACTAACTAATATAAATACAATCAAAACAACTTTTTTATATATCAAACAAATTTTTGAATTTTTTTAATAATATATAAGAATAATTCTTCACCTTAAAAATATTATTTTAGTTTTTTAATATAGTTATAAAAATAAAAAATAAAAGCTAATTTTTTTTTTGTTTTTTTAGTTTTTCTTTAATAATCGTTGAACAAAAATAAAGTGGATTTTATTTAATAATTCATACGGGAAAGAACTGTGCGATGTGCTCGGCGAGACTTTAGGTGTGTTCGGTATTATTTTTGTTTTTGTGGTTGAGGTTTTTTTTTAAAAAAATAATTAAAAACACTTTAGCTGCGATTCAAAATAAGTTTTGAAGTGTTTGGTTAAAACTGTGGTTGAGTTTGAGATTAATGAAAAACAGTTTCAATTGTTTGGTTACCAAGCTTTTCATATTGCTTTCAACTTGTGAAATTACTTTAATATATATATTATTTTTTAAATATTTAATAATTATAATAAAAAAATATAATTAATAATTCAAGTAAATTATATATTTGTTTTTATTCTCCCATCAAACTAGTAATTTCATCACGAACTATAAATCCATATATGAAGGTCTCTGCGATCCCGGAACAAAATATAATAAAATATAATTTGAAACAAAATTAGGATTGCGAGACAAAAATTATATTGTGATCTCCTTCTAATATATTTATTTATATTTTAATTAATTTTTAGATTATTTTAATATTAAAAACATATTTTTATATTAATATACATATATTATGTAAATATTATTTATATTTTAATTAATGTTTAGATTATTTTAATATTAAAATATATTAATATTAAAACATTATTTCAATTTTTATCTCTCCCCATCCCGCCCCCCGCCCCCAAACCAGCCCCCCTCTCCTCACCGCACGGAAAACAACATTTTGCTGTTTTTCATGAATCGCAACTTTGACAAAATTTTGGGGGTGAGGTCCACCAGTTTTTTTTCAAATCTCTACATTAACCAAACACTTAAAACACCCATTTTTTCTACCACCACTAGTCACACCACACTCCCAAACACTCTCTTCGATTTGCATGCAGTTATCAGCTTGAGAGATTGCTGCAGGGAAGAAAATTCAAAGTCAATTTGATTTATTTTAATAACTTGAGTATTGGACTAGTTTTATCGGTCATCACATCAGTAGTTTCTTCTACGAAGACAAATTGAACTCACAAATGTTACTCCATTCTGAACCATTGTTTTTTTTTTATTAAATTGGATCTTTGAGTTAACTTGGGTGTATTTTTATTAATTTTATAGGCTTTAAAATTAACAATTATATAAATCTCTAGCAGACATAATATTAACAACCATAAAATTCAAATATGAAATCACAAAAAACCAAATTTCTTAATCCAAGCATAGTATATAATTGTCATTTGTACCATACATGGCCACTGGTGCAGTACTCTGCTCTCTCTCTCTCTCTAAGTTATCAATAATTTGATTAAAAATATTTATGAATTTGGAATTTGATGTGTTTCTACTAAGAAATCTAAGCACAAAATTATATATTACTACCACCCAAGAAAGCCAACAAAGATTCATAGTTTTCTGGATCATCAAACCTTGGAGTTATTCCAGATGCTCATATAGTGTTTTTTTAAGACTTTTCTAGAATACAATTTTAGCCCTATTTATTTCGTGTTTCAAAAATATTTTTGATTTTTTAAATTAAATTTTTTAATGTTCTCAAAGCATTTTCATGTGCTGATATTAAAAATAATTTTTTAAAAATAAAAAAATATCTGATATATTTATAAATAAAAAAATATTTTTAAAAGTAACCTGAAACACCATCCAAATATAAGATATGGGCCACCATGATTTATTTATTTATTATGTAAAAAAAGAATAATAAAATACTCACAACTTAGGTCATGTTCCTGTTTAGAACCAACTAGCCAAATGTCATGGCAATGGCCACCTACGCCCTCCTGCAACCCCTATCTAAGAGCTGACATGAAACAAACCCTCCTGGCAAAAGAGTGCACCGTCAATCTCGCCACCCAAAAAAACATCAAAATGACTGCTTAATTTTCTTATGATTGTTTTGAGAGACACGTTGCAGAAGGCAAAAACAATAAAGCATTAATTAATGACTGTGCATTAATGGAGTTGCGAGAAATAACCATCATGAACAGTATATGTATCAGTTAATAATTGCTATAATGGACACATCAAATAAATATCGATAAACGACAACAACACAACATTTATTATAAAAACTACGAGAAACAATTATCATGAGAAAAGGAAAATGGGCACTAATAAATTGCTGCCCCACAAACTGCGTCAATGAATTGAAAAAACTGTTACAATCCACAGTAACTTGAGTGTGGATGAACAGTTAATTGGCGACATGGTTTAGCTGTTTTTGTAATAAGATGGTAGGGTTTTACACAAGCTGCGCGTGGCTGTACTGCCACCCTTCTTGTGGCCTCAAATCACACGAATAGAGTTGATTGTTATGACCATTCAATTTCGACATTATTTTGCATTGGCCAATATACATGGTGAGGAGGGATCACACCCCACAATGAATAAAAAATATCAGCGTGGGGGACCCCTTGATTTTCTTCACGCATGGACCCAGAGATCGATGGGCTCCACCTTGCGACCCTACAGGTTTTAATTCACTATTTTGAGAATGATGTAACCTGATTGTCACAACGATATGTAAAAGTGATACTCGATCACAGCAGAACATTTCAAATAATGCTTTAACTCTTGTTTTTGTTGTCCAAAGGTGAAGATCAAACATTCTTGGTAACACAGTCAAGCCTCAAGAATTGAAGTTAGTGATCTTATACAAGAATCTGACATCCCTTGATGTTAGTCTAAATGATATTAAATGTGAGACCTGAAAAGGTACGCTTCTGCTGTGCTATGAATCGAACTCACCAGTTTGTGACTTCCATTTTGGTCCATTAGTGTTTTGTTTTTTCAATTGGAATGAAATATTTTATTTTGAAGTGTTTTAGCATGCTGTTTTGGGGTTATACTGTTTATGTATATATATATATATATATATATATAAATAATTAAAAAAATTTAGTTCAAATCTAAAAATAAAATTATTTAGAATTGTGCAATTTAATATAAAAAAACACAATAAAATAATTTTTCTAAACAAAATTATGAGAATGTTATCAATAATCTTGCAAGGTCATTATATTCTTTGATTGCTCTGAAATTTTAACATAATATATATAAATATATCAAGAGACTCCTCGTAAAGTTTTATGTTGATCTAACGGTCGGATTAAGAGATAGAATTGATATTGTAAAATTATTTGTTATTTAAAAAAACACTATTTAGCCTAAACGAAACGGGCAGAACAAAACAGGAATGTTCCAACCAAAATTTAGATAAAATTTCCAGAATGGACCAAAATTTTAAACTACATAAAAACTACATCGTTTTATCTCATTTTTTAAACTAATATGCAAACAAAATAAAATTAAAAACACTGGAACTCACTGGGCAGGGTATTGAGCAGTGATATTATATTTCTAATTATATTTCACTCCCTTTCCTTGTGGATCATCAAAGAGAAAGTGAGGAACAACAGGGAGTGCAAGAAAATCAAATGGAAATGTATGTGATGATATGACCATCTTATTATTGTGAAAGTCTTTAATTACAGGAAATGTAATGTTATTTCAATATATAAATAATGATTTATTTAGGATTTTGGCTTCTTTTGAATATTGTACTACATGGTGTTATTGTACTGAAATGGGGATATAATTGTAATTTTCTTCTGGTTAAGGAAGGAAACAAGTTTTTGTTAGATTTTCTCTCTCTTTATACTTGATGTTTTCATCTTGTAATGCATTTTTAGTTTTTCCTTCTTTTTTCTTTATATTTTTTAAATAATAATAATTTTTTATTCTTATGCTTTATATATTTATACCATTATTTTTGTTATAATCTTTAGTCTTTTATAATTTGATTTTTAATATGTTTTTTTTGAAAAACTATTCTACGCAGACTAAGAAAATAGTGTTTTATTAACAATTGCGACATTGTTTTATTTTTTAGATATGTTAAAATTAATTTAGGATTTTATATATTTTTTTATTAATACAAATGACTTTCATTATATATGTAAGCATAAATTTTATGACTCAGGATCTTTTACTCTATGTAAACAAAATACGTTACAAATACCTACACATTAATTTTATGTGTTTTAAAATAAAAGTTATTTGATCTGTAGCTGATTTTATTGAACAAATAAATTTATATTGATTTAAAATTTATATATTTTATTGAAAACTTGTGTTCCACAAGAATTTTGCATAGATTTATTAATTTGCGGTAAGTGGCTAATATATATATATATATATATATATATATATATGATAGGGTAAAAACCAAGAAAAACAGGAGGAGGAAAAATTGTGACATAGAAACTGCTGAGAAGGGGAAGCTTACGGATGAAGTTGCAATTACATGTTCAGATCAAGGTTGTCAAAATTGGGATTTTGACATACATGAAATTGGTTTTTAAACTCGGGTCATAAAATTGGATCGTAAAATCATACATAAAATATTTCTATATAAAAATCATAAAATCACAGCTAAAATCGTGTAGGTGAAAAATCATAAAATTGTAAGTAAAATATTTTTGAGTACAATATAACATAATTATGGTCATAAAACATCATTAGTTAAGGTTCATACATGATTTAAAATAATTTAAAAATATGTTATAAAACAATTATATCAATAGAATTTTATTAGATAAAAACTAACAAATTTAAAATAAATATTCTGCTAGCGTGCTATATAAAGTAAAATCAGTTTTATTATCATCATCTTTCTTGTTATTTTTAATATATTCATAAAAAATATTACTATTGAAAGGAATATAAGGATTAATTTTCTACAATGTGATTTTAACAATAATGGTTCTGTCTTCTGTCTCTTTCGGAAACACACGTGTATTTGCGGCTCCTTTAGTCAGGGATTCTCGTGCCCATGTACCTTATTCCTGTGATTTGAAAATATTTTTATGAATATTAAAAAAATATATTATTTAAATACATTTTAAAAAATATTTAAAAAAGTAATCTGTACTAAACGACAAATGGATTCACACGGTTTGCAGTGAAAGCTCTCTTTGAAAATCCAAAAAATAAAAAGTTTTTCTTTCGAAAGAACAATAAAATGAATACATATAGTGTTGTTTTAAGACTTTTCTAGAATACAATTTAGTCTCAACTAAATAGCTCCCGCCATGCTAAGGGCCACCATGATTTATTTATTTATTTATTTTTATGTAAAAAAAGAATAATATTTAATATTCGCAACTTAGGTCATGTCCCTGTTTAGAACCAATAAAATAAAACAAACTTAATAAAAATAATAAAATAAAAACACCATCAAAATCAGGCGAGCTGTCAGATCCCTCGAGCCAAATCATAAAAGAAAAAACAAGAAAAGCTACAAGTCCCAATTCTTAGATTATTTCAATGGATGGTGGTCGATTTGCAATTAAATTTACTCATTATGCAAGTAGGACCCTGATCAAGTCACGGGAATCAAGCAGGAGGGTCGGATTAAAAAGAAGTAATTGGTGAGGGCGGATTTAACAAAGTCACGAAAGTAGAGGGTCATCCAAGCTAATTAACCCTTGAGATAGGAGGAACAAAACTTGTTCCGTCGAATAAACGAAAGGATCGGGTGGGAGAATATTTATGGCCCCTGACGTAAATCGTACAAGGGCAAAGAGAATCACTCGCAGACCTGAGCAAAGAGAATCACTCGCAGACCTGACAACCACATCGAACAAGGAAGGAGCCGAAAGGAAAGTGACATTGTATACAACGGACAATTGGCTGCGCCTCGATTTCTCAGTCGTGTGAAAAAGCCATTCAAATAGAGGCTGATTTATTGAGCAGAGGTGAAGAGTGATTTTGTAGTTATTGATAATGAACCAATCTCACAGGTATGATATGGTGCCTTATTTACTCCCTTTCACTTTCATAGATTCCTTAAGGATCGTCTCTTAGTATTCTAGTTTTCCGTGTTTTGTCCAAAAAATCTGAGCATCTTAATTGAACAGATGGTGTTTGCGTGTTCTCATCAATAAAATACGGAGTTCTTTTGTGTGTGAGTAGTCGGGAAAATCCTATGTTGCTTCTTATGCAGATTGTTATGTTCTCTTTCGGAGTTTTCAGACATCCAAGTGGTGTTGAGTACCTACCAATTTGATGCAATGGATTGCTTTTGAGTAATTTGATCTGTTATTGGGGATTTCTGGTTATTGATGAACTGGGTTTTGCTTCAATTTCAGGTTTAGTATCGACATGAATGGAATTTAATATAAATCCATTTGTATATAATAATTGTTAAAAATGTCGACTGCAAAGCCTTTGAAGAAGGTAGTAGCTGCTGTCATTCTTGATTTGGATGGTACCCTTATTAACACAGGTCAGTTTCAGAACTTGGATTCATTTTTTGTTCTTACTTTCATCAACATTTCACTATCTTATTCGTGATAAATATATATAAATAAGCAAGTTTTTCTTTTCAATTTCATGGCACAGATGGCATATTGAGCGATGTTTTAAAAGCTTTATTTATCAAGTACGGAAAACAATGGGATGGAAGGGAAGCTCAAAAAATAGTGGGAAAGACGCCTTTGGAAGAAGCTGCTATTGTGGTGGAAGATTATGAGCTTCCTTGTTCAATTGATGAATTTGTGACTCAAATCACCCCATTGCTCTACGATCAGTAATTAATCTCTACACTTCTACCTAGTATTATGAATGTGGATATGATATCTTTTGTCATCAAGATCTCAAAAATATTATCTACGGTGCATTTGGTATGCAGATTCTTAGATACCTTCCCATAAGGTGATTGTTGGAAATATAAAAGATGGGTGTACATGAAACACATATTTGACTTGTGTGTGGTTGATCATGTGACCAAATGAATGTGTAAAGCTAGGATAAACACACAGTTAGATTCCCATTTTGTTGCCTCTGTTATTTTATTTATTATTTTCTTTTCCTAAAACTTTTAATGTTAGAACTTTATTATGACTTGCTATAAATAATCAGTGGGAAATTTTGATTTCTGACTGTTTGGGACTCATTTTGCCATTTCTCTCTCATTATATTACATGGTGACTGCTGTATGTGTTCTCTATCTCATATACTGTAAGTAATGGAAACGTTTCTTTTATTTGAAGGTTTTGCAACATTAAAGCTCTCCCTGGTGCCAATCGGTTAATTAAACATTTGAGTGATCATAATGTGCCTCTGGCGTTGGCTTCAAACTCTCCAAGGGCATATATAGAATCCAAAATTTCTTATCAACAGGGTAGGTTCTTGTAGGAAATTTAATGAAATTGAGGAGTTTTGTTTCCTGTTTTATCATCTGAAAACTAGCAAGTCTGGCATAGCAAAGAGTCAAACTTTACGGGCATTTGTATAACTTTTGATTTCTCACTTTTCCTGCTTATAGGATGGAAGGAATCCTTTTCTGTCATCATCGCTGGTGATGAAGTGAGAGCAGGAAAGCCATCTCCTGAAATGTAAGATAAATTAGTTTACAATTTATTTATGTACTTACTTTTTTGGATCATATATCTTTTTTAACAGAAAAAAAATGGATGTTCTTGGATTCTTAATCTACAAGCTTGCCTTTCTAGATTTTTGGAAGCTGCTAAAAGGCTAAGTATCGAACCATCCCGCTGCCTTGTCATCGAGGATTCTTTGTGAGTGAGCTTAATTCACAAGTTATTATTATAGCGAACCTTTTGATTTGTCCAATTGTCCTTGCAAAGGCTATTTAAGGAATATGCTTTTCTTTAAATAGTGCAGTCCTAAATATTGGTTGGTGCAAAACATTGTATTGCTGTCAAACAGTCTAATTCTGTCAGAATATTTTAGTTGGCATAGGATTTGATAAAGAATCGGCATATCTTTAGGACCTGACCCCTGTTGCATATGTTTTCAGTTTTCCACTAGCGTGGTGTTATTCCCACCCCATATTTTAATGGAATGACAAATATAGGAATTTGTAAGTATATGTTTTTGTAATTATAAATAAGTTATAGCATCAGAATAGCCCCTCTTTAATAAATATTTATAGCATAATTATATACTTGAAAAAAAGAAAAAGAAAACAAAAAGAAATAATAATAGATGATGCCAAAATATTTAGAGATTTATTCTATCAAAAGATTAGTGAAATTGTTTTCTTAAAAAAGAAGTAAGAACAGATGATACCAAACTATTTAGAGATTTACTCTATTGAAAGATTAGAGAACTCTATTTCTAGATTATTTTCATTATGATTTTCCCCCCTAACTAATTGGTAAAATGACAGAGCATCCATAATGAATTTGTATTCCTATACATTTATGCCTAGACAGAAGTAAACAAAGTTACTCCATCCACCAATATTTATATGCAAACACTCTAATATGACCATGGGTACTAGTTAGTATTTTAGTACAACGCAAGGAAATTTTGGTATGTAAAACTATATAATATAGTATTATAATTAAGGAAACATATTAAAGAAGGTTTTATTAGTGATAGGTAGAAAAAAGGTGGAGTGCAAATAACAGTGGATGGAGTGAGAATAACACCAAGCTTTCAACTGATGTTCCCTGCCTATGCATTCTACTTTTTCTGACCCAAACAACAATTAGAATGTTATTCATTCTCAGACACAACACACTGGATAGCAGTGCATTCTATCACGAAGTTCTATTTACTGATCCTGAAAAGTTTTTGTGCATGTCAGGCCAGGTGTTACTGGTGGTAAGGCTGCTGGCATGGAAGTAGTTGCTGTACCATCCATTCCAAAACAAACTCATCTTTATGATGCAGCTGATGAAGTGATCGGCTCTCTACTTGATTTACAACCTGAATTGTGGGGCCTCCCTCCTTTTGATGATTGTAAGTCTCTAAAGAGCTGGATCAATGTTACAGCTTTACTTGGGAAGTTTCTTTTCATCCTAGTTCTCTTGGGAATTTTATTTGTGATTGCAGGGATAGATGGTACTTTGCCGTTAGAAACTTGGCATATAGGTGGTCCTGTGGTTAAGGGATTTGGTCGTGGCTCAAAGGTTCTTGGAATCCCTACTGGTATGGAAATTTCTGTGTTCTCTTTATGTATCACATCTGAATTTGCAGTTATAGAAGCACATTTCAGTTTACTGGGAATCTGCTTCATTACTTATCTGACCTTTGATGTTGCACTTTGTTTCAATGAAATTGAGCATAAAGTGGTGTTCTCTATGCCTGTTTTGCTTGACGACTCCTCTTTCATTTCAGCATCTAACGAGTTTATTTATTTATTTCAGCTAATTTATCTACCGAAGGTTATTCAGCACTTCTTTCGGAACATCCATCTGGTGTGTACTTTGGCTGGGCTAGATTATCAACACAAGGTGTTTACAAGATGGTCATGAGTATTGGTTGGAACCCATATTTCAACAACACTGAAAAGACAATAGTGAGTTTAATACTGAAACAGATGATGATCTAATCATATTTTAATCTGTTCTCTAAATAGTTTATGTTGTAGGAGCCTTGGTTGCTTCATGAATTTGATGGGGATTTCTATGGTGAGGAATTGCGCCTTGTGATAGTCGGCTATATTCGACCAGAGGTATAATCAACACTCATTTTTATCCATTTTGCAACCCTTGCTATAATCACACTAATCGGTGTTCTTTTTTGCATCCCTTTTTCCCCCATCAAAGTCTTGTCTTCCCTTTTTCACTAAAGTTTGGGTTTGCAAAACTACAGGCCAATTTTACATCACTTGAGAGCTTGATAGCGAAGATCCACGAGGATAGAAGAATTGCAGAGAGAGCTCTAGATATTCCATTATACTTGAAATACAAGGATGACCCATATTTGAAAGGCTCTTCCCTGTGATCGTGGTAAGCATCCATAAACTTAATGACCCATAAACTTCTCCAGAGCTCATATTGCAGACTGCATTTGCCCAATTATAGAAGACATTGGTTGTGACCATATTGTATTCACTTTTCATGAAATGTTAGCCTGTCTCATAATCACTGTGGGTATAAAACTGAAACGACCCCCCCAAAACCCCCCAATTGTAGTTACTGATGATTTATGTGGCGTGAAATTGTCGTTGATAATGTACTGAAATTATAGCTGGGAAGCAATTATTCAACCTAGCCTGTATACGTGTTGAGACAATTTCGATGGTTACTTTTTGTTGGGACGAATATTGGCATGGTTTTCGATGGATTGTTGTAGCCTGTTCCCCTGGCATGGCTACTGCAGTGACTAGCTATTCAGTTTCTGAAAACGATTGCCCAACTTGAAAAAAAATATTTTAAGAAAACTTCCAATAATCGAATAATTTAGATAATATATCATTTTGCTTTAGAACTAAGAAAATAGATCCTTGGTTTGTTTCAGCTGGAACAAAATCAAAATTATTATTTTTAATTAAAAGTGTACGAGTATTTCAAACTAAAGGAATTAAAAAAGAAAAGAAAAGGAGAAGGTATTGTTAGAGAATAATATAAATCATATTCTGGGGCCTCACCTACAAGCTTGAGTTTTTAGATGAGATGGTTCCTTAACAGGTATAATTAGTGTCCATAGACTCCATACCCAGCTTCTCGATCCAAAGATAAGCATTTCTACATAATTTATCTAGTTCACAATTGATTTTGAAAAAGATTTTAAAGATAAAAAAATATTTTTAAGGTAATTATTGTATTCGTGCAATTGTAAATATCTGCGATACTGGATAAGCAAACATTGATTGACCGAATGCTAGATTTCTTCCTGCATTAGGAGACAAGTGTAAGCTGTAAATGATTTTCAAAGCTATAAACATCCAAGATTCTTGAAGATAAATAAGGAAATGATAAATAAAGATGCAATTGTTGTTGAGCATATGAGTCGATTGAAAAAAGAAGAAGAAGGAAGACAGTGAGAACGATGCTGCTACTTGTGATTGGAAAATTGGTTGTCCAAGTTGATTGGTATGGATAGTATTTTTTTTGTTAAGCAAAGAGAATGTGGTGTAGTAATGAGGAAAAAAAACGATGATAACTGTTTAAGAGTATAATTAAAGTTATTTTTCAAAATATTTTTTTATTTATAAATACATTAAAATAATATATTTTTTATTTTTTAAAATTTATTTTTTATATTAGCTTATCAAAATGATACAATTTTTTTTTAAACTAAAAATATCTTCTTTTTTTTCAAAAAATATTTTCAGAGTGATTTCCAAACACCATAGATGCAAACCTTTTTCATAGGATGAAATGGAGAGGTTGGAAGTGTTGGCGCAGCAGCACTGACATTATCTATGCAAAGATGTTCTAATGGTGTGCCTATTTGGGAGTGGTTGCGGTTATCTTTTAAAGTGTTTTTCGTTCAAAAATATATTAAAACTATGTTTTTTATTTTTTAAAAATTATTTTTGACATCAGCATATCAAAATGATCTAAAAACACTAAATTTTATTAATTTAAACTTAAAAATAAAAATAATTTTTTTTCAAATTTTTTCGAAAGTGCTTTTGAAAAGCACTTCCAAACACCCCCGGTTGTTTGGTATTGTGGTTTGAATCACGTTTGAAAAAAACTAATGAATTGTTGTTTGGTTATCTATAAAATAATAATATATTTGTATGGGGCCACCACTAAAACCTATCACACCACCGATTCATGAAAAATAACTAGTGATAGCTTTTCATCCATAATAAATTTATTGTCACCACAGAAATTGCTGTTGGAATTTAATTCCAAATCAAACCCTCATTTCTTCTCCTTCACACACCATATGCATATACAAGCAAAACCCAAAAATCCCCAACTTGTCCAAAAGAATGAGCTCACAAACCTGTCTAAAAGAATGAGATCGAGGTCATGCTTGTTGTGCAACATGATTTTGGCATCAAAAACTTGGGAAGTCATTCTAGAGAGAGAGAGAGAGAGAGAGAGAGAGGGCGGGGGGCGGGAGTATTCTGGAGAAGTATTTGAGAGAGAGGGGCCTGCAGGGAGGGGGTGAAATAATATATGATATAAGAAGATCACAATATATAACTTTTGCCTCGTAATCTTAATTTGATATTTTACTAGATGTTGTTTCTCAATCAAATAATCAGGGACCGCAGGGGTCTTCACGTATGAATTTAATTCGTGATGAAATTACAAGTAGTTTAATGGGAGAATAAATACAAGTGTCTAATTTACTTGAATTATTAATTATATTTTATTATTATGATTATTAAATCTATAATATTTAAAAAACAATGTGTATATATATGTTTTAAAGTAATTTCACATGTTGACAATAATATAAAAAACTTGGTAACCAAACACATGAAATTGTTATTAACCTCAAACTCAACCACAGTTTTAACCAAACACTTCAATTTCAGTTATGAATCGCAGTTAAAAGTGCTTTTCGTGAACCTGTTTTTTAAAACTTCAACAATAAAAATAATCGCAATACCAAACACACTCTAAGAGTCCATTCTTTACCAATGGCAAGTGAAAAACCAAAGGAATGAAAGACAAAATCATTATAGTTTTGTTTTAACACACATAAACTCAGTGGTCTGTACATGAAAAAGAAAAAGAAAACAATAAAAATTAAATATAAATAACAGGGTCCTCATGTTAAAAATCTTATAAGGATAAATGCAGGTTTGCAAATATCCATCGATATATTTCTCCTTGTGCCTAATCTGTGTTTTGAGCTCTCTCTATAACTTCAATTTGTTTTGCACCCATGAGAGCTGCTTGCATTTGGCTATTCTATTCCCTAACAAAACTCTTCAAAATCTATCTTAAAATTCTCATAACTTTTGTTTAAGATCTACCAAACTCCCTAAATTCCTTAATTCCTAGATTTGCCATCATAAATCCACCAGCAGAACAGCTGACAAAGGCGTAAATAAGCAAGACATGGATGCATTAACAGAACAATCGGCAACTGATGGCAGACCAACCAAAACCTATGAAGTCACAAAGAAGAAACGATGAAGAACCTGGAAACCAATGCAGGGTAAAAAGCAAACAAATTTGACAATTCCACCCATGTCCCATGCAGTAAGGTTAAAGGAAAAGCATAGTGGCTTTCAAAAGCCTTGAAAACCGACTGTGCAAGTCCATAGTTAATTATCTCTTAGTTTGCGATGCATATACAGTAGAAACCCAACATGTTTTAGAGCTTCCGGTAATTATTAAAAAGAATAGGGTTATTTGTAAGCATTTTTTTTTAAAAAAAATTTATACTGATATGAAAATAAAAATATTTTATTTTAAAAAATAATCTTTATCATAATCCGACACAGATGTTCATCCGAAAAACATTATAGTTTTATATTAAAAAAACATTAATCACTGAAATAATATGATATGTTGATGATTTTACTCTCCAAAAACTTACAATAAGCTTTTAAGGATATTGAAATCTTTTTACTTGACCTATTTAATTATTTATCATACAATATTAAGCGGGAATAATAAGTTTTTTTCCATATTAATTGTCTAATAAAACAATTAAATAATCAGAAAATAACTTAAAATATAATTTTCCAATATCGAAATAGAAATAAGTTATTTTGTTTGATGCACTAGTGATTTATGGAATATCTTCGGATTCCATAATATATATATGTTGAACCAAATTATTTGAGAGTTAATCTAAATTATCCACTGACTTATTTGTGTGAAAACCCAAATTCTAATCCTTGAAAATACAAAAACTCACAACTCCATGGATCCATTATTTATTAACTCTCTTTCTCTTGGAAAATCACCATGTTTATGACACCTGATTTACTAGCAGGATTGCAAATTTAATGAGTCTAGCTTGGATACTCTCAAGATTGTATTTATAATCGATATTTATTTTTTAAATTAATTAATAAATCTACAAATGAATTCAGCCTCTGGCTTGAATCTTTATTTATCGCATTATATAACAATCATTGAAAAGTAAAAATAAAAATAAATACGAGCCCTGTTAGTAACATTTAAAAATCAACTTATTTATAAAACATATTTTTTTTTATGATTTGAATGCCTTGTTATTTCAACAAATGATCGAGCTTAGGCCAAATTAATTTCAGTCCTTAAAGGCCATTAAAAAAATTATCTCTCCCACTTGACAAAGGTTGTCAAAATCGTGATTTTGACACGACACGGAAGGGATTCGAAAACTTGGATCGTAAGATCGGATCGTAAAATCGTACCTGAATTTTTCCGTACAAAAATCGTAACATCACAGTTAAAATCGGGTAGGTAGAAAAATTGTAAAATCATAAGTAAAATATTTTCGAATACAATATAACATAATTATGGCCATAAAACTTCATTAGTTAAGGTTCATACATGATTCAAAATAACTTAAAAATACATTACAAAACAGTTAGTTATATAATTAATTATTTTAAATAAAGTTCAATTATTTTATATATAGTTTAATTATGCAATTAATTATATAATTAATAGGAGTAGGTTATATAATTAAATAATTGCTTTTGAAAAACCCTCCAGCAATAAAATTATTATTTTTAATTATATTTAAATTAAAAAATGAATTTAAATATAATTAAAAGACCCACAATATTTGAGATTTGAAATTTAAGCTACTTATTGTATGTTTTTCAAGTAATTGTATGTTTTTTTTATGGTTGATGTATTTGAAGTTAATTAATGTTATTTATTGTCTTAAATTAATAGGATGTTTTAAAAAAAAATTATTTTGTATGCTAACTATTTTTATGCTAATTAATAATAATAATAATAATTATTATTATACTCCCGTAGAAACCTATTTTTATTATTATTATTATTATAAATTTACACCCCCCCTAAAAACCTACTTTTATTATTATTATTATTATTATTATTATTATTATTATTATTATTTATTACTACTACTATAAAAGCCACTCCCTAGTAACCCTAATCTCTAATTCCCTTCTCCAGTTCTCCCACAGTCCTATGCCGTCGCCCACCCATTCTCCCTCCCTCCCTTTCCGGCTACTCTCTTCCTCTTCATCTCCTCATCCTCTTCTCCATTTTTTTTCTTGGCTTCGTTCGAAAATTTGATTTAGCTTTTGAACCAGCGGCATAATGAGCAGATCGTAAAATCGAACCGATTCGGTCTGATTTTACGATTTTAACCGAGTTTGACCAAAATCGATTTGTCTACTCGAGTTGACAAGGTTTGATGAGTTGACTCGCAAAATCGTACAATTTTACGAATCAACTCGCGATTTTGATAACATTGCACTTGACCATCTGCTCCTCTTTTAAGAAATTTAATGAATACTACCAACAGCTCTGGATTCTGATGGTGGCAATGTATATTCTCTTTAATGGGGCCGAAGATCTATCAGGTAGAAATAGAATCTTTGTTAGCTCCTTCAATTTGTATTTATTTTTACTCCTTTTTATTGTTATGTGATTCTCTTTTCCTTTTGACCAGTTCTTTTTTCCTTTATCTGTTTCTTTTGCCATATAACAAACCTCAACCTTTTTTTATTTGCTTTTTTTATTAGACCATTTTGCTTTTTATTTAAAAAATATAGTGCGGTTTATAAAATTAATGATTGGTACATCATGAAAAGATATTTGAAACTATAAAAGACAATACAAGATAAACTATATATTTAAAAAATTATGATGGAAATTTAGCATGGAAGAAAGATACAATTCATCTTGAGTTGCAATAATTATCTAATTTTTTTTTCATGGTTTTTTTTATTCCAATTTAATGATTTCTGAATTTATTGAAATCTTTTTATATGTGATCAAGTATAAGTAAGGAAAAAAACATTATGTTTTTTTTTTATCTTCTTTATATGTTATGTTTTTTAGGATTTGAACACATTGTCATAACCCAATTTTGGATTATTCCCCAAATCTACCCAAAAAATAACGAAAATAAAATAAAAGGGGCAGATGACGGCAGAAAAATCAAGGTGGAAATTTTGGACGTTTTCGAGAGGCCGGTCGTACCTCTTTGTCATCCAAAAATGAAGGAAAATGCAGATTCAAGGCTAAAATAATTTATTATTGGATAAATCTGCGTAAAAGTTAAGTCGAAAGACATAATTATATTTTTATGGGCCAATTCGATTTAATCGTCGGCCAATTTGAAAGTGTAATTATGCTTTGGAATTGATTGAGAGCCCAATTGAAGGATTTAATTAAGCGCAAGGGCTTAATTATACTTGAAATGAGTCAAATTAATTTTATTAAAGGTTTAATGGGTGAGAAATTAAATTTAGAAGCTTAATCTGGGTTAAATTGAGATGATCGGAATTTTCGGTGAAAAAACTTTTTGGGTGAAATCGAAAGCCAAAATTGAAGATAAAAACATCTTTTTTTTCCTGTTTTTCTTGTCAAAAAACTCTCTTTTTTTGTCACAACATATTTAAAATTAAAAAAAAAACCTACAGCGGCCGCCACTAACTGTATCACGTCGCTGTAGAATACACTCGTCGTCGTTCAACTGTAGCTCGCCACTGTCACTCACTGCACACAGCTGTAGTGTGGCGTGACAATTCAATCTACTCCGCCTATAAATACCACGGGAAAACACAGAGGAGAGCGGGGGGGATCATCGGGGGAAACTGGGGAAGTTCTTAGATAGTCAAGACACGGGAAACAGAGGGGGAAAGAAAAGAAAAACGAGTAAAAGCCGAGAGAAAACTAGTGAAAAACAGGGGGGAGGTTCTGAAAATTCACAGAGATTTTTAGGAAATAAAAACAAGAGAAACAAGGGAAAATCACATGAAATAACACCATCATCTTCATCTCCCTCGGCGTTGAGCTCTCTCTCTCCCTCTCGGTCTGCAAGTCCTCTCTCTCTAAAAATCAGCTCTGTTGAGCTCTCTCTCTCCAACAGCCACCATTCAACCACCCATATCAACCCTTATCACCACCTTCAGCCTCCCCTCAACTCCAGCTGATCAGCTGTCCTCTCCGGCGAAGAAACAGAGACAGTCCCAACGACAGCAACGCCAGCCCGTCACCTTCCGATGACCACTCCGGCCACCACAGGCCACCGTTGAAGACGCCACCACCACAGGAATCATCACCTCGACCTCCTCTACCCAACGGTACTAACAGGTACACCTCTCGTCAAAGTCGAAAATCCACACTATTCATCGTCTTCCCCAGCCTCACATGCAGTGGGACGTGATTTACGTCCCACTGTTCATGCGGGGTGGGTTGAGATGGGCCGGTCTTTGTTCCCGACCCACAGTCAAGACCCTTTGGGCTTCCAGCCCATGATGGCTGGAATCCCAGCCACATCCTTCTGGGCTTCCAGCCCAGCTCAGTCAGGGTGGGTTGTCAGCCCAGCCCAGAAAAAATAAAAATAAAATTAAAAAATAAAAATTGACAAAAAAATAGAGTTTTTTTTTACTACTATTATCATTACAAAAAATTTCAAAAATATAAAAAATGTATTTGTTTTTTTGTGCATACGGCCGAATTCTAAGATTTTTCCATGTTTATTTTTCATAAAAGAAAATATGTTGCATCTTTCTCATATTTTAAAATGAAAATTGGATATCGTAACCGGTTTATGATTATCTGTTGGAATTTGGCCAAAATACAAAAAAAATAAAAAAAAATATTTTTGTTTTAGCTATCTCGGTGTAAAATTACATTGTAAAGTACACTTGAAGATACTAAAAAAGATTTTCTTTTATTACGATGTAAAATTACATTGTAAAGTACACCGCAAATAAAAAAAATGTTTTTTTTTGTAGTGTAAAATAATTTTGGTTAGTCTTTCAACTCCTAACGAGGTAGAGATTCTCTCATGAAGAGAGATCTACGTCGAACTTTAGAAAAAACAACAAAAAATCAAACTTAGGAAAAACAATCAAACAACAATGCAGCTTACCTTAGGTAGGGTGCACTGGGGGTGATGCGTCTTCTCCTTGCACAACAAGTCCCCTTACCCAAGACTCTCGCAGACCAATAGGTTTCCTAGTGACCGTAATACTAGGTGGCGACTCCTAATAATTCTAGTTGTAACTTTACGACTATAAAACACACCCCTTTTCACCGTGCGCCATTGTCTCCCCCAAACCAAGAGGTGATGGCGGGGCACGAAGCGCGTAAAAAATCGCCGTCGCGACACACATAAAAATTATGCAAGGATAATAAAGATTTTGCTAATGTTTACAATACCTTTGAAACTTTGGCTTATGGGATATTCTATAGACTGAATGAATATTTGTTTTTTAAAAATAGTTTGTGTTCTATAAATTTATGTGTGTGAATTGTTTGTACGTGAAACACATGGGATGAATTGATGGAGGGGTTTCTAGGGTTGTTAAGACTTTTAATGTGTTGCTTGAATGTTTTTATTGGCTTAAAATGAAAAAAGAAGAAGATATGCAACGTATATGTGATAAATGCATAACTTGTAGGAAAGCAAAGTTTAAAACTCAACCATATAAATTGTATATCCTTTTGTTTGTACCTAAAAAACCACAGGTAGATATTTCAATGGACATTATATTAGGTTTGCTTGAAATATGTTTTTATTTGTATGTATATTTTCAAATTCTAAGGTTTTTCTGTATATTTTATACAAAAAATAAAATTTTTGTTTCTATGATACTTTAAGAAATAAAAATCAGGTAATGAGTATCATAACATGTTTTTGATTATCCATTAGAATTTAGTTAAAATTTCAAAAACACCATACAAATCAATCTATTTATTTTTTATATGTATTTTACATAATTTTTTGGTTTTAGAATGATTAGGTTTAGCTTGATAAAATAAATATCTCTTCACTGAGGAAGACTTTTCTTGAACTTTAAACAGACTAATAAATAAAAATTTGACTTTAAAAAAAAATCAATCAACAATGCAATTTATTATAGATAGAATTTAATGAAAGTAATGTGTCTTTTGCATGTACAATTAATTTTTTTACCAAAATTCTCACGGATCATTAGATTTTGTAATGAGATGACTCTTAAATCCTATTAGTTATAATTTTATTATTTACCATCACTTCTAGAACCACCCTCGGAGACCAACTCGCCACTTATTAATCATATTTTTATTATTTATAAACACTTTCATAACCACCCTCGATTCAGGGGACCAACCTGCCATCCGACTCAACGCACCCCTCAAAAATAAAATGCTGATTTGCGAAGGTTAAATATATACAGTAGCACCATTTGATGGATTTTTTTAGTAGAATAATTTTTCTGATAGGATTTTTTCCATTTAAAATTAAACATGTTAATTTTGCTTCAATATCCAAGCAACTAAAACATTTTGACGAAACAAATATAGATGCTATGATCCCTATAGCCTTTTGTACTATAGTTAGTCAACCTGGATCGTAGGAAAAACGTGTCAGAATTCATAGAAGCTGAGCTTCGTGAGCACTTTGACCGCAATAATTTAGCAGTGAAGAACTGTTGGGAACACTGAACAAGGACTCTGCAGTCAAGAACCAAAATTCTTTCTTCCAACCTTAACTCCAGTGTCTCCTAGGTGCAAGCCATTCGATACTTACTCCATAACCTGTGAACTATTGCATGCAGCAGGTCCAAAAGGTATGACCCAATGTTCTTGTTTGTCTCTTTTTGTTTATTTCTTCATGGTACTTTGCTGGTGGAGAGTCAATCTAAATTCAACAAACTATTTTTTAATATCTCGTGTATCTTGAGATGAGATGGGTTAAATGCTAAGGCCTGAATTAACAAAAGTAAAGGTACAGAGGACAAACAGGGACGATACACGAATCTATAAAATGGAAATTGATGTCGCAACACCATTGTCATAATCTAATCAAACACTATCATCAATTGTTCTAGGTACCATGACTGAGCAAAGCTGTCATTCCACACGCTCATACATATCCTTCATGAATATCCATCAGTGTTTGAAACTTTTCCGGAATAAAAAAGTACATCTTTACATCAACAATCCATGGCGGGGACACTAGACCCACACCACAAATTACACGAGTATATGGTCGAAGATGACGAAAGATGGCCCAGCCTGTCACATTTTGGTTGGGAGACTAAACCCATTTGGCTCATCTCATTGTTATTTTATTTATTTGAATTTATTTATGTTAAACATTTTTATTTGATGGGCCGAGCCCAATAGCGATATGTTTTAGAATTTATTATTTATATGTTCTTCTATCATTTTGTAAGGGAACTTTTTGATGAATATTGATAAATTTGTAGACTTTGCAATTCTTCAATCCCCTTTTCTCTCTTCTTTAGTTTCTTTCTTTCTCTAAACTTTTTCTTTCTCTCTCTAAACTTCTTTCTTTATTTATATGTTCTTCTATCATTTTGTAAGGCAACTTTTTGATGAATATTGATAAATTTACAGACTTTGCAATTCTCCAATCCCCTTTTCTCTCTTCTTTAGCTTCTTTCTTTGTCTAAACTTCTTTCTTTTTCTTGCTTTAAATTTGTATTACTTCGTGTTCTACATCAAATTTGGTATTAGAGCATGACTTTTACTTATTCTTACAATTAAAAAATCCAGAACCCTAGATCCAGTTTGATAAAAAAAAAATCATACTGTTCAAATTAAAAAAAAAGTATTGTTCTGGAAAAAAAAACTTATACTATTCAGATTACAAAAAAAAATTATTGCTCTTCAGTACTGTCCATCGATAGCAACTCCAGTAGCGGCGCCTCAGCCACAGCATGTCCTTGTCCGCAGCGTCCTCAATAACCCATCCACCTTCTCACTCCAGCAACACACCTGCCATAACGCCACCATCCACGATGCCCATGCCTTCAGCAACATCAATAGCACAACCCATAAGTTCATTACAGATGGTGATGCCACAGACAACGACGCCACAATCCTATCCCTCGCACCGCCGGACCCAAGCAGAAGCATGAAGCCCCATCGCCATCAAGTTGAAGATAGGCACAAGACAATCAGACGATGCCGTTAAGGCATTAGAAGAAAGCAACAACTTTTAAAAAATAAGTAAACATGCCACGTCATCAATACATCAGCCCTACATAGGATCCACGTCATCAGCCATGTCAGTCGACAAGCAATTGAGTCAGCATACACATCAGTGCCATACCAACCCTATATAGGATTCACGTCATCCGGGACGACATCTGAGTTAGCAGACACGTCAGTCCACGTAGCCTGCCACATCAGCCTTATTGCCACATCACCTGGTCAGAATTTATACCCATTGAATATCATCATTCCTGGTATGTTTTTACATTTGTTGATCAAGATTTAACATTAACATTATTCTTTGTGTTTGCCCATATAAGTTACAAAATTCACCTTACAAGTTTAATTACCTTAATTCTGAGTTTCTTTATTGACATTGAGTACTTGATCCTTTTTATTAATTGTGGAGCTTGGTTAAATTCGTGGTAAAACTAAAACATTGTGTTTGAATTACTTGTGTTCATTTAGAGGACTTACATTGCTTGCTTGTGAATTTTCCTGGTTTAATCTGTCATTACTTAGTCTCCAAAAATATATATATATAAAGAAAACTATTAGCTATAATTTTATTTTGCATTTTACTTACAATTGCTGTTTGTGATCTCAGTTGTAGGTTTAGTTTTGCATGCATTTACGGAGTGGTCGTTTAGTACATAATCTAGAAGTCATAGCTACCATGGACTCGAGCTCTAGTAATGTTCTTAGAGATATTTAAGAGCAATTACAACTTATGCGAACAGATGTGAGCAACATGTCTAATCAAATTAGCAACCTTTCTAGGAGGATCGAGTCCATAGAAACTTTACAAGTAAGACATTCCAGTGGGAGCGATCATTCTAATGACAACCATAGAAATCCTCAAACACCAGTTCATCGTAGGAATCGCCACCATAACCAACACCAGGGTCACCATGACTTTGATGACCCTAATGATAGAGAGCATTCCAATTATTACTGTCAAAGACCAGTTCATCCTAGGAACCGTTAATACAACCATAATCAAGGTCATCACGATTATGATGACCCTAACGAGCAAGTCATGAGGCATATCAAGGTAGAAGCCCCAAGTTTTTAGGGTCAACTTGACCCATGGATCTTTGATAGATGGATCCGTGACATGGATCAATTCTTTGGCTGGTATAATCTATTTGAGAATAGGAGGGTAAGATTTGCAAAGATGAAACTTAGAGGAACTACTCAGCTCTATTGGGAAAGTGTAGAAGAGTCTTTGATTAGGAGAGGTCAACCTCTTATTACTAATTGGGTTGAAATGAAGATTAAGTAAGAAGAGAAGTACTTGTCTCGATCTTATAGAGGAAATCTTTTGGACCAGCGGAATAACTTGAGGCAAGGAGGCAAGTCTGCCAATGAATATGTGGCACAATGTGATAAGTATAGAATGAGGTGTGCAGTTAGGGAGGATGAAGTGATGACCCTAAATAGGTTTTGAAAAGGCTTAAACGATTACCTTAGAAGAGAGGTTGTGCTTAGAGGTGTTTCCACTTTTGATGAAGCTTATACCTTGGTACAAAATTATGACTTGGTCACAAAAAGTCAGTGGACAAGACGTTAGGACACTTGTAGTACCCCTTCTAGTCTTCAACCTGGAAGTAATAACTCCATATTAGCTGCCCCACCTCGTAAACCCAATCATTGATTTCCCAGATACCTAGAGAAGACATGGGTAAGGGTATTTTTTTATAAAGCACCTAAGATGACCTCAAGAATTCAGTGTTTTAAGTGTCAGGATTTTGGTCATATTTCCTCTAGTTGCCCTAATAAGACTCTGTTCATCAAGGGGTAAGAGGATATAGGTGAAGAAGATAATTGTGATGATAAGATATACGAACCCAATTCCGATGATTTTTAGGATCTAAATGATGAAGAGGATGAGTCCAACTTTCTAGGATATGTTAGGTCTATATCCCTACAAAGCAAGACAACCAGGTTAAACATAGTTAGGTGTGTTTTAACACAACCTAGAGGAACTAAGGATTGGAGAAGGACTGCTATTTTTTACACTTATGTTAAATGTGGAGATAAAGGGTGTAAGATCATCATAGATAGTGGTAGTTGCATTAATACAATTTCCTTGGATAGTGTATCCCACTTAGGCTTAAAGTTTGTTCCACACCCTAAACCCTATAGTGTGTCCTGGGTTAATGATACATCTATAGTGGTCAAAGAGAAATGTGCTTTTCCCATAAAGATCTTGGACTATCATGATGAAATTTGGTATGATGTCATCCTTATGGATGTAGAGCACGTCATTTTGGGTAGACCTTGGTTATATGATTTGGACGTTACAATCTTTGGGCGATCAAATTCTTGCTCATTTTGTTTTCAAGGTAAGAAAATTCAACTTATTGGATTACCTCCAAGGTCTAATGATAATAGTCAGAAGAGGTATAAAGTCAAACAAAAAGGGTTTAACATAATAAAGAGATTTGATAAGGAGATTTGTAAGGAGTCAGTTGTGTTTGTTGTAGTGGCTAAGGAAATTGTAGAAGACTTTTTAGAAGAGCCACCTGAAGAGGTAAGGGAAGTGTTGAAAGAATTTCTAGATGGTTTCTCTTCTGAACTACCTGATGCTTTACTCTCTATGCGTGATATTCAGGGCACTATAGATTTTATCCATGGTGCCACATTGCCAAACTTGCCTCACTATAGGATAAACCCGAGTGAACATGCTGAATTGCAAAGACAAGTATGTGAGTTGTTACAAAAATGATTTATTCGAGAGAGCTTGAGTCCTTGTACAGTACCTAAGAAAGATGGATCATGGAGACTGTGTGTAGGTAGTCGAGTTATCAATAGGTCAATAGGAATGATTCCTTGTGAAGTTATACATGGTTACAAACCTAGGAAACCTTTAGACCTTCTCCCTCTAACCATTCATGCTAGAGTGTCCGAGTCAGCCAGGTATTTTGCACATAGAATTCAGGATTTGTATACTGAGATCACTAAACAAATTCAAACAAGTAATGCGCAATATAAACTTCAAGCTGATTTACATAAGCGGCATAATAAGTTTAATGTGGGAGACTATGTTATGATATGGATTAGACCCGAGCGGTTTCCTTCGGGAGCTAATAAAAAATTGCATGCAAATAGTGCGAGCCCTTCAAAATGCTACAACGGGTTGGTCCAAATGTGTATGTTCTTAATTTACCACATGATTTTGGCATTAGCTCTATATTTAATATTGATGATCTAGTTGCATACCATAAGCCACTTCCTATTCCAAATGATCCATTTGAGATATCACTTAACTCCCCTCCCGATGATCCTATTGAAACCTTTATTCCTTCCACCTTGACATCAACACAAAAGGATAATATTGATGTTATTATGGATAAGCAAGTTGTTTTTTACAGGAATGGTGACGTTCAACGATTTCTAGTTCACTGGGTGGGCCGACTTGATTCAAATTACACTTGGATCACTAGAGATACTTTGTAGTAGCTTGATCCAGATCTTTGGGAGTACTATTAGAGTCTGTTAACGCTACACTTGACGGGTCGAGTTTCTCCAACCTCGAGAGAGTTGGTGGGGACACCAGACCCACACCGCAAACTAAAATTGTCAGGATTATTCTGAGTGGTGATCGATTTTGTTTATGAATCGAAATGAAGAAACTACATGTAGGCTAGCATTTATATATCTAGAAAAAACCAATAAAATTCTCAGGATTAATCTGAGCGGTGATCGATTCCTTTTCTAATTGGAACATTTTTTACGAGGCATCAAATCATGGAAAACTCATCCATGATAGGTGATTCTTTTAAGCATCTACATGGATCTGTTTCTTGATATTTTATTTTGAGTTCATGAACTCATAATAAAATTTCAAAAGCTAGATTTATTCACACGAATAAATACGACTTGTTGAAGTGTTCAAAATCACATTAAAATAGACAATGCAACTTACTTCAGGTAAGGCGTACTAGGGATGCTAATACCTTCCCTTTATGCAACCAGTCTCTTACCCTTGAATCTCTAAGCAAACCAGTGCAAATCAGGTTTTTCTAGCGACCCTCACCAATCAGGTGGCAACTCCTGAACAACTCTATTGCGAGAGCCAGATTCCTCCCGGGATGCCGTGCGGGGATGTGCGACAACCTGTTTAGACATATATGCTTCGTAAATATCCACGACAAGTCGGGGATCCTTTTCCACAAGCTCTATATACTCCTCTCGTTTGGTAAGTTTATCCATGTTGTCGGTGATCAATGACAACGCTGATTCAAGCAAATGCTTTGCATTATGCTGATGGGCAAAGACATAGCTCACGAATGAGTTGTCCCAGTTTAGTTTTGACACCAAAAACTTCTCACAATAAGCCTTGAGATGCTTCACCTCATATTTTTCAGCCAATATTAAGATATCATAGGCCATCTTCTCATCAAGGCACGCTTCAGCAGTGTACAAATAGTTGACAAAGGCACAAAGTACATCATATGAGACATCACTAATCCTGATGATACCACTCTGTCTTTCTTCCATCTCGTTCTCAAGCATTGCCTTAAAGACCGGGGAACGGCTCACCTGATCACATAAAAAAAAGTTCATTAACAGTAAAATACTTAACACAGGAGCATTTGGCATAACACATCACCAGATCATCTCATCCAATATGAAATAGACATAAAGGGATACCTCTTGTCTAGACTAAGAGTGTGTTTGGTATTACTTTTACTTTTGTGGTTGAGATTTTAAAAAATCAGTTTCATGAAAAGAACTTTAGCTGTGATTCAAAATAATTTTTAAAGTGATTGGTTAAAATTGTGGTTGAGTTTGAGGTTAATGAAAAACAGTTTCAAGTGTTTGGTTACCAAGCTTTTCATATTGTTTTCAACTTGTGAAATTACTTTAAAGAGAGAGTGTGTGTGTGTGTGTGTGTGTATTGTTTTTTAAATATTTAATAATTATAATAATAAAATATAATTAATAATTCAAGTAAATTAGACACTTGTTTTTATTCTTTTATCAAACTATTTGTAATTTCATCACGAACTATAAATCCATACTTGAAGGTCTCTGCGATCCTGGAACAACAATAATAAAATATCATCTGAAACAAAATTGGTATTGGGAGACAAAAATTATACTGTGATCTTTTTCTAATATATTTATTTATTGTAATTAATTTTTAGATTATTTTAATATTAAAAATATATTTTTAATATTAAAATATAATAAATAATAATATATTTTATATATATATTTTTAATATCCCCCCGCCCCACTCCCAGTGCAACGCATGGAAAGTAGCAAATTGTTACTTTCCGTGAAACTCTATTTCAATAGTAAATTAGCTGGATCTCATGATCAAATTTTAGCTTCTCAAAATTAACCAAACACTCAAACCTCCGGTTGCACCACAATCCCAAACACCCTCTAAGATAGGAACTTGAATGCAATAGTTGTTGAAAAATTAGCTCCTCTGGTTTGGTTTGGTATTATAATAGTTGTTTTTTACAAGGATTTTCACTTAGAATTGGTATCTAAATAATATAATTTTAATTTTATTTTTGATATTTACACATCAAAACAATTTAAAAACACTAAAATAATAATAATAATAATTTGAAACAAAAAAGAAATAAAAAAAAAAAACACTACCATCATCAGTTCAAGTTCTGTCTAGTTTGTAATGACGAAAACAGGCCACAATCTTAACGGGACCGAACTTAAGGGATATTCCCCCCGCAACCTACCACGTCTCCACCAAGTTATTGGGCAAACACAAGGAGGCTTGATTCAATCAGGACAGGATCAATCAATAAATTGCAAGTCAAATTAGCATCTAACTGATCGAGAATAACAAAATTGGGGAATTGAGTGCTTACCAAAACGGCCTTATGAGCAGGGACGGGGACAGATGAAGCAGTCCCAGGAAGTCCATCATCGGAGGAAGCAACCAAAACGACATCGTTGAAGCAAGGGCCAGCAGAGGAGCGGTGAGTGATGTGGTGATCGAGAGGAGACCAGAAAGGCAAGAAGGCGACTTTAGCTTTGAGATTATCGATCTCTCTTTTAAGCTCTTTTTCAGTCTTGCTTGCTTCCTCATTACATTTTTTGCAAGTTCCAGCATCGAATGTATTGTAGTAGTCCTTACAAGAAATGCAAATGCACCTCATGGTTCCGGAATCGGAGTCGGTATCGCTTTCAGTCTCAACCCGGGTGCACGTTGAACAGCGGTGCCTCTCATTGTTTTATGCTGGGTTTTTGCCGGTAAATGGTGGCGGGAGGCTTTGATTGATGCCTTATGGAGGCGTGTGGTTCACTCACAGTGCAGACTGCAGAATCCACGTTTTGTTGGGACGAAGAAAATAAAAATAAAAGGCAGATCAACAGTTAATTCTTTATTATTTTCATTATTATTTCCGTTCCCTTTTTCATTACTTTTATTTTTCTCCTGAAAAATCAACATCGATTTCCTCAACTTGGGCTGAAACTGCATTTATTTATAGAAGCTTGAGAAAATTTTAAGACCTAACTTTACAGTCCACGTAATAGTTTATATTTTATTTTGGTTTGTAATGTATTTTAAAAGTGTTCTTGGAAAAAATTAAAAAAATATATTTTTATTTTTTATTTTAAAATAATTTTTGAGTGTTTTTAGATCATTATATCGATATCAGAAATAATTTTTAAAAAATAATAAAAATATTATTTTAATATATTTTTTTTAATGAAATCACTTTTAAAAGCAATGTCAACCACATTCTCAGATAATCACTTGATATGTCTACAAATATTATAAATTTGTCATTTTTTTTAATTTAATGAATAAAAAGTTTTTATATTAAATATTACAAACCTTTTTTTCACTATTTTTTATTTAATGAATAAAAAGTTTTATATTAAATATTACAAACCTTTCATTAAATAAAAAAAAACAATCATAACCATCAAATTCCTTTCTTTCTCCGAACATTCCTTTCTTTCTCCAAACACAAAACTTAGTTATTAAATTCCTTTCTCTTTCCAAACATTCCTTTCTTTCTCCAAACACAAAACTTAGTTATTAAATTCTTTTCTCTTTCCAAACATTCCTTTTTTTTTAAATATTCCAAAAACAATTTAGTCATTAAATATTTTTTTTTGTGTGTTTACGGTTACTTTTCATAGTGCTTTTTTGTTTTAAAAAATATCAGAATGATATTTTTTTATTTTTTTAAACAATCTAAAAACACCAAAAAAATATTTTAAAAAAAATTCAAATTTTTCAAAAGTATTTTTGAAATATAGTATCAAGCAGACACTTAATCCCTCATCACACCGCCCAAACAAGTACTTACAAGACCTTAAATACTATTCATCTTCTTTGGCATCATTCAACCATTGATCATTATTGTTAATGGTTACAAGTCACATCCATAACTCTAATCAATCACTGTTATCAATAATAAATTATCGATGACAACCTCTCCATATTAATCATATTGTTCTTCTCATTAAGAACTTGTCATTATTATTTGCCTAAAATTATAAGCATAAGTTCAATATTCATCAATAATCAACTTGTCATCAAGAATTATCAATATAAAAACAACCTTATTTCATCTCTTTCTGAATTTTTCTTTCTAAACCCTTACTCATCCATTTTAGAAGCTCAACAATTATCACAACCAGAGTGAAGTATTAGCAGCAATTAAAGCTATAATGTCAACAACAGTTGGATCTTAAACAATGATGATAACTAGAGCTTCAACAATAACAAAGATAGTCTCCAAGGGGCATGGTGTGATGGCAAATGGCTAGAAATTTGCACAGCAGGTCTCAAGTTCGAGATAGGGCGTGCACCTCTTGTAAGAGCATGGGACAACAAGGGTTTTACTCGCTCACCCAAGCCTATAAAATGTGTTTTTCGAGGTGTGGGATTTCCTTGAATTCAAAAAAAAAATAAGATAATTAGATGTTCAATAACAATATTACTTGTAACAACATCTTTGTTAGTATCAAATGTCAAAGCCAAAGTTGAAGCCTTCAATGTCAAATAAAAAATAAGAGGGGCATATAAATAATTCATATATTGGAAAACTTGAACTTGCAAACGGATTAACTTCAATTTCTTAGCATTGGTATTGTTCCATCAAGAGAAATGTGCCTTAATGGATAGGTTATAGGATGAGTTAAGGTTAAGGCCAAAGATGAGGAATGATATTGGAAATAATTATTGTTAAAGATTTAACTATTGGTATTGTAATTAAATTAGATTAGAAGACCAAATCCTACTTCCATACCATGTGATAAGGTATGGCATAATTGATTATGTTGTGATAGGATTGATTAGATACTTGAAGTTTACGGAGAATCAAAGAAATAACTGAATTCCTAGGCTTTAAAAAAGAGAAATTGTGTTTGGATGAGAGAAAATCTTGATTTGTCTTTTGATCAAGTAGTTTAGTTTTTTCATCCAATTTAAAAATTTAGGTTGATCAAGGATTCAAAGAGTAATTTTTCTAAACTTCATAAGTCAATGTAATTTTGAGCAAATTATAGGATGTAAGGGGTATTTTTTTCCCCTATGGTTTCAAGTAATGCTTTTATGTGATGTAAACTTTTAAACAAGTAATTTACTAGTCCATTGATGTGCTTGTCAGACCAACTTTTTTAAAACATAAAAAAATGTTAAGACCATGAGAGTTTTTTTTACAGTGTCATTAACACATAGTCAAGCAAGTCCATCTTCATACCTCACAACCTAGCTCAGTACATAAATCAAACTTTTAATTAAACTGTTTGGGAGCTAAACTGACATAGATAGGTTGATTTCATAGTTCCAAGAGAAACTTGGATGATCTATATAAATATTATTTATATTTTCTAAAAAAAATCAAGATGACATCTTTTTTGTTTTGTAATATTAAGATGATGCTAGATTGGATTGACCCTAATCACCATACAACCTGTTTTTAGACTATTAGGTTTGATAAATTTGTTTTTTATTAGAAAATATATTTAATTATAGGGAAAATAATCCCTATCATCCAATAGTTTGGTTGAAAATTTAATTACCTACCAAGTTTTGAAAAATTATAGTTGACATCCTAAACTTTATATGCATCCTAACACCTAACATCCTTATTAAAAAAAAAAGTCAATAACACTTAACATCCTTATTAAAAAAAAGTCAATAAGAATTGTCCAATTATATATAGGCTTGCTATTATTTTTTATTTATTGACTAAAATGTCTTTATATTAAGTATTATAATTTTACCATCAAATTAAAAAAACTTAACCATCACCTTAATCCTTTTCTCATTACTGGATGCAACCATCCAAACCTACTAACCAAACAATGGAATCACCAAGCTAGTAATGATAGGAGCTGTAACATCTAATTTAAGCCAAGTATCAAATTGAAATTACTTGTAAACACCAAAAATCCTATAGATAAATTGAAATTCTTGTGTTCTCTCCATTATAAAATATGGTGTCAAAACCTATAATTAAACAATATATCTAAAATAAGACCCATTAAATGGTTTATCGTATGAATAACCTAATATATGTTTGTTGTACTTGAAAAAAACGAATGAAAATAGATTTAAACAATATGAACAACAAGTGAAAATAGGTCTAAAGAAAGTTTGGCCATAACATCCATATTTTATTCCTCTATAATGGTTTTTATCATACTTATACATAGTGAGAAAGCAATCTTGATTTGTTACACTTAAATTCTAGGAATGATTTGCCTATGAAAGTATTGAGAATGCCCAACATTTAACCCATGCTTAAGAACTTAGTTATGTAACAAAAAAAACTTTACTGCATAGTCCCTTATGCATTTTTCTTTTTGCTTTGTATCCTATTACTTATAGTAATCAGACAAAACCCAATAACTCATAAATCACCATGAATCCCGGCCTCTTTCAAACCTAGAATCTATTAAAAGAATCATAACCTTTTTCCTTGCTACACAGAAACGACATATAATATTTTCCATCAACATATCCCAAAGTAGAAACCTAATGATTATTGCATACAACCAACCCTCTCTCGTCCTATCCATCATTTTTTTTTTTTACATCCTTAGTTTTTAACTTTAAGATTTTTGTTATAATGTAAAATGTTAAAAAACTTTCATAACCCATTTAACAAAAATTTCATAACCCTTAAATCTATACTTTTGTTGAGGATATACAATGATCACCCAAAAATAGATATTGGTTCTAAGCAAAGGCCTAGTTTATAAAAGTTTAAACTTGAAAATAGAAAGAAAAACAAAGAATTTTTTTTTTAATGGACCCGTAATTTGTCATGTTATAAATTTTACTTCATGGGTGTTACTTCACATCTTTATCCCTTTTCAGTCACAGAAAATTTTAAGAAAACTTCCAATAATCAAAAAATTTAGATAATATATCATTTTGTTTTAGAACTAAGAGAATAGATCGTTGGTTTGATTTAGTTGGATAAAATCAAAATTGTTTTTTAAATTAAAAGGGAATTTCTACATTATTTTTCTAGTTTACAATTGATTTTGAAAAGGATTTTAAAGATAAAGAATATTTCAAGGTAATTATTGTATTCATGCAATTAAAATTTATAAAATATTTGCGATACTGGATAAGCAAAGAATGCTAGATTTTTTCCTGCATTAAGTGACAAGTGTATGCTTTCAAAACCATAAACATAAGTTGATTGGTATGAATAATATTTTTGTTAAGCAAAGAGATGTGGTTTAGTAATGAGAAAGAATGAATGATGATGCAAACCTTTTTCATGGGATAAAAAGGAGAGGCGTTGCTTCTTTGGAAGTGTTGGTGCAACAACACTAGCATCATCTATGCAAAGATGTTCATCTATGCAAAGTGTGGTGTAAAAATTTATAAAAAAACAATTACTAAGATTATTGTTGTTGTGTAAACAATTAAAACCATAAAGTTATACTAAGGAAGAAAAAAAAACTTTAACAAAAGAACAAATAAAAACAACCACAATAAATGACAACTAAAATAAATATTATTAGCATCTAAAAAATCATTCGATTTGAAGAATAAATAAAAATAGAAACAAAAGAAGAAGAAAAAAGGAACAAAGGGGAAAAAGAAAAAAATTATCAATTTTGATAAAAGAGAAAACAAAACAAAAAAATAAAAATTAAAACCAAAATAAATATTATGAGATAAAAAATTACGTGATCCAAAAACAAAATAGCAGGAAACCTTAAAGAATAAGAAAAAAGGGAAAAAAAGAAATATTAATTTTAAAATGATCATAAACATAAATTAAAATTTTAGAATTAAACTAAATAAAACCAAAACCCAAAGAAAAAAAATCAAAAATCAAAACTAAAAACATGAATACATAAATAAGGACAAAAAATAAAGACCATCTAAGAAGGATAAAAAATATCAATTGAAATTAAAAAAAATTAAAAGAATAAGGACTGAAATGAAAAATAAAATATATAATACTTTTGCTTTTTTCCAAAACTTATTTTCATAATTTTTTTTCATTGTTTGCTTTTGTCAAAAAAATATTTTCATTGTTTACTTTCAAACATAATAATAAGGTAAAGAATAATAGCCTAAATAATTTATTATTTGATGTCGTGTCTATTAAGTAATTAATGTAATAAATAATTGTTATAGTTTTTGTTTTTTTTTTCTCTTACTGACAATTTAATAATTTTCAATGATAATGATGATAACAAAAATAGTTTATTATGATGATACTAATAATTATGGCTATGGTGCTTATAGTAAAAATAACTTACAAAATAATATTAGGAATATCATTTTTTTTATTATAATCCAATTGATTACAATAATTATATTCATAAAGATAATAATACTAATTTTGCTTTTGTCCTTTAATTATTTTTATATGCTCTTTAGATATAATAATGTTTTTTTTAATGTTGCTAATATTTATTTTGGTTTTAAGTTCAATCATAATAATAACAATAAGAATAACAATTCAAGTAATTTATCATTCGTGTTGTATTTATTAAGAATTGAGATTTGCAACCTCTCTATATATAATTTTCAAATCCAATATCTAGGACTAATGATCTGGAAAACTTTTGTTCCTCAATATCATCTTGTTTTTTTTAAAAAATTGATTATTTAACATCAACATCAAACAAACAAAATTGTCTTATTTATTTTTTGTTTTGCATTTTGTCTCTTATTCTTTTAATTCTTGGTTTAGTTTCAATTCTTTTTATTTTTTGGTCCTTTTGGGATAATTCCTATTTTTTTGTTCGTATTCATGTATTTATAATTTTAGTTTTGATTTTTAATTTTTATTGCTATTTATCTATGCATTAACTGTAGATTGCGTTATGGAATGGAAAAATAAAGGGAATTTTTTTAAAAAAAAAATAGTAGTGTAATTTCTACAAAAAAATTATTAGAATAAGGATCAAAATGAAAAGTAACATATAAGAACAATTTGAATCGGAGGATGAAATTGAAAGAAATCAAAATCTGCAGACCAAAACAAAATAATAAAGGAACAAAAAACAAACTAAAAATCAAAAGAATAATGGCTGAAATGAAAGACAACATATATGATCAGTTTCAATTGAAGGGCACAATTCAATAAAATCAAAATTTCTATTGAAAAAATCAGAAAGAAAAACAAAAACAAAAGACCAAGGACTAAAATGAAACAATCCTAAATATTTTGCCGTTGCAAGAGAGAGAAAATGGAAAATAATTGTCCGTCGGCGATTCATCGACCATCGTATAACGACACACGCGCCACTAGGAGGAAGAGGACATAGCAGTGCATCCAGAGACACAGTGACTGAACATTTTCCATCATCGGTGAACATCATATGCACCTCTTGAATGGTGTGTACACGTGAAACTGATGGCGAGTTCAAATGATGCGCCTGCAGTAACCTCGAGAAAAAAAATTAAAAAATATAGAATTATCTAAACACCCTTGAACCTAGCGATAACCATGAAAAAACCAAACATGAAAGGACCACCATACCCCCAACGCCAAGCCTTTGTTTTTGTCGTGAAAAACCTAAATTGTCATGGCCTATATTGCCCTATCTGTGCCCCACTCGAGGGCAAGGTTGATGTTTCACTGTTCAAGATCAGGAAAAAAAATAAAAATAGCCCCAACTAGCCTTCGTCTTATTGTCAGCATCCTGGGGTATATAGGTAGTTTCACTATGCAAATAAAAATGAAAAAGATCGAAACACCTCCTAACAATCTGCAAATACCGCACAGGTCCCCTGAAAATGTCCAAAATACCTCTAGCACCGAGAGTTAAATTTTGCTACTAGGGGACAATTTCACTGTTAAAATCTACTGTGAAACTATGTTTATGAACATTGTGAAATATCGACGCCTTTTGTTTTTGGTTAAATATGTTGAACCAAATTATTTCAGAGAGTAAATCTAAATTATCCACTAACTATTTGTGTTAAAACCCAAATTCTAATCCTTGAAAATACAAAAACTTATAACTCCATGGATCCATTATTTATTAGCTCTCTTTCTCTAGCTTTGATATTCTCAAGATTGTATTTATAATCGATATTTATTTTTAAAATTAATTAATAAATCTACAAATGAATTCAGCCTCTAGCTTGAATCTTTATTTATCGCATTATATAACAATCATTGAAATGTAAAAATAAAAATAAATACGAGCCCTGCCCTGTTAGTAACATGTAAAAATCAATTTATATATATATATTTATGATTTGAATGGCCTTGTTAACTCAGCAAATGATCGAGCCTGGGCCAAATTATCAAAAAAATTATATCTCCCACTTGACCATCTCCTCCTCCTAAGAAATTTAATGAAGAAGCTCTGGGTTCTGATGGTGGCAATGTATAATTGTATATTCTCTTTAATGGGGCCGAAGATCTATCAGGTAGAAATAGAATCTTTGTTAGCTCCTTCAATTTGTATTTATTTTTACTCCTTTTTACTGTTATGTGATACTCTCTTCCTACCGACCAATTCTTTTGTCCTTTATTTAACAAACCTCAACCTTTTTTTATTTGCATTTTTTTATCAGACCATTTTGCTTTTTATTTAAAAAAATATAGTGCGGTTCTATAAAATCAATGATTGATAAATCATGAAAAGATATTTGAAACTATAAACATGCAAGATAAACTATATATTTAAAAAATCATGATGGAAAATCAACATGGAAGAAAAATACAATTCATCGAGAGCTAGAATGATTATCCATAATATATATTTTTTAATTTTTTCATGGATTTTTTTAATTCCCATTTAATCATTTCTGAATTTATTGAGACCTTTCTACATGTGATCAAATATAAGCAATAAAAAAAAACATTGTGGATGATACACTTTCGCGTTTGGATTTTTTTCTAATCTTTTTTATATGTTATATTTCTAGAATTTAAACACATAAAAGAATTATACAATGATGATAGAGTTTTGCTAATGTTTACAATTCTTTTGAAACTTTGCTTTTGGGATGTTCCTAAACTTGATGAATATCTGTTTAAAAATGATTGTTTTTTGGGCGTGAATTGTTTGTATGTGAAGCTCATGAGATAAATTGATAGGGGAATTTTGGTGTTGTTAAGATTTTGAATGTGTTGCTTGAATATTTTATTGGTCTAAAATGAAAGGAAAAAAAAGATATGCAATGTATATGTGATAAATGATTAACTTGTAGAAAAAGCAAAGTCTAAAACTCAACCATATAGCTTGTATAACCTCTTGCATGTACCTAAAAAACCATAGGTAGACATTTCAATGGACATCATATTAGGTTTTCCTGAAATATGTTTTTATTTGTATGCATATTGTTAAATTCTAGAATTTTCATGCGTATTTTATAAAGAAATAAAATTATTATTTCTATCATACTTTAAGAAATAAAAATCAGTTAATGGTTATCACAACATGTTTTTTTATTATCCAGTAGGATTTAGCTCAAATTTAAAAAACACCATAAAAATCAATCTATTTATTTTTATATGTAATTTTATATAATTTTGGTTTTAGAATGATTAGGTTTTAGTTTGAAAAAATAAAAATCTCTTTACTAAGGAAGACTTTTCTTGAACTTTAAATAGGCTAACGAATAAAAACATGACCTTAGACAAAAAATTTCAATCAACAATACAATTTATTATAGGTAGAGTGTAGTGAAAATAATGTATCTTTTTCATGCACAACTAGTTTTCTTATTAGGATTCTTGCAGACTATTAGGTTTTTAAATAATCATAATATTAAGTGATAACTCTACCTTATTAATTATATTTTTATTATTTACTAACACCTTTAGAACCATCCTCGGATATAGGAGACAAACCCGCCATCCGACTCGACACCCCCTCAAAAATAAAATGCTGGTTTGAAAAGGTTAATTATATACAGTAGTAGCACCATTTGATGGAACTAGTAGAATAATTTTTCTGATAGGATTTTTTCCATTTTAAATCAAACATCTTAATTTTGCTTCAATATCCAAGCAACTAAAACGTTGTGACGAAACAAATATAGATGCTATGATCCCTATAGCGTTTTGTATTATAGTTAGTCAACCTGGATCTCAGGAAAAACCTGTCGGAATTCATAAAAGCTGAGCTGCATGAGCACTTTGACCGCAGTAGTTTAGCATTAGCAGTGAAGAACCGTTGGGAACACTGAACGAGGACTTTGTAAGAACTAAAATTCTTTCTTCCGACCTTAACTCCAGTGTCTCTCGTACCTCGCTTGTACTTTTAGAATGCTTTGATTTCAAAACGTCAGTTCTTTGTTATCGATTCCGTTTTACCAAGCTCTTGAGCGTATTCATGAACTCATGATTCTCAAAATCTTGTTTCCCAGGTGCGAGCCATTCGATACTTACCCCATAACCTGTGAACCATTGCATGCAGCGGGTCTATTCTTAGCCGAGCAGAAAAGGTATGATCCAATGTTCTTGTTTATTTCTTCATGGTACTTTGCTGGTGGAGAGTCAATCTAAATTCAGCAAACTATTGTTAATATCTCGAGTATCAGCAAACCATTGGTTCCTTGAAAATGGGAGTCCTGTCCAATTATACAATTTCAATTTAGTGTAAGCACCTCACTAACTGTATGCGCTGACAGGAAGAGTGAACTTAACAAAGAATTGAATTTAGGTGTTTGTAAGTCAAAATAACCACAGGAGTGACATTAATAAACTGAATTGACGAAGGGCTAAATTAACAAAAGTGCAAAGCACAGAGGACAAACAGGGACGATACATCAATCTATAAAATGGAAATTGATGTCGCAAGACCATTGTCATAATCTAATCAAACAATATCATTAATTGTTCTAGGTACCATGACTGAGCAAAGCTGTCACTCCACATGCTCGAACATATCCTTCATGAATATCCATCAGTGTTTGAAACTTTTCCGGAATAAGGAAGTACATCTTTACATCAACAATCCATTATTCATAAACAAAAATGATCCTTGCTTCAGATTTGCCTATGGCTTCTTGGAAGAGGAATCCTTGAGTGCTGCTGTATTAACCTGTTTGGACAGATATGCTTCGTAAATGTCCACGACAAGCCGGGGATCCTTTTCCACGAGCTCCATATACTCCTCTCGTTTGGTAAGTTTATCCATGTTGTCAGTGATCAATGACAACGCTGATTCAAGCAGATGCTTTGCATTATGCTGATGGGCAAAGGCATAGCTCACGAATGAGTTGTCCCAGTTTAGTTTTGACACCAAAAACTTCTCACAATAAGCCTTGAGATGCTTCACCTGATATTTTTCAGCCAGTATTAAGAGATCATAGGCCATCTGCTCATCAAGGCACGCTTCAGCAGTGTACAAATAGTTGACAAAGGTACGAAGTACATCATATGATACATCACTAATCTTGATGATACCACTCCGGCTTTCTTCCATCTCGTTCTCAAGCATTGCCTTAAAGACTGGGGAACGGCTCGCCTGATCACATAAAAAAAAGGTCATTAGCAGTAAAATACTAAACACGGGAGCATTTGGCATAACACATCACCAGATCATCTGGTCCAGTATGAAATGGGCATAAGGGGATACCTCTTGTTTAGACTAATACAGGAACTTGAATGCAATAGTTGTTTAAAAATTGGCTCCTATGGTTTGGTGTGGTAGTGTTTGGTATTACAGTAGTTGTTATTTTTTAAAAGGATTTTCACTTAGAATTGGTATCTAAATAACATATTTTTATTTTCATTTTTGATTTCGCACATCGAAACAATTCAAAAACAACAAAATGAAACAAAAAAATCAAAAAACAAACACTGCCATCATCAGTTCAAGTTCCGTCTAGTTTGTAATTAAGAAAACAGGCTACAATCTTAACCGAACTTAAGGGATATCCCCCTCGCAACTTACCACGTCTCCACCAAGCTATTGGGCAAACACAAGGAGGCTTGATTCATTGAACAAAAGCATGCAAATCATACCAGTCAAGTATGGATTGGAATAAAAGTGTGATTATCTCACATAATTACAAAAACAAAGACATATATATTAAGAAAGTGAGCATGATCATTGATTCAATCAGGACAGGATCAATCAATAAATTGCAAGTCAAATTAGCATCTAACTGATCAAGAATAACAAAATTGGGGAATTGAGTGTTTACCAAAACGGCCTTGTGAGCAGGGACTGGGACAGATGAAGCAGTCCCAGGAAGTCCATCATCGGAGGAAGCAACCAAAACGACATCGGTGAAGCAAGGGCCAGCAGAGGAGCGGTGAGTGATGTGGTGATCGAGAGGAGACCAGAAACGCAAGAAGGCGACTTTAGCTTTGAGATCATCGATCTCTCTTTTAAGCTCTTCTTCAGTCTCGCTTGCTTCCTCATAACACTCTTTGCAAGTTCCAGCATCGCATCTGCCGTAGTACTCCTTGCAAGAAATGCACCTCATGGTTCCGGAATCGGAGTCGGTATCGCTTTCAGTCTCCACCCGGGTGCACGTTGAACAGCGGTGGCCTCTCATTGTCTTTTGCTGGGTTTTGCCCAGGAAATGGTGGCTGGAGGCTTTGATTGATGCCTGATGAAGGCGTGTGGTTCACTCACAGTGCAGAATCCACCTTTTGTTGGGACGAATAAAATAAAAATAAAAGGGCAGATCGACAGTTAATTCCTTATTATTTCCGTTCCTTTTTTATTACTCCCCCCCCCCCCCTGAAAAATCAACATTTTGATTATAGAAGTTTGAGAAAATTTTGCGACCTAACTTTATAGTCTACGTAATAGCTTATATTTTATACTTGATATGTCTACAAAAATTATAAGTTTGTCACTATTTTTTATACAGAGTTTTATATTAAATATTACAATTTTTTCATTAAATAAAGAACAATCATGCCATCAAATTCCTTGCTTTCTCCAAACATTGCTTTCTTTTTAAATATTCCAAACACAATTTAGCCATTAAATAATTTATTTTTTGTGTTTGTGAATATGATTACGGTTGTTTTTCAAAACGATTTTTGTTCAAAAAATTATTTAAAATGATATTTTTTTTATTTTTTTTAAATTATTTTTGATATCAGCACATCAAAATGATATAAAACACCAAAAAAATAATTTAAAATAAAAATAAAAGATTTTTTTCCAGAAACACTTCTAAAAGAAAATACAGTGTTAAACAGACAATCTCTCACCACACCAGCTAGCACATGTACTTATAAGACCTTAAATATTATTCATCTTCCTAGCATCATTTAACCACTGATCGCTCACACATTCACAACTCCAATCAACTATTGTTTTCAACAATAAGATCGATTTGATTTATCAATGACAAACTCTTCATATTAATCATATTATTCTTCTCATTAAGAACTTGTCATTGTTATTTGCCTAAAATTATAAGCATAAGTTCATTATTCATCAATAATCAACTTGTCATTAAGAATTATTAACATAAAAACAATCTTATTTCATCTCTTTTCAAATCTTTCTCTCTAAACCCCTACTCATCCATTTTAGAAGCTCAACAATCATCACAACTAGATAATTATAATTACCTCCCAAGTTTTGAAAAATTATAGTCTACATCCTAAAACTTTATATGCATGTTAACACTTAACATCCTCAAAAAAAAAAAAACTCAATAAGAATTGTTCAATTATATATAGGCTTGCCATGATTTTTTTATTTATTGACTAAAATGTCTTTATATTAAGTATTATAATTTTACCATAAATTTAAAAAAACTTGACCATCTTCTTAATCCTTTTCTTATTACTTGATGCGCCACCCAAACCCACTAATCAAAAAATAAAATGACCAAGCTAGTAATGATAAGCTATAACATCTAATTTAAGTCAAGTATCAATGTGAAATCACCTGTTAACACCAAAAATCTTATAGATGAAATTCTTGTGTTCTACTCATTATAAAATATGGTTTCAAAACCTATAATTAAACAATATATCTAAAATAAGATCCATTACATGGTTTATCCTAGGAATAAACCTAATAAATCTTTGTTGTACTTGAAAAAAACAACTGAAAATAGATTTAAGCAATACGAACAACAAGTGAAAATATGTCTAATTGTTTTTTTTACCATAATCTCCCTATTTATTCCTCTCCTATGGTTTTTATCATACTTGAATGCATAGTGAGAAGCAATCTTGATTTGTCACACTTAAATTTCTAGGCTCGATTTTTTGACTATGAAAATATTGAGAATACCCAACATTTAACTCATGCTTAAGAACCTAGTTATGTAACGGGAAAAAAAAATCTTTACTATGTAGTCCCCTATGCATTTTTTTAACTAAATTATGGAACGATAATAGGAATTTTTCTTTAATTATATGATAAAAAAAAAATAGATGATCGTAAAATCAAGCATCATTCGTGAAAAAAAACATTTATTTGATACCATTGTAACCCTATAAAAAGAAATAGAATAACTAAATCATGATGTTTATTACCTATCCAATTTAATATAAAAGGGTGAAATAAAAAAATAAAGGTCCAAGAACTAGAAAAAAAACTGTCGGGTTTTGTGGGTAAACTTACCACACTCGTGAAACGGGTTACCCAAGTCAACATATGAAACCTATGATTCAAGTTATGGAATCCATTAGAATTGATAAATTATTTTCTTAATTATTTTTTATTTAAATATATAATAACAAAAATAGATATTACACAATCATGGACCAACCTAATACCAGGACTTTTTCAAAATCATTATAACCTCATAAAAAGTAGAACAAAATAAATTATAAAATTCAATTATGAATTAATTCATTATCAAAAGATAGAAAAAATAAAGAAAATAAAAAGTTAAGTCCATTATACTTATGAACCAAGTAAACTCGTCAAACTTGTGATTAAGTCTATAAACTTCATGAATTTTAAATACTTGCTTTTTTGAATAAATATATAGTAAGTTTATAATAAGACATATTTTTTAATAATAATAACACAATCTTTTACATTAAACAACCTAGCATGAAAAAAAACAAAATAATCAAAATATACTAGCATAAAGAAACAGACTTAAAGGTTTAACAAAATTTAAACGAATTATTTTCATTACAATAAATATCATAATTTTCATGAATTTGTTCAAAAAATATGCAATGTCAAGATGCGTCACATCCGTCAAAATAACTAACATCATTATCTTGATGTGGGTGAGAAAAATTTAATTTTGTATTATTCTTCTTTCCTTTCAATGAGGACTAATATAAATCAATAAGATATTTAGTTGTACAATAGGTACGAGACCAATGCCATTTCATTCTATACTAATAACAAATATTTTCTATTTTATTAGCATCTCAGTTATGTGTGTTATTCTCTCTTTCATGTTTTGTCTTATTCTGTGATAGCTTGCTAGAATTTAAGGAATTATGGTCATTATAGTTGTTGTAATTAAATTGTCTTCATCCATGACTTCTACCATGACTCGACCATAAGCATAATGATTATTATATATGTAGCATTTATTTTAGGGAATTGAGCCGAACCAATCAATTGTGATTCATGTTTTTTCTTTAAAAGCTCATTATTATTATTTAGTTGCAAGTAGACATGAAATCTATCTAGAATATTTCTTAAAACCTAATTCTCTATATTGTTGTCATATAAGCACATTCGAAGCATCAAAGTAGAGAATATGTTTTTTTTCTAACATATTATGGTTTGTGATATTATCTCCATATATTTCAATTTAGAACTGATATTAAACATTGCAAAACTATACTCATTTCTTGATTTAAAATCCTGCAATCACAAATGTATTCAATCATAACAAGCTTTTGGGAAAATAATTGTCTTTTAATGGTTATATTTTTCTTTTGAATTTTGCCAAAACAAAATAAGAGGGAGAAAATAAAGACAAATACAAAAAATAACAATTTAAAAAAATCCATAAAATACCACGATAAGAAACCTTAATAAGATCAAATTATTAAACAAAACACAAATAGCATGTGGTGTTGCTATACCTCAACCATAAAGTATATGTCACTTTACTTTGGGTCAGTAGCTCATTGGCCAGAGGTTTCTTATATATATACCAAATTTATAAACACATAATATAATTTATGATATGAATGAAAAAGGAAAATCCAATGAACATACTTATGATTTGTAAAAATATAAATACATAATTTAAAGAGTAATAAATATATTGATAAATAAGATTTGAAGAAATCTTACTTAAACTTGTATTAAAAAGAGTACAAGAGATAATATATATAAATAGATAAAAACACATTTTATTTATTATGAACAAACCAAATATGATTGTTTGCTTCAAGATGAAAGAGATGAACAATTCGTATTGATAACGTTTTATATAACTATGTATTTAATTTAGAGTCATATATTATACCTAGTAAATGGTAAGTATAATAATAAGAACAACAAAGATTAGGATAATTGTGAGAGAGTATTTTTACTTCATATAATTTTGTAATTATATATTATTAATTTATTTTTTCAACAATGTACTTATTTATAAGTTCCTATACATAAATGAAGATTAAGATGAACTTGAATAAATTTAGATGAATGTAATTAAAGAAGGATATAAGTATTTATTTAGATATCTGTATAAAAATAATTTCTATAATTTTTTTCCGATAAAAGGGAGAAATTTAAAATAAAAATATTTATAAGGACCCGGTTCTAAAACATTTAAATTTTAAAAATAAACTACAGCAGAACACTACAAAGTACAGACAAGGATAAGACCTGCTTACTTGCAGAGTTATACTCTCTTGCCCGCTTGCTCTGTCTCTTAACAAAACAAAGAAACAAGCCCAACTCCTCCTCCTCCTCCTTCTTCTCCTCCTGGTCCTAGATAATTAGGGTTTCAGTTTTCCAGGCCTAAGAAATTCTTTACTCGGGTACGCTCTCTTTGCGCTCTCTCCTTCTATTTTGATTTTTCTCTTCATTTTGTTTATGTTAACTCTTTGGCAACTGGGCAATGTGAAAGAAAATTAAAAAGAAAAGAAACCTCAACTTCAACTCTTGAATCTTCATTTTTTTTTTGTGGGGGAGGGGGTTATTCATGTCAAATCTACACTGATTGAAGAATTTACCACCACGTCACTTAATTTAGTCTGGGTAACCTAAAGAAGTTTTTTTGTGTGTGTTTTCCTGGGTGCCAGAAACAAGCTTAGGTTTATTATGAACACTCATTTTTTTTTTGGGTTAATTTATGCTGCTTTCTTTAATTTCTTGTATTATGTTTTCAGCAGTTTTGCTCAATTTTTCGCTCTTTCCATTGTGGGTGTCACAGTGAAACCCTAATTTTGCGCTGAAAAGCTTGAAATTATTCTCTCTTTTTAAGATAAAAGGAAACTTGTAAAGGATGGTTGGTGAAGAGGGAACAAACAATGCCGAGGGTGCAAAAGAAAGGCTTCAGCCCTTAAATAGGGAAGCAATGGACAATGGGTTTGGAAATGATGGCGGTGAAGCAAGCTCTGGGGGCAGTGAGGGTTTTCGAACTTACAAGAGACGAAGGAACATGAGGTCAAGTTCGGATAGTAAAGGTCATGAGGATGGGAGATGTTTTATGGAAGCTGCTAGTAGATTGTCGGACCAGGTAGCTCACTAACCTAGGCCATCCTTGCCAATTTTTGCTTATGCAATCTCGTTATGTACTGACTTGTTGCAAGTTACTCCTATCATGAATGATTCTATAGAGAAGATACTTGCATTTGAATGTTTGTGCTGTATCTTTTATCCTCGTTCTTTGATCAAGCTAATATGTGCTTTCTTGCAGACCATAAAGAATGATGATTCATGGGGTCATCTTTGTGGGAATCATGCTTCTATGAATCGTTTAAATGATGTTCTACAAAGGCAGTCGAGAAAGTTTGTCCTTGACCACATGTATCAATCATTAAGTAATGATGAAAATGGCATGCAGGGGTGCTTGAGGGATGCACTTATGATGGCAGTTAAGATTTATGAAGCTATTGATTTGGATGTGCTAAATGCATAGTATTGTCGTTCGTGTCTCTTAACATAAATTGAATGTGCTAAATCTTGTCTTTCTTCAGGAGTCTGGTTACTGTAATGCAGATAAGTCACCATTGTTGGGGCAAATGGCTAATGGAACTAACAGTACAGCTAAAGGGCATGTGGGGGTCTTGTCAAATGGAGCTTTGGATGAATCACGACATCACAGTGTCCCTGAGTTGTGCCAGCATGCTTTCCTTAGTATTTTACTGTCAGAAAAGTTCACCTCTCTTTGTAAGCTACTGTTTGAAAATTTCCAAGGAATGAAGACTGGCAGTATTCTTAGCCTGAGTTTCATAGACAGAAGGATGAAAGATGGGGCTTATGATCATTCACCTATGCTTTTCTGTGAAGATATTGAGCAGGTAATCCATCACAATCCTTCCTACACAGTTTGATGGTACTAATTTGTCTAGGGTCTTACAATGCTTTTGCTGAAATCATTGTCAAGTAAGCTTTATGGCTGGATGTTTGGTTCTTCTTGGCACTACGTTGCTTATGCACCAACTATGTGATTTTAAAAGCAAAGTGACATCAAGTGTTTTGAATTAAAGTTGAAGTTGGATGCGATGTTGAGGATGTCATGAACCAACAAAAGTAATTATTTGTTTGATATTTTGTTGTCTGTTATGTAGAGTAGTGTCTTTCGAATCTCATTTTCTCACCACAATGTTTATATGATCTTATATCTTAGATGCAATTGTGTAAATGAATTCCTGCTGGTTCTTCTTGGCACTACATTGCTTATGCGCCAACTATGTGATTTCAAAAGCCAAGTGACACCAAGATTTTTGAATGAAAGTTGAAGTTGGATACAATGTTGAAGATGTCATGCACCAGCAAAAGTAATTATTTGTTTAATATTTTATTGTTTAATATGTAGAGTAGTGTCTTTAGAATCTCATTTTCGCACCACGATGTTTATATGATCTTATATCTTAGATGCAATTGTGTAAATGAATTCCTGCTTCTCTTGTGCAACCTCTACCCTCTTCTATCAGCTAACCAACTTTTGAGTGATTTACTAAAGCACTAGATAACACAGTTTGGGGATCTTTGGAGCTGAAAATTATCATGCCTTTACCTTTAATTACTTCATCTCTTGATTGTTTAATTTTTCTATTCGCCCATTGTTAATATGCTACATGTTAATGTCAATCTTTTTTTCTTTTTGATTTACATTGTGATTGTAGTTGTTCATCTTAATTAGCTATTCATGCTACCATATAACATTCAATTACTGGTCCTGTTCATTGCAATATTTAACAGTCACTCAGCCTGCATGATTTCATTTCCATTTCCCAGTTATCAGAAGAAAATGCAATTTCTATTTGTTGTGCCATTCATTTTAAACCTAAATAACCTTTTCAGTTCTGGAGAAAGCTCCAAGGTTTTGGTGCTGAATTAATCTCTCTTTCAAAGAGCCTATCGGACATATCAAAGACTTGCTGTAATGAACGGGTAAGACATCCAACATTTAGATATTTTTCTTTTTCTGGCAGACTAAGACTGGGGGTTATGTGCTAAATGCAACTTTTGCTTCACGTTTCTATTTATTGTTTTTTATTAATACACTTTTATGGTTCCCTTTTAACTTAACAGAAAATAAAAATTGTGCTTTCCAGGTGGGAGGATCAGTACACTGTATATTTGAAGATGAAAAACATGAGGTAATTGTTTAAAAAAAATTGCAGTATAATTAGTTTCCTGATGCTGACATGAGAAATGACTTTTTTTTAAGATTGATTGTCATTCTAATACCTATTTAAACTTTTGTGCTACAACACAGTTCTGCACCCAGGATTCTGATTCTCATGGTCAGCCAGAGCAAAAGTATGCTTGTTGTGTCTACAGAGTCTGCAGTTGCAGGCGATGTGGGGAAAAGGCAGATGGGAGAGATTGTTTAGTTTGTGATTCATGTGAGGAAATGTACCATGTCTCCTGTATTGAGCCTGCAGTCAAAGAGATCCCCCCCAAAAGCTGGTACTGTGACAACTGCACTGCAAGTGGTATGGGATCCATTCATGAGAATTGTGTAGCATGCGAGAGGCTGACTTGTCCCAGGACCCAAATTAATCAAGCTGGTGATAAAATTGGTTTATCAACTGAAGAACCATTCAATGGTTTTGAAGAGGCATCAAATTTCAGCACGAATAATGAGGTCCAGCTATCATCAGAAGGGAATGAAAACATATGCATGTGTAAAATTTGTGGAAGTCCAGCGGGTAATGGAGAGAAGATAAGGATATGTGATCACTCTGAATGCCCTGGCAAGTACTACCATGTGAGATGCTTGACAAACAGGCAGTTACTATTGTATGGTCCTCGTTGGTATTGCCCGTCTTGTCTATGCAGAGGTTGCCTCACTGATAGAGATGATGATAAGATTGTTTTATGCGATGGCTGTGATCATGCATACCACCTTTATTGCATGATTCCTCCACGGATTTCTGTACCAAAAGGGAAATGGTTTTGCAGGCGATGTGATCTGAAAATACAGAAATTACGCAGGGTAAGAAGGGCATATGAGAAATCTCAAAGTTGCTTGAAAAAGAAGGGTGAGGGGGTTAAAAAGGAATGCGAAAACCGCAAGGAACTGTACAAGGAAGGTGGAGAAGAATCAGATAAAGGTAGAGAAGGAATGGACATGCTTGTAACTGCAGCACTGAAGTGTGAAGTTGGATGCCAATCAATCGAAGAGTTGAAAAGCGCATGACATTTTTAGGAAATTACAAGATAAAGATTCACGGTTTTAATCATTGATCATATTGATTTTGTATGTGTAACGAATGTGAAGAATTTTGATTCAATGTTTGGTTAGGCTGTAAACTCTTAGGTTTTGCTGACTTTTTGGATACACGACATTTGGCAGGGCATGATTCTGAAGGCTGGTACATTTACTGGATGGCAAGTGACAAATACATGACTAGGGGTTACAAGGATCAGGGAATCATTAGATTTGTATGTTGGAAACAATGTTTTTAACTGTAACATCATGTTCATTTTGTACCAAATACGGTTCGTTATTTTTTGTAAGGGGAAAGCTAATCTCTGTCAGTGATTATGTAAAATTACAAAACGCATCCAAAATTCAAACAATCTGTGCTTTATAATGATAAGAGAATTTTCTTTTGTGATTCAATTTCGCAACTCCTTGTGTCCTCTCTTTGCCACCAGGATTTTGAGCCATCATGAAAAGATCTTGTTCAAAGACAATGTGAAGAAGCAATATTCTCTGGGGCAACCGGGAGAAGCGATCCCACGATGAACACCTTACCAATACTTGGAAGAGCTTCCCAACAGTTCTTGAGTAGTTTCAGGCAATGCTCATCGCTCCAATCATGAAGTATCCACACAAGGTACATTGACAAATCAACAAATAAAAAAATCAAACACAAAAATCTCATGTAAAATAGATATTTTGTAAACCAAATTCTACATCATGTGGGTTGCTATAAATGATTTCCCATGAAATTCAGGGCATTCCTCCGATTTCACAAAATTTTCATTTACTCCCATCTGAGAAACTTCAATCTAAGAATACCTAGATAGGTAAATGAAGATGATAACTCAGAGAGGCTTTACCTTCATGAAAACATCATCTCCCCCAACATGTTCCACGCCGACAACATTAACGTCTTATACGAGGTTAAGGCTGTCCATTTCAGAAACATGAAGGAGAGGAGAAAACAGAAGGCAAAATAGGACCCCTTCGTTGTTTGGCCCCGTAATTTATATCAAATTACAACTGGGATAGAGCCTTACTTGTACAACGCTGTATAAAACAAAAGAAGGGAATGGCGCCTGGAAAAGAAGGTGCATCTGCTGATACATGGGGCAAATCATAATTCATGCCATTAATGTGAGGATAGTTAGAAGTGATAATTTTGAGCGTAACTCGACCTCAACATGATCCGGCCGGCACTATACACTCTCTCAACTTCTCCATTCTCAAAAAGACGCAGCATCCTGCGCATCTGGGCTCTTTGTGGGGATTCTAGCTGCTATCTCGGAAGGTGAGAGGAACGCGCCATCGACTTCACTAGTGTCTGAAAATTAAATCTATGATGTTGAGCTCAACGGCTGACTTTAGCACCATAGGACGAACTGTAGCATTTGCTAGTCTGATGGCTAGCTTGCCAGCTTCTCGATCCTGTAGAGACATGGCTTTAAAGAGTGAGCTTGGTTGTTCGGAACTAGACATTTCTTTAAAGTCTGATGGCCAGTGTTCTTGTATTAGTGACAAGTGAGGTACTGCTGTACGTTTCACTCGTATGAATAGGAGTTGTGGTTCACCAGCTGTTTTTTGTGATATATTTGTTTTCTAGTATTTTTATATTTTTAAAGTATTTTTAGATTAAAATATTTTTTATTTTAATATATATTTAAGTGAAAAACATATTGAAACACAATTATATTATACTCTAAACAAACACTAAAAATAGTCTTTTAATCTGAATTGTGATATGGTAAGATTTTATGTTAATTTCTAAAATAATAAGCTTGTATTATGAATGCTTTTTGAGTATTATGTTTTTTTATTTGGTATTAAAACTTAATAAAATAAATTAAAAATGTATGAGCATATAAATTGAAAGAGAGTTTTTAACTTTAAATAAAATACTATAGTGGAAAATAATCTTCTAGTAAAAAAAAACATGGATACAAATGCATATATTTTATATTGATAACAATTTTTATTTTTATGTTTTTATTTATTTCATTTTAGAGGTTAGTTTTCATTACTAATAACAAATCATGCAAATACAATTAATTTAGATGAAATATATGAGAAGAAAATTGCATAAATTAATCTCTTTAAAAAGATAATCAAGTAATAAAACTTTATAGATGCCAATTTTTTTGAGCATGTTTATAATATAACTCTATCTCTATTGAACTTGTATCAAAATTAGCTTTTTGGTGGAGGAATGTGGTTATTTAATAACTTTTTCTCCTTAAAATCTCTAATCACTCTCATTATTTTATGGATTAATTTAAAAAAAAATAAAGTTTGATATTTAAATGTGAATTGTTAAAACAACATGGATCAAATAAACAGATAAACAAAAACTTCAAAGATTAAATTAATGTTTTTCATGCCAAAATATAAATGGAGTTTGCAAGGTTAACAAAAAAATAAATATTACACAACACCAGTAAATTATGATCATGAAGAGAGATTTTTGGCATAAAGAAAGTCAAAATAATAACAAGGAGATGGCTTTTTCAAATAATTAAAATGACAAATGACAATACTTATTAAGTTGATTTTCCTGATGAGTATAGTGCTAATTCTACTTTTAATATTTTTAATTTTACTCTATTTGATGTAGATGATTTAAGACCAATTTTTTTTAAAGAGAAGGGGGATGACAAGAACTAGCCAACACCAATCTTATCATGCCAAAAACCCATTAGAGGTGATAGGTCGACCAATTACTAGAGCTAGGATAAATAAATTTAAAGAGATATTGAATGAGTTTGTTCAAAATATATAGATAAATTGACCTAGATGAGCTTGGGGTGCCAAAGGAGCATGAATGATAACCTCGAATTCATCTAATTTAATTCCAAGAAGAGCTTAATCCAAGTCCTAATAAGGGGATATGTTTAGCTTTAAAGTCAACTTTGTTTGTGCTTATTTTTTCAAATGTTGCAAGGCTTAAAATCAACAAATTTTTTTATTTGTGCAAGGTAACTCAGTTATATATGATCTTTAAATAGGGATGGTTCTATCGTTCAAAAGAAAAAATTTGTTATTCTAACAAGGAAATTAATGGGTCACATGTTTGTTTCTTAAGTCAGGGAGGATTTTTTTATGATTTCTTTTAATCTAGGAAGGAAACTAATTAATTTATCAACTAATAAGAAAAAAATATAATTTATTTTCTTTGCTAATTGCGACTACAACTCTAAACTTTTATTTTAATTTTAATTTTTATATTTTGGCTTGTTTAATTAAATGTTTCAGTATGAAAGTGAGTCTTATACAAGTCTATAACTTGGTTCAATTAAGGTTTATAAGCTTAAGTTAAGCTTTTCTATCAAACATATATTAATTAGATTTTATAATAATTAACTCTCTTTTTTCTGAAAACTTTGTTTTGTGTGTCAATGATATTCTTTTTTATTAATTCTCTAAATTACTGAAAATGACTTATCAAAAAACAACTGATTTTATAATGTCATCTTTATATTTCTCATTCATGAATCAATATTAGTTGGGTAAGAGTTTAAATATTAGTCTTGATGTCTAAATATAAATTCTGATATTTAAGTTTAATTTTGTTTAATTAAACATGTGATTAAATGGTTTGATATTTAAGTTTAATTTTGTTTAATTAAACATGTGATTAAATAGCTAGCATTCAAAAAGCATCTCATTTGAAATTCTCTTATTTTTTAAGCTATTGGGACAAAAAAAAAAAAGAAGCTATCTCTATTTAGAAGATTCATTTCCAAAAAGAGAGATTGAAAAAAAAGTACAAAAAAATGTGTATAAAAAGGAAATTTCCTAAAACAAATTAAATTTATCTGCCCCCTACAACTGTGCTTGCTGCGATCAAGTACCGACCCTGGAGTGCTACGTGTCAAGTTAACATCTACTGTGACGTGTTCATTCCGTTGTACATGATTCGTTCCTGTTTCATGCTTGATTCACAAGCAGCCCTTTCCGATTGGCTTTTTTTCTTTCTAAATCATATTCTACACCTATAAAAGACAGCCACTAGAAAACAGAGCAAATAAAGAAGAGAAGAGAAGAGAAGGGGGAAAAAAGGAAGCATAGATGGAAGTGAAGAACAGCTCAGCTAGTGGGGAGGCGATCAAATCCACGAAAGACCCTTGTTTCAAACACAAAAATGGTAGTTTGTTTCCAAAAAAGAGGAGGTTAGTGAAAACCATGATGTTTTATTCTATTGCTTCTGCAATTTCCGGCTCCTCCTGTTCTTCTAAAACCCAAGAACACAGCAGGGGCAGTAACTGTTGTCTCGCGAGAGTCACACCCGCCTGAAATATCAGATGTATAGCCTGTTATTCTTGTTCTTTGTGTTACTTATTCTGTAATTCTGGTATATTTGTGATGTAATTAGTTTGATTCAAAAGTAATTTTGATTGTCGATTGTTTACTTCTTTGCCTTTTGATCTATGGCGGCTGTCCTTTTTTATGGTTTGTGATACGCTTCTCTGGCTTCCCGGAGCCGGAGGCTCATCCCTGAATCCGGCCCCATCCACAGCATTTAACAGCAAAATCTGCAGATTCTCATCTCATCCTGGAAAATTCAAGGGATAGATTAGTTGAGATGGAAAGAAAAAAAAGCCATGTCGAAAAGGAAAGATTAGAAATTGGAAACGAATGCCTTTCTTGGAAAAGACAGTGAATGTTAAGAAGCTGCTGACGAATTCCATTCCATAATTGTAGCGCTACCCCAGCTAGGAAAATCCTTGAAAGTGAAAGGGTAAAAAAAGAAAAAAAGTCTTGTTCATTAAAATTATGCTGGCAATAAAGTAGATTTAGCAGCAGATAGTGCCCCTGCACTTGAAGGGTGAGAGAGGAGAGAAGGGCAAAAGGGTTAATGCCTATATTAGTATCACATCCTTACTTGGTAGTAGAGTGCAGAGCTAGTTAACAGCACCCTTTTGGTAGGGCAAAAGGGTCAATGGCAATATGAAATTATATTTTTATATTAGATATATTGAAAATAAAATTTTATATTTTTTATGGAATTATATCAATTTCACACGAGTTATAAGTTTAATAGATTAATGAGTTAACTTAGATATGTTTATTTATTTTTTAATTTAATATTTTTTTTAGTTTTGTATTTTAACACTAGTTTGATTAAGAATTGATATTCATATTTGTTTTTTATAGGGTTTTTATAATCTTATAATTTAAGTTATAAAATTAATAGTTTTACCCAAATTGATTTAACATATTAATTTTTAATATTTCAAAAAATATATTATCTTATATGTTATCATATCAAGAAAAACATTTCATATAATATGTATTATATTTTAAATTTAAATAAAAAACATATCACTTAAATAATATTTTTTTGCTGTAAAATAAGTTGATGTGACGCCATATGACAATAACCCAGTTTCAGAAAACAGCAAATAGTGGCTCCGGCAGTGGCGGCTTTCCAAGATAAAGAAAGGTGTGAATGTTTAAAAGTGTTTTTGATAATGTTTTTAATTTAAAAATATATTAAAATAATATTTTTTTTATTTTTTAAAAAATATTTTTAATATTAGAATACGAAAATAATTTAAAAATATCAAAAAAATTTAATTTAAATTAAAAACTCAAAATAAAATATTTTCAATTTTTTTAAAAACATTTTTAAAAGACAATGGCAAGCATTATAGCAAACAAATTCGGGTCACGTGACAGAATCTCAGTACTTGGCCCGCATTCAGGGATTCCTACCTGCCAACATTCCACCCCTCCACCCATTTTGTTCACACCGTGACTGAAAAAAGTGAATCGATAAACAGGCTAATGGCTTAATGAATTTTTAATTTTTATAATAGATTATTTTTTTATTTATATTCTCAATTAAAGTAATTTTACTTTTAAATATGTTAAGTTTCTAATCTATTTTTGTGGTAAAAAATTAAAGTTACATCAAAATTAATCATGTAATTTGCAAATGAAATTAAATCTTCTATTTAAATATAAAAAATAATAATATACAAATCACGTGATTAATTTTAATAATGAAGTCCAAAAATATTATATATCATAAATTTAATATGTATTAAAGGGAAATCTTGATGTGATCAAATAATTACTTTTTATGATAAATTAAATTATTTAGTTAAAATTACAAAGTGAAATAACAAGTCAGTGAGACGTCGGAAAGAAGGTTTCCCATGGCCTAAGGACTAGGTGAAGGGCTAATTTCCTAAATAAAGAAAGAATTTAAAAAAAATCCTACAAAATGCTCACTAAGATATTTAATCGCAGAGGAGACATTGCATGTAGACCGACACCTTTTTCTTTTCCTTTGTAATATGTCGTGTGTGGATGTCATACGTGTGTTTACATGCTGAGAGTGGCGTCGATGATGATGTAAGTGATCGCTTTGTCCGGGCACGCCAATGTTCAGTTCCTTTCATAGTCACGAATATTTAAATATAATATAAAAAATAAAGAATAAAATAACTACATTCCCAATATATTTTATTTTCTCCTGTTTGAGTTTATATTATTCTATGTTTGATATTTGAAAATCTGTGAAAGCTTCTCATTCACTCAAGTTTGTTTTTGAGAGAATGGAATGAAATTTGTGAAAACTTTGTTCTGAGCTTTCCACGCATACACGGAACTGTTTAGAAGTGTAGTTATGGTTGTTTTTAAAAATATTTTTCATATAAAAATATATCAAAATAAATTTTTTTATTTTTAAAAAAATATTTTTAACATTAACACATCAAAATTATCTAAAAATACCAAAATAAATAATTTAAAATAAAAAATAATTTCTTTTTTCAAAAATATTTTAAAAATCTCTCAAACACTCTCATAATCTGTTCGGCGTAGCCCCGAAAGCTCCCCTTCATTGCTAATATAACGCTCTCGATTCTAGCATTCTTTGACTGCAAAAATTGGTTCCCGGATATGATTCCCCTCTAAGTTCACGTTTATAAGATAATGGTGGTCGACTCTAAATTGAAAATGAAGGTGTTGGTAAATATAATTACCAACGAACAGCATATGCACAATGGAATGTGAAATAAGACCCGACACTAGATGTTCTTAAAAATATTTTCTTCAAGACTATTTTTAGGGTTCAAAAAGAGTTGTGTATTGCTGTATGATATTTTAAAAGAGTTTTTTCTTTAGGTTCAAGACTATTCTTTACTGTTAGAGAATAATATAAATTATATTCTTAAATCTCACTTAATAGCTTAAACTTTTAAGTGAGATGATTTTTTAACATGGTATCAGAATCTTGTTGACCCAACGATTACGAGTTCGAATCTCACCATCCTCATTCTATTTAATAAAAAAATCAAGCACTAGGTAGTGTGGTCTTGTGTAAGTTTTACGCCCAAAAAGTTTCCACTTGGGGTGTGTTAGAGAATAATATAAATTATATTTTGGAGTCTCACCTAACAGATTAACTTTTTAGATGAGATGGTTCCTTAAAATTTATGCAAGTTTTTTTTTTAAAAATGTTTTAGTTTAAGGTACAAACAAACTATTATTGAAGATAAAAAAAAAATCCAAAATATACTCGAGCACAAAGAGCAATCAAAAGATTTTATTTGCTCAGCTCAACATTACACGTCCAAGTCCAATATTTTTTTTCTTTTTTGTTATTATCCTATAGCGAAGTTCATTATATGAACTAATGTGAGAAAGAAACCCTGTATATACTTTGTGTTCAAAACATGAAATAAGTTGTGTTTTTACAAAATGGTATAAAAACTTTTTAAATAATCTTTATTATTTATAACAATCCCATATATATTTTAAAAGATTTATGGGATAGAATCGTTATTAACCTTTTAAATCTTTTTCAATTACAATTTTATTTTATATTCTTTAATATATATTTTAAAAGATTTATGGGATAGAATCGTTATTAACCTTTTAAATCTTTTTCAATTACAATTTTATTTTATATTCTTTTAATACGTAGGTAGAATTGTCCCTACAAATCTTTTTTACAATAACAAGTATATAAAAAACAGAGTTTCAGTGATACATTCTTTCTTTTCCTATTTTTGTCCCACCATTTCTTTCTCTTTCTAGCTCACTTTATTTCATGTCCATTGAATTTCAGGTCTTATCTTTTAAGGGTAATATTAAAAAGTATTTAAACTGTAATATTTTCCAAATGTTTTCTCGGTCGGTAACTATTCTAAGCATCGTTACACATGACTTGTAGTCTTCTAGACCATTACGACTCATATGCCCGCGCGATGTATTGAGATTTTTTATCTATGTAAAAAATTGATTGTTTTTATATATATTGTATTTTTTTATTTTAATATTTAATTAGTAAAATTATAATTGATAAAATCTATATAATCAAAATGGAAAATGGTTCGTATATTTTATAATCGCAGATAATGTAGGTTAATTTTTTTTTTATTAGTTGCATTTTTTCCCCAGTAATATTAGATCTGACACATTATAAATATTTTTTTTCTAGAAATAAACTTACATTTTTTGCGTGCTATAATTAGTTATTTCAATGTTTAATTACTAAAATTGCAATAGATAAAATATGTTAGAAATGATTTTTTTGCGTGGTATAATTAGTATGGTTGCCTGTGCATTGCGCTATGGTTTTTTCTATGTAGAAAACTAATTGATTTTTTACATGTTGTAATTAGTTGTTTAAATATTTAATTAGTAACATTATAATAGATCAAATATGTCACAAATAAATTTCCCCCCCGCCTAAAAGGAATAATGTAATCGAAATGGAAAGTGGTTCTTATATTTTTTTAATTGCAGATAACTTAGGTAAATTTGTCAAAAAAAAATTGAGTTGCCTTTCCCCCCCAATAATATTAGATCTGGCATATTATAAATAAAAATATTGTAAATGTTTTAAGAAATAAACTTAATTTTTTTGCGTGCTATAATGACTTATTTGCCATCTAAAAGGAATAGTGTAATCGAAACGGGAAGTGACTCGCATATTTTTTAATTGTAGATAATCTAGGTAAATTTGTCAAAAGAAAAAATTTGAGTTGTTTTTTCTCCCAAGTAATATTAGATTTGAAATATAAAAAATAAAAATTTTGATTTTTTTTTTAAGAAATAAACTTAAACAAAAGAGTATAAAATTTATATTTTTTTATCATTAACAAAAGAGTAAGCAAGAAAAAGAATTAAATTATTATTATTATTATTATATATTTTGTATTTTTTTGTTAATAATGAAAGAAAGAAAAAATGGAAGACTAAAAAAATCCTAAAAATCTTAACAAAAGATTAAACAAAAACAAAAAGTATTATTGTTATTACTGTCAAAACAATAAAAATTATCAAATTATCCCGAGAGAAAAAAACCTAAAACATTAACAAAAGAGTAAGCAAAGAAAAAAAATTAAATTATTATTATTATTATTATTATTATTATGTTAATAATGGAAAAAATAAAATAAATGAAAGATTAAAAAGATCTTAAAAACTTTAACAAAAGATCAAACAAAAAAATAAAATAAAAAAATCAAGTAAAAAAAAGTCACCTGATATAAAAATAAAAATAAAAATAAAAAAACGAATAAAAAACTAAAAGAAAGAACAAATGGAGAGAAAAAAACACAAATATCAATTTGCAAATGATCACAGATACAAAACAAAATTTAAGAGCTATTTATTTTTTGAAAAAATATCACCTCAACAAATAAGAAAATAACGAAAATTAAAAATCAAAGCGAAGAGCACACTTATATATACATGGACAAAAGTAGAGATTATTCTAGAAATAAAAAGAAATAAAGGGATTAAAAAAAAATTAAAAGTATAAGGGTCGAAATGAAAATCAAATATAAAGGGATTAAAATCCAAAATTAAAAGTATAAGGGCCAAAATAAAAATTAAATATATTATCAATTTTAATAAAAGGATCAAATTGAATAAATCAAAACTTCTGTACCGTATTTATTGAATTATTTAAACCCAATCCGAAAATTAAAAGGAGGACCAAAGTGAAACATTGATATTCAATCAATTCCAATCGGAGGACCCAATCGAACTAAATCAAAACTTATATAGCAAAAATCAGGACAAAAAACAAAATAGAAAGTCAAGGGACCTAAGTGAAAAGTAACAACAAATGGGGGACTCCCTTGCACTTTTACGTGCAGGAGAGAGAGAAACATGGCCAGCGTCTTTAATTGGCCTCGCCGCGTCTACGGACATTTTTATGATAAACGCGCCACCGCGGGAGGAAGCCCACTTGGAGGCGCATCAAGAGAGACTCCGGAATCACTTCTCCGACCACCGTATGAGGCCGCACGCGCCACCTAAACAGGGCGTGGGGCGAAAAAACACCTGGCGCGTGCCCATTACGCTCTGACATCCAGCGAAAGAAATAATAAAAAAATTAGGTCAATCACCGTCCTGCCCTTGTGCCCCAAGTAACGTTTTTTGTCTTATTAGGGGCTAAAACCGTATTTAGCCAATTTCGAATAATAATAAAATAAGCAGAAGACCGGCGGGTTGGACCGGTCCGGTCCCGGTCCGGGCCGATGTGCGTAATGACAATGGTGCCCCTGATTCTGGCGGTGTTTTTTGTCGTTTTCGGGGGGTAAAATCGTTAATCCACTGTTCATAAATGGAAAAAAAAGGTGAACGAACTCGTGTGACACACCGGATCAAATTGCGAGTAAATAGTGCACATGAGTCTCCAGCTACAGAACCTATAGTGAACTACCGTTCTATTTTAGTGTTTTTGGTAATAAATTCCCTTGAATTGTAATCATTACAATTAGAATCCGACAGTTCTTGAGAATTTCACCCTTTCTATCCTTTCCCCATGTTTTTTCTTCACATTCAGTTTTAATAATTTATGAAAAGATGAACTCCTGGCCAGCAAATTGTGGAAATAAGAAATCAACGTGTCATAAATCTAATCCATTTCATCACTGGCAAGCATCTCTCCCAATGGTGGATTTTCAACAACGAACAGAATTATAAAAAAGATCCCATCATTTACAACTTAGTATATAAGCCCCATCACACCTTAGAGGCTAATGTAGATAGCAGAACATAGACCGTTTTCTTTTCCTTTGTAATATGTCGTGTGTGGATGTCATACGTGTGTTTACATGCTGAAGTAGCGTGAGTGATGTAAGTGATCGCTTTGTTCGGGCACGCCAATGTTCAGTCCCTTTCAAGGTCACGAATATTTAAATTTTTATATAAAAAAATAAAGAATAAAATAACAGCATCTTGGTATGTAAAAATAACCAAATTCCCAATTATTATTCTTAATTTTCTCCTATGTGAGTTTATATTATTCTATGTTTGATATTTGAAAATCAGTGACAACTTCTCATTCACTCAAGTTTGTTTTGAGAGAATGGATTGAGAGTTGTGAAAACTTTGTTCTGAGCTTTCCACGCACACACAGAATCTGTTCGGCGTAGCCCCAAAAGCTCCCCTTCATTGCTAATATAACGCTCTCGATTGTAGCATCCTTTGACTGCAAAAATTGGTAATCATTCTTTTAGGGTCCAAGATATGATTCCTCGTCTATAGATATTTTTTTCCATTTCAAAGCTATTTTTAGGTTTAAAAAAAGTTGTGTGGCTATATGATATTTTAAACGAGTTTTTCTTTTAGGGTTCAAGACTATTCTTTACGCGAGTTGTTTTTAAGATATGGTTTTAGTTTAAAACTATTACTAAACATAAAAAAAATCTAAAAAATAGTCATGTTTAGAGGGCAATCAAGAGATTTTATTTTGCTCGGCTCAACATTATATTTTCAAGTTCGATTTTTTTGTTTTGTTTGTTACTATCCTATATCGAAGTTCATTATATAAACTAATGTGAGAAAGAAAACCCTATATAGATTTTGTGTTCATAAGCAAGTTGTATTTTTACAAAACGGGATAAAAACTTTTTAAAATAATCTTTATTATTTATAACAATCCCATATATATTTTAAAAGATTTATGGGATAGAATCGTTATTAACCTTTTAAATCTTTTTTACAATAACAAGTATATAAAAAACAGAGTTTCAATGATCCATTCTTTCTTTTCCTATTATTGTCCCACCATTTCTTTCTCTTTCTAGGTCACTTTTATTTCATGTCCATTGAATTTCAGGTCTCATCTCTTAACCACTTGACCCTCATAAATAATGGCTGTGTAGAAGGATAATATTAAAAAGTATTTAAACTGTAATATTTTTCAAATATTTTCTCGGTCGCTAATTATTCTAAGCATCGTTACACATGACTTACTCTTCGAGTCCATTATAAATTCCCGTGAATTGTAATCATTACAATTAGAATCCGACAGTTCTTGAGAATTTCACCTTTTCTATCTTTTCCACATGTTTTTTCTTCACGCTGAGTTTTCATAATTTATGAAAAGATAAACTCCTGGCCAGCAAATTGTGGAAATATGAAATCCACGTGTCATAAATCGAATCCATTTCTTCACTGGCAAGCATCTCTCCCAATGGTGGATTTTCATCGACGAACAAAATTAAAAAAAGATCCCATCATTTACAACTTAGTATATAAGCCCCATCACACCTTGGAGGCTCATGTAGCTAGCAGAACATAGACATCTGCTTGCACAAACACAGTTCTTCTAAGAAGCAGAGAGACAGAAAATGGATCCGGTTGGTGTGGAGGTGAACAGAGACAAAGAGGACCCAGGCAAGGAAATGGCCAGAGCCGAGATAGAAACATGGTGGAAGCCCAAGAACGGAAGTGTATTTCCAAAAAAGAAGAGGTTGGTGATGACCATGGTTCTTGATTCTCTTACCTCTGCTTTCAAGTCTTCCAGTGGAGCCACTCCCTCCTCTAATGGCCATAAAAAGTAACAATGCTAGTATTTGTTACAAAAACCTGGGTAAGTCATCAAAAATATCGACCTATATTACAACGTTTGTGCATATAAGGATGGATGTTTGGGTATAAATTTTGTCAAGTGGGAAAGGGTTTGAGGAGGTGTAACTCCATGTATTATGTACTGGTGACCTATATTACAACGTTTGTGTACGTACGTTATCTTTTCTATATATGGGACTTTAATTATTAATTGGTGGTGTAGTTCCCTGCCTTCTTATATCATGTTTGATGATGCTCCGGCATTTTAATGATTGATGGTCCTTTTCTGGTTCATGTTTGCCTCCCAAGTAACCGGTTTATCAGCCGGGAAAGTTCACAGAAATCCCAGTGAAATGGTTAGATGATTAAACAGCGCCCACTAGCTTCTTTTTGATGACCTGAAAAGCTGAACTTGCCCTAAAACTACAAAGAAACCAGAAAGAGTTGAAAGCAGAAAGAGGATTGATGAAATGGATATGATTTTGGAAGGATATGCTTGTGCTTGTCTTTTTAATTAGTGGGTCATAGTTTTTGATTCCCCTAAACATCACCTAAAAAGAGTTTCATAAAGAATAGGTTTATAAAAATATAAAGCACAGACAATTCCACAATATATTCTGGTTGGCCTTTTGTGGAAACTTGACTGAAAATTGATTTTGATTCTACAAAGACGGACGCCCTTTTCAATCTACCTAGTTATTTTCTTCTTTGATCTTCTTCGTTGCGCGCGCTCGCACAAAAATAAATAAAAATAAAAATGTAGATCATTGCAAGGGATATCAATCCTCATCCACAATAATTTGATTAAATTAGAGTTATGTTTATATGATTTTAATAAATTTATTTATTTATTTTCTTTTCTCTCATAAAAGTTATAATTATGTTTGGTTAAAATTATTACTTTTTATTTAAATCTAAAGTTTGTTATAAAATTAAGTCGATAATTTCAACTTATGAGTTATTACGTATATAACATTCATTTTTCAAAATAATTTCTTTGTGCTCTGAAATCACTTAAAATTGTATTTGATTACCATCCTCGGATAGAAGAGAACAAGATAAAACAAGAACCAAATAAAAGTTGTGCTGAGATAGAATAAAATATAGAAAATGTTTAATTTTATGCTTAATATGTTTTATTGTTAAAATTACATGGAAAATAATTAGATAATTTTTTACTTTAATTTATATTGTGTGTTGAAATTAATAATAGTATAATAACCCTAGTTATAAAGTTTAGATCGATGTGGTAAATTATCTCGGGGTCTGATCAACTTGAGGTTTGGAGTGATCCGAGTATAAAAACAATAGAGGAATGACTAACCTAGTAGAAAAACTTGGATAGCCCCTGACTTGGTAGACCCGAGGTAAAACCCGAGCGAAATCCGTTGACCTTTTTTTGGAAAGCATTTTGGGTTTGACCCTCTTTACTCGTAACCTTAGCTTTGTTTTTGAACCCGGATCCTAGCTTTATATGTCCTAGTTGGACAAGTTTAGAATTAAGGATATTTAAGAGATAAAATATAAAAATGTCCACTTTATATCTCATGTTTTGGAAATACAAAAAATTAATCTAAAATTATTCTAATAATATATTTATTTATATATTTTTATCCATTAAACCAAATATATTTTTGTCCACGGTGTATTTGTTTTTTGTTGCTTCAAGTAGTTGTTCATCCACGACAAAAGGAAAGTAAATAGCTTAGGGCTTAAGCTGACTAAGGCCCACGTGCTCAGGGCATTTAAAGCCTTGCCACGAGTCTTTATTTTTTATTTTATTTTTTATATGTTTTCTGTTTTTATCCTTAAATGTAAGTTTTTTACATATTTTTTATTTTATTTTTATTCTTTGATTTTTTTATAGTTTTGCTATTATTTTATTTAATCACATAATAATAAAAAAAACATATTATAATTCACCTCAATGAAATCTAAACACCAGTTCATGAATTTAAAGTTGTACCCTGAGTTTTGTGCTGTCTATTATTTCTTTGATTTTATATTTTTTAAAACTTTTCATGTCAATATGACAAGATTATGTGCTGGAAGTTTGATTGAAATTATTTTTAAAAATATTTTCTATTAAGAAATGTATCAAAATAATATATATATATTTTTTAAAATATTTTTAACATTAGTACATGAAAATAATTGAAGAATACTAAAAAAATTAATTTAAAATAAAAAATAAAAATAAATTTTTTATTTTTTTCAAAAATATTTTTGAACCACAATATAAATCACGATCCATGTATAAATGACTCTCATATAATTAAATTGAAAATCTCATTTAAATAAAGAGAGTAGGATTGTGAGTTTTTGACTTATAGTGGGATGTGTAATTATACACTTTTGCTATGCTTGAATAAATAAATAAATCACGAAACAGCGTAGTCCAGGAGGTTATTTAACTAACTAAGTCAATTTAATTTACCAACTAAATCGCAGCCGCAGTTTTTATTATTATTATTATTATTATTATCATCTACAATATATTTTCTTGGCGTTACCTGAGGACCATTTTCTTAGCTGGTGTCCGTACAATACAATGAAGCATCATCTTCTAGAAGACGTCTAAAAAATGTTAAGCCAAGGATCGGATTGGAGGAAGGTGAATCTTGGAGCCCAGGTATCAACGTGACTAGCATTTTAGGCATTTGGCGGGAAGTTTTAGAGACTAGGAGAGAGGATGGTGTAAATTGCCCAACATTTGCTCTGTATCCACGTGTCGCCAATCGATAGAATACTTCCAGAGGAAGCTAACAAGTTAATTCCTCTCTATAACAGAGGAGGAAGTTGGCTAAATTTCATTCAAAAAACTTTATTTACAACTATATTTTTATATATATATATATTAAATTAAAAATATTACTTTTATATATCTTCTAATAAAAAGTATTATAAGAAAATAACAGCCTAGATTCCAAGCTTATATTATAAGATAGACGGGTGACGGATAAAAATAGATATAAAAGTGAGAAACGCTCTGGAGTTGTGAGAGTGAGAAGGGACTACACTCAAGGAGGGTTTACAGATGGAGATGGATCTGAGCTCAGGCGAGATCAGGACGAAGACAGAAGCATGGTTCAAACCCAAGAAAGGAAGTGTTTTTCCCAGGAAGAAGAGGTCAGTGAAGAGAATGATGTTTAATTATTTGGTTCACCGTGTTGGTTCTGTTTGCTCTCCCTGTTTCTTTTCGTTCCGCCATGGAGCCAGTTCCCATCAAGAGAGCAAGGTTTTATGCTGCAGAAAGATCACTACGCCCACAAAAGTATCAAATGCAGACTGGCTTTGATGACTTCTTCGTTGATTTGTTCTAGCTTCTGTTGATTTGTTCTAGCTTCTGTTACTTATGAATCTTTTGTTTTGTATATATTTAGGAGCTTAATTGCCATAGATATGTTCGTGCTCTGTTTTTTTTCTCCGGCATAAACACATATTTATTCCTTTCTTTGATTCATGTGGGTTTACTCTTATTTGATGGTGTTCTGCTTTAATGGCTTGTTATTCCCATCAACCACCAATCCATCAACAGGGGAAATCTTGTTCCTCTTCAATTCTCCGACATAACCCAGTTTCAAGAAGCTCATATATGTTACCAGCACCAAACCAACGAACAGCCATTGGGGAAAAAGAAGAAGAAAGAATTCCACAAAGTTTGAGTATTTTTCATAAAACTGAATTAAATTCTGCAGTATTTCTGAGGAACAGAACTGAAAAGCCTTCAGTTAAGTTCCGTAGCAGTAAGAACACGAACCATTTTCGGTACAGGTAGAAACTAGTTGGCTCTACTTCGATGGGGAAAATTTCTTTTGGAGGGCCGAAGGGATGTTGCGCCGGCTGTGACCATGAATCTTTCATAGACCCGATATTATCCTCTCGATCTAGTTTATAACGAGCGATTTGATTGTTTTTATATGTATTATATTTTGTTATTTTAATATTTAATTAGTAAAATTATAATTGATAAAATCTTTATAATCGAAATGGAAAGTGGGTCGTATATTTTTTAATCGCAGATAATGTAGGTAATTTTTTTTATGAGTTGCATTTTTTCCACATTAATATTAGATCCGACACATTATAAATAAAAATATTATAATTTTTTTTCCAGAAATAAACTTACATTTTCTGTGTGCTATAATTAGTTATTTTAATGTTTAATTACTAAAATTGCAACAGATAAAAATATGTTAGAAATGAGTTTCTTGTGTGGTATAATTAGTATGCTTGCCCGTGTAATGCGCTAGGGTTTTTTCCATGTAGAAAACTAATTGATTTTTTACATGTTGTAATTAGTTGTTTAAATATTTAATTAGTAACATTATAATAGATAAAATATGTAACAAATAAATTTTTTCCCCGCCTAAAAGGAATAGTATAATCGAAATGGGAATTGGTTCGTATATTTTTTAATTGGAGATAACTTAGGTAAATTTATAAAAAAAAATATTTTAGTTGCCTTTTTTCCCAGTAATATTACATTTGACACATTATAAATAAAAATATTGTAAATTTTTTAAGAAATAATTTTTTTTTTGCGTCCTATAATGACTGATTTGCCGTCTAAAAGGAATAGTGCAATCGAAACTGAAAGTGACTCGTATATTTTTTAATTGTAGATAATCGAGGTAAATTTGTCAAAAGAAAAAAAATTGAGTTGATAATGTAGGTCATTTTGTCTACCTTTTGTTTTTTTGAGTTGTATTTTTTCCCCAGTAATATTAGATTTGAAATATTAAAAATGGGAAAATTGAAAAAAAAAATAAGAAATAAACTTAAACAAAAGAGTATAAAATTTAAATTCAAAGCAATTTTTTTTTATAAGATTTATTAATCATATTATTATATTAAATGTATTTAAGCATATTGATATTAATTTTTTTTTTAAAAAAAATCACAGGTCATTTTCTCTCTCTCTCTCTCTATATATATATTTTTAGGCGATAATATTCAATAAATATTAAAATATATAATTAGTCTCACATATTTTATAGAGTAATAAAAATAGGAAGTGGTTCGTATATGTTTAAATTGTAGATAACCTAGGTAAATTTGTCATTTTATTCTTTGTTTGAGTTGAATTTTATCCCCAGTAATATTAAATCCCACACATTATAAATCAAAATATTTTAATTTGTTTTTAAAAATAAACTAAGTTTTTTTGCATGCTATAATTACTTATTTGCCGTCTAAAAAGAACAGTAGAATCAAAATGGGAAGTGGTTCGTATATTTTTAAATTGCAGATAACGTAGGTAAATTTGTCTCCCTTTTGTTTTTTTGAGTTGTATTTTTTTCCCAGTAATATTAGATCTGCAATATTAAAAATCAAAATACTGTAAATTTTTTTCAAAAAATAAACTTGAACAAAAGAGCACAAAATTAAAATTTGGAGCCAATTTATTTTTATTTTATAAGATTTATTCATCATATTATTATATTAAATGTATTTAAGAATACTGATAATAATTTTTTTCCTTCAAAAAATCCGCGGTCTTTTTTTTTTATCTGTATATATTTTTAGACGATAATATTCAATAAATATTCAAACATATAATCAGTTTAACATACTTTAATTTGACATAAATATACAAATATATAATTAATTTCACACACTTTCAATAATATATATTTTTTATTATTAGGCGATAATATTCAATAAAATATTCGAACAATTAAATTATTATTATTATTTTATTATTATTAGTATTATTATTATTATTATTATCATTGTTAGCATTTAAAAAATATTTGTGAATTTTTCTTTTAAAAAAATTAATTTTCAAATGATTACTACCAGGAATAAAATTTGAAGACTAAAAAAAAACCCCAATAAAAGAAAAGATAAAAGAAAGATTCAAAACCAAATAAAAATATATATATACATAAACTTGTACAATAATAGGGAATAATGCATAAATATATAAATAATAATAAAGGAAATCAATTTCAATAGAACAATTAAAAACATAAGGGCCAAAATAAAAATAAAAGATATGATTGATTTAAAGTGAAGGATTAATTTGACAACAATTCATACTTTTGTATCAAAAATATTAAAAGATTTAAAAGAAAAAACATTTAAAAGAAGAGGGACTTAAATTAAAGTGCAATATATAATGAATTTGACATGAAGGACAAAGTTGAAAACAATACAACCTGCTGCACTAAAAAAATTAAGGGATCTAATAGAAAAACGAAAAATTCAAAGAAGAAGGACTGACATGCAAACTGCATATATATATATATATATATATATATATATATATATATATATATCAATTTGAATGAAAGGACGAAATTGAAAGAAATCAAAACTTCTATTATAGAAATCAAACAAAAGCCAAGGGACTGAAATGCATCCACAATAAACCGGGGGGACTGAAGTTGAATCCGACGCTGAGGAGAGAGAAAAGAGCACATAAACGTTCAACCGACTATATGAGCCTCTACGTCGATCATTTCAAAGCACGCGCCACTCCATGCGATCCAGGGAAGGGTTGCGAATCGTTTTCACTGGCGACGAAAAAAATTTTCACCGCCGTATGAAGTCGCACGCACCGCCTGAATGGATCGCGGGAAAGAAACGCGCCGACGCGCCTATACGACTGACTGACGCGCTGCCGAAAGTGAATAATAAAGAAGGAGTCAATTACTAAAACACCCCTGATTCTAATTCCTGGACTTTGTCGTATCGGGGGCTACAAACGTAATAACACATTTTAGAAAATATTAAAAAAGAAAATAGTTGCGGCGGACCGGACCGGTCCGTACGCGCGCAATTACACCCGTGCCCCTCAGCTAGAATCGTTTTTTGTCTTATTATCGGGGGCAAAACCGTTAAAGCACTGTTCACAATAGGAAAAAAAAGAAAAAAAAAGGTAGACGTGCACCCGCGAAGCATTGAGACAACTTTCGAGGCCACAATGCGCATGAGTGTATGTCAACAGTAAAATCCGTTCTGTTTTAGTGTTTTTGTTAATGTAATGAACAGGGATTCAACGATCTATTTTAGCTTCTTTAATGACCTCTTTCTTTGTCCACTTCCTCACCAAATTTCATTACCCTCTTCTTCAACAAATTTATATCTACATGGCTTCTTTTTGATTTACGTACAATGACCTCTTTTTTTTGTCTACTTCCACACCAAATTTCATTACCCTCTTATCCAACACATCTATATCTACGTGGCTCCTTTTTGAGTTATGTGCATCTTTGATTTTTTAAAAGGTAGGCGTGTCAATTGATATTTTAAAAGGTAGGCGCAATGTGAAATTTAAATGTGAGACGTAGCGGAATGTGCACCCCAGTACACAGTACAAATGGGTGAGCATGAGCAGTAGATGAACAGGGATTTAGCGATTTGTTTTAGTTTCTTTAGTAATAGTAATATTAAATGGTTGACTCTAGTATTTATATATATTAGAGTAGAGGTGATGTCATAAAATATAAGTATTATTTATTTATAGGATATTTGAAAATATAATAAAAATTACTTATTAAAATATTTTTTATTTAAAAACTTATTAAATAATATATTTGTTTATTTTAACTTCTCATATTAAAACAATCTAAAATTTTAATAAAAATTACTTATTAAAATATTTTTTATTTAAAAACTTATTAAATAATATATTTGTTTATTTTAACTTCTCATATTAAAACAATCTAATTTTTTTTTTAAAATCAATTCCAAACGAACAAATGATTAGTCTGACCACTGAATCACTTATTTTAAGTTTTGGAGGCTTTGCTGGTTTGGATATAGAAAACAACGTGCTCTCTCTCTCTCTCTCTCATTTATTCATATATTATTTTTGCAATTCCATTCTTTTTTAGGAAGTACCACGCAAAATTTAAAACACTCAGCATTCACCCTCGAAAGCAGAGAAATGAAATTTAAAAAGCAGTAGTTGAATAAGCGGCCTTGGTCTGATTTTCAACGCGATCCTCTGATTCTTAAACGACGCAGCGTTGTTTGCCGTTCCTTTTTTACTTGCAATTCACGCAGTAATTTGCACCCTCGATCAACAGCGTCACCCACTTGCTATCACCTTACAATCACAACGCCAAGCAGCCGATCACGCACCCCAGTCCACAGTAGATCTGGGTGTGCGTGAACAGTAATGAACAGTGAAGTAGCGATGCATTTTAGTGTTTTTGTTAATAAACGAAGAAAAGTGTTCTTACTAATGATGCTATACGGCTTAGCTTAATTGAATGTACTTGCTAATTATTCCTTAGTTTAGTGACAGCCATGGTAGTCAAAATCGCGAGTCAACTCGCAAACTCGTACGAGTTTGCGAGTTGGCTCAGCAAACCTGGCTGAACCGGTAGAAAAATCGAAACCGGTCAAACTCGGTCAAACCCGATCAAAATCGGGTTGACTCGTAAAATTGGACCGGATCGGTCCGATTTTACGATCCAGGTTTTTTATTATTTTAACACCAAATCTTGCACTGATTTATTTAATCACTTAAAGAAGGAAACATTTAAAGGAGAGTTGAGACTCTCGGCTGGATAGGGGATAGTCTGGAGAGGGGGGTATTTAAAAGGAGAGGAATTGTGAAAACATTGTATTTGTCCGATGGGGGACAAATACAATGTTTTCGCAATGGAGAGGAATTGCGACTCAATTCCCACTCTGCTTTCCTAAAGGCTAAAACCACTCAATCCAACAAATACAAATAAGGAGAGGATTATTTGTCCAGCATTTTGCTGGACAAATTTTATATATATATAATGTTTTTAATATATATATTAAAAAAATTATAAAAAATATATATTATAAAAAAATAAAATTGTTTTGTTGATTTTATAAAAAAATAAAAATTATATATATATATATATATATATATATATCATGGAATCACTCTTGAAAATCAGTAATATTAACTTTAAAATTTTTACTTAATTTTTTTTTTATTTTTTACTTTAAATTAAAAAAATTTAATGTTTTACATCATTTTTCATATCCTGATGTCAAAATAATTTGTTGGAGTTGGAGCTAGTACTAGTAATATACTAATATTGATGTTGACTGTTGATACCAGTATTAGTAATTTAGTACTGATAATCCTTTCAATAATAATATTTTTGATAAATTTATTAAAAATAACGAGGAAAATGACGGAAATGAGACTGATTTTAATTTATATAGCATATCATTAAAATATTTATTTTAAATATGTTTGTTTTTACCTAATGAAATTCTATGGACATAATTGTTTTGTAATGTGTTTTGAAGTTATTTTACATCATGTATGAACCTAAACTAATTAAGTTTTATGTCCATAATTATGCTATTTTGTATTCAGAAATATTTTACATACGATTTTACGATTTTTCTTCTCACACGATTTTAGCTGTGATTTTATGATTTTTGTACGGACAAATTCGGGTACGACCTTACGATTTTACGATCCGATCTTACGATCCGATTTTTCGGAGCCCTTTCCGATTCGTGTCAAAATCTCGATTTTGACTACCTTGGTGACAGCCACTCATACCATGATTCGTTCCTCCTCCAAAACCGCCGCCCCTCATTAATTAGAGTAGAAACGCTAAACTAACGCTATCATTGCTTAATCACGCTGACATAGTACTTCTGTAATTGTTCATATTTCAACATCAACGCATGCTCTTAGGCATTGTTTGCCGTTGTATTTTAAAAAAAAAATATTTTAAAATATTTTTTTGCTGTAATTTTATGTGCTGATATCATTTTTAAAAAAATAAAAAATATAATTTTGATATATTTCTGAATAAAAAATATTTTCAAAAACAACTTCGACCACACTACTAAACAGACATTAAAAGAGACAAAACATGCATCCATTGATTACTTATATGTCCCCTTGTCATAATCATATTAGAGCTCATAAAATATTTTTTCATATATAAATATGATCATCCTCTATTTTATCATCAAGAGTTTGCATCTCCATGCAACTTATTACTTATTATGACTCATAACTATATAAAAATCAACGAGTTAACACATAAATGGTTCAATTTATGAGTTTGCATCTCTTACAACTTATCTACAAACACACTCAAGGCTTTTTTTATATATATTTGTGTTAACTTAAGTATTGAAAAGTCTGTTAAGCTCAATATAAGGCTTCTTTTATTATTTTCATTTTTCATGAAATTCTAGTCCAATAGCCTAAATCTTCCTATTCATCCATCAACTTAGAAAATAAATTGATTTTTAGGATTTTCTCTAGTCCTTGTTAATGATGATATTTGTGAAAAATTCAACAGAAGTTAGCTTATCCCCTCTTTTTCTATATATTTTCAAATTATTTCCATCATTAACAACCAAAAAACACTAGGACATGAGAGAGTTATAGACCTTTATACTATATGTTTTTGTTAGCTTTTTCAAACTTGCAACAACTTACCTAGCTAGTGAGAATGCTTACCAAGACCTTCCTAGCAACATTTAAGCACTTAAAGTCCCTGTCTCTTCCACAACAAGTGGATTCTCCATAAACATTGCCCGGTGTGTGTAGACAATTTTATTTTGAGAAAGAGGCAGGCTAGAAAAAGGTGCTAAATAGAACCACCACTTTAATAGCTAACACAAAAGCATCTCTCATAGCAACGAAGGATGTTCTCCAAGCATCATGATTCTTCAAAGATTACATTTCCTATAAAAATTATGTTTTCTCATTATCTAGTTTACCCAAGAATCACACCCCTACAAGAAATGTCTATGATAAATCTCCTAGCATGGTCTTCATGAAAAACAAAAGCTCCATGTTAAATTATCATATGGACTCATCAAATATATTTCCTTATAAAACTCTTTAACTTATTTAGAAGAATATCTTTTTTTAGGTATAACGTAATCTCTGTAAACTATATGCCTTTCTCTATATGACTTCAAGATATCACCTCTATTTAGGTATAATGTGATCTCCATAAAATATTTATTAGACAATATTATCTCCATATGACTCTCTAACCTAAGAGAGGGAATAACTCCACCTAGGTATAACATGATTTTTATAGAACAAACATTACGATGTATATTTTATATGCAACTCTCCAACCTTGGTAAGAAAACACATCTACTAGAGTACAATGTGGTTGCTGTAAAATACTGGTTATGATATTTTCTTTATGTAACTCTCTAAACTTGGGTAAAACACAATTTTTAAGTACGAACACATTTCTCAAACAGGGGTAAAAGGCATAACTTTTTCCATGTGCAAAACATTCTCCATAAAAGCTCAAAGCATAATTTTGTTAGGATACAAAAACAACTTGTAAGGTACTTTCTCCATATAACTCTCAACTCAAATGAAAGAACACCTATGTCCAATTATAACTTGATCTCCATAAAATGTTCACCATCATATTTTCTTCATCTAACTCTTCAACTTGGGTAGAAGGCATAACTTCATCCAGGTGCAAATCATTATTCACTTAAGTGCAAAACATAATTTTGCTAAGATATAAAGATAGTTTAAGAGGTAGTTTTCATGTAACTCTTTAACCTAGGTAGAAGACATGATCATTTATCTTAACCTAATAAAAGACATAAATTTGTCAAAGTACAAAGCATTGTCCATCAAGGTGCAAAACATAGTTTTTTCTCAAATACAAAGATAACCTTCTCCACGAGTACAAGGTAGATTTCCATGTCTTACTCCTTATGAAATTGTTTTTATAGAGAAAATATCCGTAAGAGATTCTCTATGAGTTGTCTATAAGGATTCTTCAAATTAAGTGAGATTTACCTAAGTATAACATGATCTTCATGAGATAAACACCATATGTTTCTTCATATAACTCTTCAACCCATGTGCGAGAACACTTTACATGGGTATAAAATGTAAGATCCCTAACATTTTAGTAATATCTTTTTTATAATAAACATTGAAAACAATATAATTTTTAATTAGTCAATGAAATGGTCAACTGATTTATCTAGCAATTCAATCGATCAACCAAATCAATCTTAAGGTATCCATATTTCTAACTCATTAAGATTCTATTTAAATTTTAGCAAAGTCTCATTTGGATTTGGATCATCCCAAGAATCAACATCAAAATCATATCACATGTAGTAACACTTCATAACCACAAACATAACACTCCACTTTCGACCTAATCATCTTAGATATCATCTCTTCATATCCATCATTCTATAATTCGTTCTTATATATTCAAGTTACTAAAACATTTATTAATTTCACATCCATCATAATAATTAAACAACAAAACTTTTACGATAAGTTCCACATTAACAAACATTTGATTAAGTTTTATATTACAACTAATAATCTATAATTTACTAAATATACATATAAGAAACAATTATTGATCACTCCTAGCGAGCCTGCAAGTTACCTATAACAAGGACAATTTTTTTTTACCAAGTCACAAGTTAATATCTCATTCAACAATTAATTGAAATAATAATAAAAAATTATCTAAACAATATTTTAATTCATGTTTTATAATTATCCAATTTTTTTTTATAAATTTATTCAACCCTAAATAAATCTCATGATACTGATAACTCAAATACGCATTCCAACATTTCAATATCAAAACCAACAACTCAACACTCTCTCTTGAGTTTTTATAATTTCAACTTAATCATCTTAGTTGTCAATTGAACCAATATTTTACATTCAAAAAATAGTAATCTAAGTATTCCTCACAAGTACCAATTTTTCCAGCCAACTCATCTTTGTTTCTTTTTTAGTCTCTCTCTCATTCGGTTTGATATTTCTCAGTTTTTCTTTGGTTTTTTATCTCTCCCTCTCTGTATTTTTTTATGCTTTTTTTTATCTTTTAGATGCATTGAGTCTGTATTTATAATGTAAGAGTCTTATAGCATATAGAAAGTAAATTTCCAATTAAACTTGTTCTCTTTTTGAATTTTAGATTTGATTAGAATTCGAAATCAAATTTCGAAGATGAATAACTAATATTATCATGACAATACTTTTCAAATTAAAGATAAAGAGAGAATGATAAAAACACATTATAGTCCTTATATTTCCACACATTGATAAAACAATCTCTTGATCAAAATAAGTCTTTAATGTTTCAATTTCATATATAAACCCCTAATGAATAAATAAATAAATAAATAGGTCTAAACAAGCTTATAACACCCTTTAATGTGAAAGAAAAAAAAAGAAGAAATGAAATTCTTGGCTCTCTTGCTACACACCATCAAGTTATTAAAGGGACAATATTCAAAACAATGTAATTGTTCTATGAAGCAATTTGACTAAATGGTCAGACCATTTATGGTCATATAAAAATGCACATATTCTGTGATAAATTTATCTTCTTAACTTTTCTTGTCCCACTTAATTCTTTTCATTTACTTATTTCATTTCATTACACTATAATTTCTATCATATTTTAAGTTTATCTTGGGATATACATAAAAGGTCTTCACAAAACTTCTCTCCCAATGTATTAGAGAAACTCCATTAAGGTACATAGATGACTTAGTTTGAACTTAAAGCCATCTTTACCCCGAATACAGGATATACCTTTGCAAGGGTACTAAAATATTTTCCACCCTAAATACAATATGATCCCTATTTAGATTTTTATATAGTTATAAAATCAAATTAGCCTAAATCCAAAGGCATTCTCCATCAAAGGTATAAGGAATAATTTTGTCTAATTGCAAAGAGTTTCTCCATTATAGATATAAGATTGTTTTTACATGTATAATTTCTATGCATAATGTCTATATGTTATGTCCATGAAAATTTACATGATAAATTACCAAGTCTAATCACCAAAAAAGTTTTTCTATATGATCTTTATGAAATATTCACCACGATATTTTCTCTACCAAACATTTTATACTGGAAAAGTAAAGGTACTATACATTCTTTATTCTCTATTCAAGCTAGGACAATAACTAATTTGTATACAACGGTTCTAAAATAAATGTGATGAGATAAACTAACTTACACAAGATAAAGATTATACCCCCATCAAAGTTAAGGTAACACTAGTTTTCAACAATTAACAAGGAGTTATTTTGCTTAGATACAAAGATTTTTACCTTTAGTATAGGAAATCACCTCATCCAAATATAAAGGTACCCATCTTCCTAAGTATAAATACAATGATCCCTTATAGGTGTGTGGTTTACACCATTTTCATGTAAAGGCACCAAACTATTAAGTATAAAAGGTTATGATAAAACCATTTAGGTTCATCTTGGATAGTTTTTTAGCTATATTTTTTTTTTAAATAGCTAATCAAATACAATGACCTAAAAATATAGACTTAATGACTTGCATAGTCAATGCCTTAGTATGCTCAAATCATAAGTGAGTCTCACTTTGAGACAAAAAACAACTGATATGGATAGGTCTACTAGGTATAATGATACCTGAATTAGGGATGCCCGACCTCTAATCTTTTTAATATAACTAGACCGACCTTGCATCCCTTTTCTTGGTGGATCAATTAGTGCCCCTTTTTTATGGCAGACCAACCTCATGTCCTATATTTTTGGTAGACCAGTCTCTTATCTCTTGTATTAACCACATGTCCCTTCAAATTCGATATACATCCTCATAGAATATTCGTGCATCCCTATAACTGGTCTTACATCTCCTAAGTTCATCACATATCCCCATCGTCAATCATGTGCCTCCTAGACTGACCATACACTCTCATGTGCCCCTTAAACTTTGTAATTGGAATATATCCTTAAATCCAATTACCACTTTAGATGCACCACCTTTTAGTTAAACCTAGATTATTTACTACTTCACTCTATAATGAATCACTTGCCTTATTTTCATATAAGTGGTATAACTCATTACTATATAAACATATATGAGATATTAGATAAATGATTCAGATCTAGAAGCTCGCATCTTCTATATCATTTTTGCAAACACATGTAATATAGCCTCAAAGTCTTCACTCCTCCTATATTTATGCTAAGCATCACAAAGTTTTCTAAACCAAACAAGACATTTGTTTTATAGGAGTTCGTGAAACCAACTTCAAAAGCTTTAATCTTCCAATTCATCCATAAATTATAAAAAGACCTTGAATCTTTTGAAGTTTTCTTCAAGCTTGATAATTTTGTTATCTAGAATCACGAATTATCATGCTAGTAAATTGAGTATTAATTAGAGTAAGTCCAATTAATCTGAGTATAAACAAAACAATGAGATTTTTCCATGATATTGCGAGTCCCTTAACCTAGACATCTAAGAGCCTATTTGGGAGTGCGATTGGGGTAGCTTTTCAAAGTGCTTATCGTGCCGAAATACATCAAAATGATATTTTTTTTATTTTTTAAAAATTATTTTTGAAATCAGCACATCAAAATGATTTAAAAACACCAAACCGCCGGTTTTTAAAATGATTTTTTTTTCAAATTTCAGCCAAAAACCGGTGGGATCGCAATGCCAAACGGACACTAAAACAAACCATTAAGCAAAATCCCAAAAAAGCAAGATCAATGGAGCAAGTTGGAAAAAAGGGACCAAAATAAAAAAGCTAGAGAATAAAATTATAATTGTATAACACTATTACAATCCAAAGTGTTTTCCAAAGTCTTTACACACACACACTAGTATACTAGATTAGATTATTCTATTTTTTATATATGAGTATACTAAGAAAAGGAGCATAATTTCTACTTTGGTCTCAAGATTTTAATATTATTTAATTTCAATTAGCTATGATGATATTATATCTATCTAAACAATTTATAAATTATTTTCAAAATGATTTTAAATATTATTGAATTTTAGAACCTATTAAACAAATATTTCTACCATTCAGAAATGTAAAGAAAAACTCTAGTTATATCTTTCATTATATACCATGTTATTTTTAATTAACCAGTTTATTAGCCCATACTCTGCTACATATGGGATTAATTTTTTTAAATGCAAGGAAAAATATTGAGCATACAAAATTTTTTGACGTTGTTATTAAACATAATTGAATAGTTAATATTAAAACCTCACAGTTTAACTTTTTCTTAACTTGAGTTTCCAATCAAATTGTTCGGGAGCTAGCCCAAATCAAATTGATTAATTTCATACGTCCAAATGCATTCTTGATGATTGATAAATACATGATTTAACTTTAAAAAATTGAAGATGATAACTTTTTATGAAATCTTTTTTTGAGATAATGACTTAATGGATCGATCTCAATCCCCTGGCAACCCATGTCATGGAATCCATTGAGTTTAATAATTTTTTAATTATATGATAAAAATACATGGTCATAAAATTAAGCACTATATAAAAAATAAATACTTATTTGAGACAATAATAACCTTATAAAAAGCAAACAAAAATAAATCATGTAGTTTATTTCTTAATCAATCCAATATTCAAAGATAAAATAGAGCAAAAAAATAAAATAATTAAAGGACTAGAAATAGAAAAAAAGAGCATAATTGGTTAATGGGTAAACTCATCAAACCTATAAATCGAGGTAACATGTAAAACTTGTGAACTAAGTTATGGATTCTAGTGGGATTATAATTTTTTTAATAGTTTTCATTAAGATATATGATAAAAAAATAGACAATTACAAAATCTAATATTAACTCAATACTGAAATATAGAAAAAAATAAGTTAAATTCACTGGACTAGCGAACCGAGTCAACTAACCAAGCAAACTTGTGAACATGTCTATAAATTTTTATAAAGTGTAATAAGATGACTTTTCTCTTAAACCTTTTTTTTTACTATATGAGAAAAAAAAGAATTTTTTTTTTAAGTTCAATATAAAAAAAGAAAAAAGATACCTAACCAAACTCACAAAAAGGGTTTGACTTCGTAATGTTTTTCTTGAATAATTATTTTTTGCAAAATTGAGAGACAAATATAAATCAAGATATTTAATATCATAATATAAGTCATTTACTAGATCCTTCTAATAAAAAAATTTATGAAAATAAATTCAAAAAATAGATATCAACACTCATATAATATTTATTTAATAAAATAAAAATAACAAAACATATTTTGCAAGGCTTCATATGTTAAAAATAATATAAAAATAAATATTTTTAATTTTAATTTTAAAAAATGAATTTATATATATATATATATAAAGTTTTTAAAAATACAAATGAATCATACTAATCATTTAGAAAATTAAACATTTTCAATATAATTAAAAACAATCATTAATAATAAATAAGAAAAAAATCAGAGATAAGTAAAATACATACATTAAAATTATTTTTTAAAAATATTAAAAGTTCATTCTTTAAAAAAAAATAAAAGGCTAGATTTAGCTCTTCACCCATGAACAAACGAGGAAGGTTACATGCTATTCGTTCCAAATCAGTTTTGAAAAAAATAGAATGAGTCATCTAAAAATCCCTAAAATGTGAACACAACTTACCGCATTTTCAAAATCGAACCGGCTACTACGTTCGAGCTTCCCTGTCACATCGAACCGGCAGATGTGAACACAACTAGTCGCATTTTCAAATCACGTGACAAAACTGTGTATCCTTGTAATTTCATAACAAGGCTAATGATGACATTCGCTGGTTCTTAATGTTAGTGTAGAGAGATATTTGAAATGATTTGTCGGGGAAAAACGAATTAATAGTAATGTCTTGAACTCGAATAATGCACTCGTGGAAAAACAGAAAAAGAAAAAGAAAATTACTAGGATATGAATTCAGAATGATGATTTAAATTTTTTAATAATTATTAAAAAAAAAGACGTTTTGTTGTTATAACTATACTATCCAACAAAAGCACATGAATTCACATAGAAATGAAGTTTAATGGACTGTTTAAGAGTATAGTTGTGATTGTTTTTAAAAATATTTTTTATTTAGAAATGTATCAAAATAATATTTTTTTATATTTTAAAAATTATTTTTGATATTAATACATGAAAATAATATAAAAATAAATTAATTTAAAATAAAAAATAAAAAAATCAATTTTTTTCAGAAATATTTTTGAAATGATTTACCGTATGTGGCTTAAAGAGTGGAATTGTTCGAAGTAGCAATCTTTTAAATCGCAAGGAATTGAACATGAAGACGTGTCAAGGACATTATATTTCAAAAGCATTTTTGAATTATCTTCACGCGTTTTCGTACGGAACGACAACTTTTAACATCAAACCCACAACTTGTAGTGACTTTAAATGCTAAACAGTCGCTCGAAAGTGAAAGACCTGGATAAATAAACGAAAAGGATGAAACAAATATTTTATATTTTCAGTATAGAAAAAGCTCCAGCTAATCCAAGAATAATAATAAAAGAAAATCTATTAAAGACATCTGCCTGCACTTTCTACTCCTAATTGATATTATTATATCCTTTCCATCACGATGTTGGCCCAAGTTGACTGCATATTTGGCTCCGTAATCCCGCATTCGAGTTCATAATCTTGCCATGAATTTTGTCTTGAAAACATGTTTGTCTAAGAAGACATAGCATCTAAAACTCTGCTACAGATGAAATTTGCAGAGAAGAGGAAGCCAAAGAAATTCAAATGTCAAGACCGCCGGGGATATTACGTTCAAAACCCTGAGTTTTGATTAATGAGAGGCTCGGAAAACACAAAAGAAAGGGTTTTCACAGATCCTTTGAAGATCAAGGTAGTAGCCTACACCCAAGACTATCAAACAACTAAGGGAATTCGTGGGGCTTACAAGGTTTCTTATCATAGGTTTCTTAAAGGGTAAAACTTTATTTGCATACTCCTGACTCAGCTACTCAAAAGTGATGATTTTGAATGGAACTTGAAAGCTGAACAAGCCTTTCAAACATTAAAAAAAACTTGACGACACCCCCATTACTAGCCTTACTTTAATAAGAAACTTACAGTGGAAACAAATCCATCTAAGGTAGGAATTGACACAGTCTGGATGCCAAACGACAATCCTGTAGCATTTACTATCATGGCATTGGGTAATAAATTACATGGTTTATCCATATATGAAAAATTGATGTTAACAATCCTACATGTTGTGGGTAAATAGAGCCATTATTTATGGGGTAGACATTTCAAGATTAGGATTGATCATATTAGTATTAAGTTCTTAGTATAGCAAAAAAATATCTTAGTTGTCTCAGTAATTATAGCTATCTAAACATTTTGGTTTCAATTACGGCATTTAGTACATGAAAATAAAGAAAAATTGGCTCAAGATCTGTTAGTTATGAGCTATTTGTGTTAATAAATCAACCATTTCTATTACCATATTGGAAGAAATAAAAGAGTCTTGTGAGTTGGACAATCACTTATAGAAACTTATGGCAGAATTATTAAAGAATCCATAATCTCATTTCCATTATACTTGGGTCAACAAACTACTAACCAGAAAAGGGAAGCTAGTGGTGGGTGATGATAAAGAGCTATAATAGAAACTCATTTCATTGCATCATGACACTACTAGTAGGGGTCATTCTAGGGTCATAGTAACTACAAAAAAAAAATGAGATGAATGTTTTATTGTAAGGGATTACAAATATAGGTGAGACAATATATTAAAGAATTCCATGTCTTTCATATAAATAGAATTGAAGATGTTACTCAACCAAGTTTATAACAACCATTACCTATTTCTCAAGTCCCATTTACAAATATTAGCATGGATTTTATGAGAAGAATATATAAGTCTAATAAAAAAAAGTTATACTTATTTTAATGGAACATACTTACAAAGTATACACATTCCATGATATTATCCCACCCTTATAGCACATCTATTGTGGTAATTATTTATATGGATCAGATTTACAAACTACAAGGACTCCCTACCATCATTGTAATTCTAAGCCAATTCTAGAAGCATTTATTTGTTTATCAAAAGGTTGAACTACATTACTTTACAACCTATCACCGTCAAACCAATGAATAAACTAAGGTTGTTAACAAGTGTCTAGAAGGATGCCTAAGGTGTATGATAAGACATCAATCATAATAGTGGTCTAAGTTGCATTCCTTTGTTAAATGGTGTTATAACACCAATTATCACTTTTCTTTAAGGGTTACACCTTTAAGGCTTTATGTATGCATATACCACCACTACATATTCCTTACATTTCTAAAGGACTCGAAGTGAATGCAATAGATAAAAGTCATATGAATTGAGAGATTCAATTTATGTTAGATTGCAACCTTATAAGAAATTTTTTTTACATCAAATAAGTTCTAATAAGTTTCAGCCATATATTATTGTCCCTGCATTATAATTAAATGAATTGGGTGTCCAACATATAAGTTTAAATTTTCATCTTCATCCATAATACACTTAGAATTTCATGTATCTCGGCTTAATCAACACAAGAGAAATAAAAGGGTTATAGAAGAGTTATCTAAGGTATCTTTAAAGCCTAATTGCCAACCTCAAGTGATAATTGATTGTTAATGGTGAAGCGTCACAATATGATAGCTACTCAAGTGTTAATATTACAAAAGAGGTTGTCTTTTTCAAAAGCTATCCGGATGTTCTTGGAAGATCTTTGGAGATTCACAAAGTTTACCCTTAAGGAAAAAAATATTCATTGCTATAAATAAAATATGTTTAGATGAGGGAAAATGAGAAAGCTAAGATAGGCAAATTCATATGTCAGACGTTGGAGACATTACATTAAAAAAACAAAGTTTTGTATAGAATAAGTTGTATGTAGGCCTTGGGATTTTTTTAGCATATATTGTAACTAACTCAACATAGAAAGAAATAATGATATGACATAACAAATTTTAATTCTTTCCCTTTTCTATTTCTTTATCTTCTTTTACTATTATTCATTTTCTTCTTATATCAAACTTTTTGGATTTCTTGATTGATCTATTCATCATCATCATCATCAAATCCCTTAGCTAGATACAACTTACCTTATATTAATAATTAATTGGAAGATATTCATGTTGGGATTGTTAATGTCGGGCTTATCATGAACTTATCATCTAACTAAACCTTAAAACTTAAAACCTATGTTTGACCTTGGTATCGTCAAGACTTAATTTAAAAATATCAGAGTTTATCCATTTTTCATCCACTACAAACTATAAAAAGGGTTTTCTTTTAGTGAATGGGCAAAATAAAAACTAAAAGGACCCATTATCCATACAATTTTAACTTTTATTATCATCTTGTATTTTATTGGTAGTTAAGGATTCAAATATTTTTTAGAATAATGGATCACACCATGAAAATTAACGATTTAAGAAATATAGATATTATGAAGAAAAAAAAGATTAGTACAACATACTCTATCAAGAAAAAATAAAATAAAATGGCATCCAAGAGATTAGATATTATTGGTTAGTTGACTTGTATCTCATCATTACTTGGATAAAACATTCTTCAAACACAAAAATATGAATGCACATGTGTTGTTAACATGCTTTTTGACATTAATAAAGAAATTAATTGTGAATCAAAAAGCTTATGTATATATTAAATAAAATATATCAAGAATCATTTGCTCTAATAAATGTCATAAAAGAATGGTTAATTATAACTAATATTTAAATAAAAAGTTAAGCAATAGATATAAAGTAAGATATTTATTTGATGTTGTTGAGGGCTCTTAACCTTTTTTTTTATGGTAACTTACTTATGGTAACAATTTTTGTTTCAAGAAGAGTCATAGTTAGAATCCAATTTGAAATGAATTTTTTTTCAAAAACCAAAATAATTCAAGAAGTGTAATAATTAGACCGATATACCTTATTTTCTTATAATATATTTTTTAAAATAGCCTTTTAAGTCATGATGGTTATACAATAAAAACCAAAATAATTCATAATAAAATAAAATAAATGACTTGAAATAAGAGTAAAAAATATATTTTTATCATAATAGCTGTTTTGTAAATAAAAAAAAGAGCACAAATACTATTTTAATCAAAAAATGATGTATTGATCACTTTTTATGAAAATCAATTAGAAACTTTTTTTTTATAATTAATTCAATATGATGAGGAACTTCTTGTTATTTGTTTTTTTATTAATTATATAAAAATAAATAGCATCCACAAGAAAGATAACAAATAAAATCATGGAGAAATGTATTTTTTTCATCAAAACCTTTTCTATTCTTATAATATTTCTCATTTTTGGATTGTTTTTCATAAAAAAACATAATTAATTGAATAAAAAGTAACAATGACTTACGAAAATATTTTTAATAATTATAATGACTTTAACTTTATTTTTATTGAATGTTTATAACCATAACAAACAAAACAATAGTTGATTATTTGGTAGATAACATAGCTGAAAATTATGAGCATATATAGCTAGAATTCCCAAATAAAGATATTAAAGAGGTTGAGAATAAAAAAAGATCAAATGAAGATATGTAAACTCTGTGCTTTCATGGGATAATAAATATGTCTAAAAATGGTGTAGGTGTCATACTTATTTCACCAATTAAAGAGTAGTATTAATGACAATTCGATTGCAATTTGAATACATTAATAACATAATAGAATATGAAACATGTATTGATGTTCTCGATAATGATCTAGAAAGGAAAGTTAAGTGTGTGTGTTCTATATATATATATATATATATATATGGAGATTCCTTGTTAACAATATGTTTGGTGAAGGAATAGAGGGAAAAAAAGACAAAAAGTTAAAATAATAGTAATAATATCTCATCAAGTTAGCAAATAAATTTGAAAAAAAAAATTCACTTATATAAGCAAATACAAGAATTGATTTATTGATGTACTGGCTACACTAACATTAATGGTTCAAGTTGGTTATGATGAAAAAGTACAACTTGTGCTCATTAAAATAAAAAACAATTATGCTTACTATTGTTTGATTAAAGAGGAAACAAATAGGAAAATATAATACCATGATATAAAAAATTCATTATAAACCATGAATATCCATTAAATGGGAAAAAAATGGATATAAAGACGTTAAAAGTATTGGTAATGAACTACTTCTTAGATGGAAAATCATTATATA